>CAMZMU010000079.1:48114350-48198230 GCA_947311845.1 Poa pratensis | reverse complement strand
GTTCTCCGCAAGAAGCAGAAGCTTGATAACATGAACAAGCTGTCGTCCAAGAGGGAAGGACCTTATCGGGTGACGCATACCCTGAGACCCAGAGCTGTTTATCTGGAGGACGAGAAAGGCAGGCCGGAGGGCACCGCCTGGAACATCGAGAATCTCCGGAAATCTACCCCTAAATACGAACATGAATCGCAGATAGTTCGAGTCAACTAAGCACGCCCAAGGGGCTAGTGTTCTGTATAAGGGTGTAAGAATCGTCGCCAAGGAATAAAAGATAAGTTTTTCAATTCCGTAAGCCTCTCTTGTTGTCGTGAAGTGTGTTATCCATAACAACCCCAAGCAGGGGGCTGACATGGTGCCGGTGGCTGACTGGTCGAGCGCGAGTAGCCTATCAGTAGGCGCTGCCACCTGATCGTGCCGTACTGCCACGGTAAGAAGTGGAACGGGCAGTGCTGTGTTTTAAAGAACCTAAACACAGAAATGCACATTCAACTTTTCTTGCGGGTTGCTCCGGATGAAACACTTTCACGACATGTAAGGGAGGGTCCATTCTTTTGCCACTGAAAGTGTGTTATGTGTAGCGCCTCTCCCAGGACAGGAATGGATGCTGAAGAGCGGCTCAGGAGCTGGGTACCCGGGAAGGACAGAGCAGATCAAGGGCACGGCAAAAACCAGCTAAGTCTTTGCATGTGCATCTTGCATTCTAGGCATAATATCTCGCTCAGAGTCAATATACCACCAAACCTGCGCATGCTTGACAGTTGATGAGAACCTTTGCGGGGGTAATGCGTCCTCCCCGGCGAACGGTCAGATTTCCCTTCTGGTCTAGTACCCGTGGCTGTGGAGTGGACTCCTGGAATGCATAGTGCTCTTAGGGGTGCTGCTACCGGTACAGGCGGTTAGAGTACTTGTCACCTAAGAGATCTCCTCAGAAAACTTGACGGCGCGTTAGTGCAAGGGGAGGTTTGGGAAATGACCCCGGGAGTTGAGCCCTAGGATTGCATTCATCTGAACTTACATTCTGAATTTACAATTCTGAGTTACATTCAGTCGAAGCTTTCCCTGGATACATATCTAGCCTATGCTACTAAGGCCAGCTCAGAGCTCCTGGTTGCGCAGATCTGTCTTCTGTTTTATTGCCTGCGGGTGAACTCCGGACTCCCGGGGACGCCTGGGATGAAGGAGGGCATTCGCGCAGGATCTTCAGGGGTCCCATGGGCCGGGGAACTTCCGGGCAAACCACGGCACATGCTGGCTGCAGAGGAGGTGCACGTGGTCCATGAACTTATCCATGATGTCTTCCTCATCCTGTACGTAGGAAAGAGATCGAGTCAAGGCGCAGATCTTCCCAAGGGTCATATTGCCAGAACCAAGGCAACCTTACCTTGAAGACATCGTCAAGGTCGCAGAGGAGACGGGTCAATCTCGGATTGCCTACGGCCTCCTTCCACAGCTCCATCTTGATGGTGTCCTTCCGGGTCACCAGCGCCACCGACGCTTCCATGGCAGCAGAACCGGCGATGTTCCCCACCGCGGGGAAAACCAAGGAGACCCGAGGGCGAGGAACGACCTCATCTTTTCCAATGGCTCGGGCTCCAGCTTCGCTGAGTGCCTCCGCCGCTCCTCAGAAAACGGACTCCGCCGTCGACACGTCGGACAAGGCCCTCTCTGCTTCGCCGGACATTGTTCTGCGGGGCGTGGAGAGGCAAGGGAAGAAGAGGAGCGGAACAAGGCGAGAAGAGGTGTCAAAGGAGTTGGAGTCTGGAGGGTCTTTTATAGGCCTCCCACACTCCACCTACCCCTTGACACTACGACTGCTGCAGTAATGGGAGCGCGTTTTGCAAAAAACTCGTTCTCATTCACATGGACGCAACACGAAGGCAAGGAGGAAAACAAGATCTTCTTCATCTACAAGGACTACAAGGGGACGATCTTTTTTACAACAAAAAGGTTGGCTCCCGTCGAGCAAAGAGCACCGCCGTACAATGGAAGACGCTACTTCCAGAAATACGCCATCAAGGCTATGGTGACCCCGGACTAGCTGTCCAAAATACCCTTGTGCCTACAACATCAGCGATCCCATGATCAGTCTGTCGCTGAGCACAATCAAACTGGTATCAAAAGAACATCCATAAATACCGAATCAAAATACTTACTTGATTGAAGTAATAATCTTCAATAAGTTCTTGCAGCAGAAATCACCAATCAACGTGGGGCCCGAGTCATTTGCCAAGACACCTACAGGCAGCTGACTGGGAAGACGGCCTAGTTCGCAAAGACGTCATCGATCTCTCGGTCTTCAGCATTCTTCTTCTTGAATTCTGGACATGGGAATATCCAGGGACACAGCCATGAGTACATTTATGTACTCGCAAACTACCCCCGACATGAGCATGCAATAGCATCATTTTTATTATAACCAAAACCCTTTATTTTGAGAAGACATCTTTATATCTTTGTTGAAAAGAAAAGAAGGCTTTAGAACTTTTCCCATAAATCTGTCTTTGTAAGAAGTCTCGTTTAAAACTCTTTCCCGAAAATACATCTTTGTTGGAAAGACAAGAAGTCTCTTTTATAAACATTTTCCCGAAAATCATCACCAAGTTTATTTCTCCCAAAACTCCTCCTTGTTCGACCATAACCCTTCGTGGTCATTCAATCCAACAACCTCATGCCGGCCCGTTGGCATAGTTGCATAAAACATCCTCCACTTCATTTTTCCTCTTTAAACCTCAAATATTTCCAAAACTTGCACATGGTCAGAGGACAGCCTCCCAACTGTCCATATCCGAGGACTCGGCTATTCGAATAGTTTTATTACCCTCTGCAGAGGTAGCACGCTTTTCCCACACCCATCCGGCAACTCATCGTGTCAGCCACGTCCCGCCATACAAGGTGTATGCGAAGTTGAGTCACCGACCATAGCCTGTCCTTTGCTCATGCTAGTATAGGACCCTACCGCTACGAAACCGGTTCCATCGACACTTAAATCCATCCCGTCGGAAACTAAGTGTGAGGACTTCGTAGTTCTGCCCGGCGACCCAAAGGTGGCGTCTTCAATCCTCTTTCTCCAATACACTCATACCGGCCTCCGGTAGACTTCTCTTAAGAGGACCCAGGTCAGGGGCAGGTCACCAAACCATCCCCTCATGGAACGAGGTCATCCTCGTTGTTGAGGCATCCAGTACTAATATGAGCAAACTATATGACTACGCCCTTTCCCATATGTGGGTAAATGTGGTCGCACAGATTATCGGCTGGTCGTCATAGTACAAAGACACAATGTGCATTTTTCATAAACATCTCCATTTTCACTTTTCCACTCCAACACCGACATCTCGGTATTTCATAAACTCATAAGAAATTTCAAAGGAGTTTTGAATAAACAACATTGTTTTCCCATCCTAAAGTTTTATATAAACTACTATTTGTTCATGTCCAAAGTATGGCAGAAACTTGTGAAATATGTTAAACTAGCTAGGTGGCCCGCGCAATTGCGCGGCTAGCACATACATATTTTGAATCTTGATATCTAATGTAACTTTTTTCTAATTGATTTCACTTTTGAGCTATCTAAGAGAAATAAGAAGCCAAACAATATATAAGAACTATGATATTGAATTTTTAGAGCTTTCTTATACTTCCACGTTCTAGGTGATAAATCTTTTGCACGCGTAGAAATGCAATTACAAAGTAACTAATTCATTGTTTAGTATTAAGTAAAAAAATCATTGTTTAGGATTCCAAGTTTTATTATTTATAGCATTGATCATACTCTACCATTAAATTAACTCGTGTACTCTACTTCACTCTAACAATTAATCAACTGTGTCTAATGCCCGTGGAGTGATTTTGCCATGTTTAATAACACGAACAAAGATTCTTTTGCTCATTCAGCTTGATCATTCGCGTGAACTAATGAATTAAGTTCGTACGCATAAATGCACATGTTTCATCCTCCTCTTATGCTCATATAATGAAGTTCTACCTGAATGAACGCACTTTAAATCTTAGCATATCTCTTTTACTCCTAAATTTGAAGCAATTACATAGGCATCATAACCTTGCAAGTGTTGTCCAAAATGTATGTCTCTTCTGTCAGTACCATATGAATAGCTTCAGTGTCCTATTTGAATTACATCATATTATAAAATTTGCAATCCGTAAAGGTTAAAGTAGAAAACTTATAAAACTATTTTAAATGAGTATGTACACTTCATGAAATATTGTACAGACTCCATAATATACCACACTTGTCGTTAAGAGATACGATTACCACACATATTTTTTAAGAGATATGAGCACTATATAAAACTCCACACGGAGAGGTATATTTTTCAAATAATGCACTTTTGTTAAGAAAAGTGTCAACATTTTTTTTCCACTCTCAGCCTTTTCTAGTGTTTACATGAGAGTTGAGTATACCAATAAACATGCATATTATTGTTTAACTACTGATTACGAACATATGAACTACTATACGGAGAAAATACAAATATGCAAGACATAGAAGCTACCTGATATTTGCCCCAGATTTTACTGTATCCTACTGTCTTGTATTCCACAAACCATTATCCAAAAGGGCATAACACTGGCAAAAATAAAGAACAGATAAAATATCTAAACAAAGGCTGTAATGTTCAAAATGAACTGAGGCCGTAAGCTTTAGTAGATTGCAAGAAGAAACATCAACGATTTTATGCTCTCTCGCCAAGAAGATCGGCGGTAGCGGACATTCTTCACATAAGGGATTTCATGCACGGATATGTTTTGGGCAGCATACAAAGCCATAATACCATCAATAGGAAATTTATTGGCATCGATAGTGTAGTGGTTTTAAATAACATCCATTTAATTTACACTAACCAAACTTACTGAACAAAAACCTCACACCAATTTTGTAGTTTCGCTTTCATATGTAGTCACCCTGCAAAAATGCAAATAAATGAATAATAAGCACGTGCCTTCATTTTATAGTTTCGCTTTCATATGTAGTCACCCTGCAAAAATGCAAATAAATGAATAAATAATGCCCTTTGCAATTCTTTTCACGAATGGAGCATTATAACATAACCATGTATGCTAGCCGATTGAAATTGGCACAGCTTATTACCTCTGAATAGATCTTTGCATGATGCATGCATTAGATGGGCGACCAATAGTGGTTGGGTGTGGCTGGCTGCAGGCTAACATTGCTGGGGTGGCGTACGTGATCTGATCTTATATGGTGCCCAGAAACTTGTCGCCATAGTTCATACAGGCCAGAGATTGTAGTCCAATCAATCTCGTCGATTTAAATCAGATGCCAAAAGGATGTGTTGCAGCCACGCGGATCCTGGTCGCAGGCATGGTCTAGGCTTTCCGTGGAGGTCTGGCTCGAGCCGGATGTAGCGGAGCGAGGCCGCCCGCTACCAGCCGCCCAGCTTTGCCTTTTTTGCGTTTAGAAATGCACTGCTTTTCCTGGACCGATCACCCCTCCCTCCTGTTTGTGCCTCGACGCTGCTGGGAGACCAGAGGGGCGATCACAGGACCTCGCCGACGGCCAAGGTTAGCTCACGTCCACGCTACCTTCTTTTCCCTTCTTGCCCCGTAGCCCAATCTTTCTCATCTTTGTTATTCGTACAGGTGCTCTGAGATTAGCTCGCACAAGTGCAGTCAGTTGCAAAGGATTTGCAATCACCTCGTTCACAGCTTGTTCAGAGCATGACCAACTCGCAAGCTAGTTCGTTCGGCGGGGTACCTAGGCGCGCAGGCAGCTACACGCTGTCTTCCCCGAAGTCAGCGCCTTCCTTGCCGAAGCCCTGGCTTGCTGGATGAACAGCCACCGTTCCACATTGCGTACAGTCCAGTCCGCGCCGACGGCTGTATCCTTGGCGAGCGCCCAGGCCACCAGCTTCCTCCCGGCTGCGACCCAGAGAACAACCACGAATATCGTCCCAGGAAACCGATCAACGCGCGCCCAGCTCCGGAGCTTCTCTGTTATTCCGATTTCTGAAGGGGGATCAGGTCGTCAGCGCGCCGGGCGTGCGATGTCGCCGACGAAGAGGTGGATGAACCACATGAGCCTGGCATGCCCGTTGAGTTGACGCCATTACTGTATGATGATGTGTTCCTTGTGATCTTCCTCCTTACGCTGGCCAAGTCCTCGAAGAAACGTCCTCCACTTGCATACTGTTCCAAATCGTTGGTGTAGTTGAAGAAACGCCGATATATATGCCGCTGGGAAGACAGCGGAAGCGTCCTCAATGCGGCAGCGTGATCGTGAATTTGCGATGTCAAAGGGTCTTTCCCATTGGTTGATACGAATATCGCAGGGCCACGGCGCCGGGTGGTGCACATCCACGACTGGATGGACGCGCTCCAGGTCGTGCGTGGCACGGGAGTCGGCGCCGGCCTGGGCATGCCGCTGCTGGAGAAGTTCAGGAGCGGGCAACTGCTCAGGGCGGCCATGCCGACCAGTACGCGGCGTAAGAGGGTCCTTCTTCTTGATAGCGGAGTCGCCGTCGTACGTCCGCACCGGTCTCGCTGCCGCTTCTCCGAGATGTGCGCCGCACGCGATAACGATCTGTGACGCCCAATGCTCTCCGGCGAGAGAAAATCGTCTTGCCCTCGTAATTAGTTTTGATCCTGCGTGTCTTTGGTTTTCTATCCAGACACGCACAGAGTCCATGTCTCATGCAAACTGCAGAATCCATGTCTCGATACAAACTGGCTATGAATCGACCTGATGAGATTGCCGTCCACGCCTCGCTGGGCATCGAGGGGACGCTGGAAGCGACAACCATCGGGCTAAGATTTCTCCATATGCAAAACCTATAGGCTCGATAAAAAAAACGAATCAAAGACTTTTTAAAATCGTTCAGAAAATAGATCTTGGGGAATAACACCAGAGCGTCTCATTGTACCTTCAATTGATCGAAACATCAAGATACCATTACAGTCATACTTTTGAATTGCGGAGTGTCTCATCGTACCTTCGGTGATCCACTGAGCACAGACTCAACTATCCAAATCTCCTATCCAAACATCAGGATGGTCACCATGCCTTCCGCAGATTGTGTCTTCAGTTTGGCGATCGTTTGATCCATTAAAACATCTGGATGGTTAGCGTGTCTTCCCTCTTCAGTTTGCCGATCGTCCGGCCGGGCCTTCCATGATCAGCGCAATATAAACGCCCCGGCGAGACTGCAGGCTTCCTAGAAAGCTTGGTCCAAAGTTTGACGATCCTTGCCCCGTGTGTTCTTTGATTGGATGCACAAAATTAATTTTTTTTATTTGATGGGGGATGCACAAAATTAATTGTACTCCAAAGCTTGGTTATTGTCATCTTCTTCCTTGTGCTGGCAAGTCCACGACCATGTCTTGTAGATTCCGCACTGAAAAAACCGGTGCTTGCCAGATAGCAGCTAAAGCTTTGATGTCGGCGGCGCGCGTAACCATGTGCCGCCGTGACGGCGAAAATAACGACAGGACATGCATGGAGGCCAAGGGCATTGTCTTACGATGGTATATATGTGTTTAGGTGTAGATGAAGACGTCTCCTATTACAGCACGAAAAGTGCCGGACGTGAAGTCGTATTCGTATTGCGTACGATCCATAATCTCTATAGCCCACGTGCATCTCCTTCCTTGCCTAGTCAACACAAATCTGAACCATTGAGATCTTTTAACTTTACGGTGGTAAATCTCCACCATTGGTTAACCTGTGTTTTAATTATATAATAGATTGTATAACTTGAGTTCTGTTTGTCCTAAAAATACAAACTAAAATTCTATAGAAAGCTACTGATGTGTAGAATATAATGCAATTGGGTTTGATTCATTTGGAGTTACCAAACTCCCTATACAAAGGTTTGAATCCAGTATCTTAATAATCAAGTTTTGGCAATCAAATATGTTCTGTTGTTCCAAAAATTAAATCCTTTTAGGGGTAAGTAAACATGGCTATATGTGAGCTCACAAAATTGCATTGGCATCATTTGGATTTATAGATTTTCAGAAACAAATGATTTGGTGTTTTAAACCTTCGGTGGCATTTTAAAGACTACTCTATTTTTAATAATCTAAACATGGTGAAACTAGTTTAGTTGCACAGAGAATTTCATAAGCTTTCTATAGTATTTTCATTTGATTTATTTGGATTTATATTTCTCGAGTTATTGAATTTTAAACATAGGTGCAGATTTAAAGTTCGGTGATAATTCCTAAATTCGAAACAGGAAATAAAAAAAAGAAATGGGCCGAGAGGGCATCAGCTCACTGGGCTTGGCCCAATTACTATCTTTTTTTTTAAACGCTACGCGTCCCTCTTCCTCGTTGCTACACACAGAGGCGGAGGCGAGCTGGAGCTCCGGGGCGGCGAGAGGGTGCGCTCACCTACGGCGGCAGAAAGGCGACGGCGAGGACGGATTCGAGGTGCGGAGGGCGTGGGGATGTCAGAGATGGCAGAAGAACTTGACGACGGGCTCGGAGACGGCGGCGAGCTCGCGGCGGAGCTGCGGTCGTGGCTGGAGAGGAAACGGACGGCGACGGCTACCCCGGGCTTCCTGGCTCGATTCCTTCGCCGGGGAGGAAGAGTACGACGCGGCGAAGCCTCCGGTGCTCTTCAACTTGCTCGGGGATGCCTAAATCGACGGCGGCGAGTGTTCGGTGTCGAGGAAGAACGAGAGGAGAGGGAGCAGGCAAGGAAGTGGGAGGAGCAGAGGGGCAGGGGTGCCCCTTTTATCTACTTCACAGGGGAGAGGGGAGGAAGGGGGGGGGTCCGGTGCGGTGCGACGTGGGAGAGGAGCACGGTGGCATGGCGCTGCCGTGATCTGGCCGCTTGGTCGGGGCGAGCTGGGGAACAACGGAGAAGATAGGACATGGCCGCGGAGGAGCTGGGCGAGGTCGGGGCGGCGAGAGGAGCCCCGGGCGGCGAGGCATGGGAGCGACGAACGGGGAACACGGCGGCGGGTCGGGCGGCTACAGGAAGAAGATAAACTTTTTGCAGAAAACCCCCTGGCGTTTCCTTCTTTTCTGATTTCCTTTTTCTTTTGTAAAAACAGAAGCACTTTGGGGATTTATTTGGGGTACCTAAACATTTTATAAAAATTTGAGAAAATTCAGGTAGCCTCCCATATACCTGTAGAAGCTCCACAAAAATTGATGTTTGAAAATAAAATGTTTTGAACCATTTTTGTTCATAGGATTTAAATAAATCATTTTTAGTAAAACTAAATTAACATTTCATTAATATTTTAAAGCAAGTGATAAAATATTGTTTTGAACTTTTGGAACTTTCTTAACAAATATGGTAACTTCAATTAAGTTATATTTTCATGGAGAAAATATTTGTTTAAAAGAAACAGAGAAATAGGGAGGAAATAATTTATTTAAGATCACTTCTTTATCATGATCTTAATTTCCTTTTTGGTTGAATGAGTGAGAGGGAGCTGAGAAGATTATTACTTCATCTTATTCCTAGAATAAGGAAAAATATAATTGGTTTCAATAAATAGAGGAATATAAAGAGGGGGAATTTAAATAAGATCATTTCCCTCTATTTAGGATTTTAACTTAGGTGTGAATAATTTTAGAGGGTGTTGTTTGTATTCAAGTCACCCTTCCAATTTGTTGTCAAGTATGTTCTATTTTAGCATTGAGTACAATTGAGGAATTCATGCTCACAAGCAACAAACACCACAATATCAATAACACAACAATATCAACAACACAGCCAAACCCACACAGTTCAAGCCACAAGAATTAATCATACCACAATTTCCATAATTAACAATACTATCTTGTAGAAATGATCACACTCAATTATAACAAGATAACGTTTTAAAGAATATCTCAACTCATAACTTAATAGTTTTCAAAAGATTTGATAAAGAGAATTATGTGGGTAATATATTTCCCACTAGTGTTATTTTAAAATGGAGTGGAAATAAGAGTGTATAAAATGGGAGTTGCATACACATGCAAAATATCAAGGTTGAAATATAGATAGGAGATAACATTAGATCTCCATATTTTGGGAACACATAATTTTGGAAATCACTTTTACTTTCTCAATAATGGATGTTTTGGTTGTTGCCAAAACCAAGCATCATTGAAATGAACTTTGGTCAAAATAAGAATGGTAAAGATATATGGAATCTATTCTTGTCATAACATGATCACCAAGATTAATATGTCTTTACTTAGATTGGGTCTTGGGTTGATATTTACTAGTCAAACAACCATAAACATCAAGTCACACAAGGTCACACATAGCAATGAGAAGGAATCCACAACCATTAGTGAATTATTTCAAAAAGTTTTTGTTGGTTCTGAATTTTGGGTCTTGTAAAACTAAGTTTTTCTTAGTTCCAAAATTTGGGATGTTACAGCTCTTCCCCCCTTAAAAATAAATCTCGTCCTCGAGATTTGCCCGGTGGTAACAGGGGAGTACGAGGGTATGGTTTTTGGGCTGACTATACTTCGAGGTCGTTGCTTCTTCAGTGAGGTGGCCTTCTGGGATCTTGAAATTGATGATGCAAGGCTTTCTTTGTCGATAACTTCTGTGTTGAGTTCAGATCCTTGATGATGGGTTGACTTGACGATTGACGCTGATGGATAGTCCTGGTTGGCTGTTTCCAGACACTACAGGCTAAGGCGCAAGGAGCTAATTATTAACACCTTCTGGTATACGTATTGCAGGTCTTCCCCCCTTAAAAAGGGTTTTTGAAGGTTCATCCTGAAGGTTGCAGCTGGAGTTGACTTGGAGACATCGTTCTTCTGGGTAGCTTGACGATCTCCGTCTTGGGTGTCGCGCCTTGGTGCTTGGGTTGGTGCAGAGACCACTTCCTGATTTTCTCCTTACGAAGGTCACAGATGGGGACGCGTTGTTCTCAGGATGCGTCAAGTCTGCGTACTTGATTCTCTCTAGATTCTAGTTAGAAGAGGGATGTTATAATCTTCTAAGCGCGTCTGAACTTGCTTGGTGGTGGATGTTGTCAACAGCAGGTGCTTCCGTCTTCAGCTGAGTAAAGGAGGAACACCCTTGTTGACTTCCTTCGTCCTCTTAAGCTTGAGTCTTCATAGGTTAGCAACTCTTATACGCTCGGCTCAGATAATTATCAAATTTGGGGAAAACAAAGTTTTCGGTTTTATGTTAGAAAAACTATTGATTTACTTTCTTGCATACACATGTTTAAAAACAACAGGGTTTTTTTTTTAAAAGAAAAAAATAATTGTGCCACCAATAATTGGCTCACAGGCACAGTGGGTTTTAGCAAGGGTTTTTCACGATGGGACACCGGAAAGGCGAGGGATAAAGGATAGGAGGACATGGAGGTTATCTGCTTACTCGCTGACATCTGGGACCGAGGCCCACCTGGCAGTCCCTTCTTCTTCTATCTTCTTTTCCTTGCTCTTTCTTGCTGCATACACGCCGGGTTTCAGTGCGCCGAGCACTCCTCTGCGGTACTGCTGCGCGTGCAGCCCATCGATGCAGCGGCCATCACGGCTTTGGGGAACAACGCCTCGATGATTTCGCGCCATGGGCGAGCACTGCTCGCGATTCCTTCCCTTTTTCCCGCGCAATGCGGTGCCGAGGAATGGCATCCGAGCCCCGGCTATAAATTAGAAACCCCCAAAACTTTTCTCCTATCGCATCTCAACCATGGGCTTCATTAGTGATTTCTTTAGAGCCTACGTCGATAGGATGGAGGACGCGGCTTCATCGAGGGCATTATCACCTTCGTGCTCTTCGTGGTCTGGGTTTTGATGGTGTTGACCCTGCTGTTCGTGGCAGTGGTCACCCTCATCGTGGTCTTGTGCAATTTGTGGTCTGGCGTGGGTTGATGCTGCGGTGGAGGGGCAGGCTGTGCCACCGGTGGTGGAGGTGGCGGCTCTTCCAGCTGGAGGTGAGCAGGCTGCTCGAGTCGTCCGTCGTCGTCGCGCGGCTCGCGACTCTGCTTCGGGTGAATCAGGCTCATCTCCTAGTAGCATCGTAGAAGTGAGAGGGAATAGAGATTTCTGGGGTGCCTTTGTATCCGTACTAAGTAGTTGCAGTGGTCTACGTTGGGGTAGAACTTGTATCTTTGGATTCTGAAATTTCCTTTCTGTACTGATCTCAGCGGATGTATCGAATTGTCTCCCCTGACGAACTGGAACAAGACTTTCTTATTTAGAACTTGAACATTTCTTAAGTTATACACTTGATTTAAGAAAGTTATTATTATTATCCTTTATTTAAGTTCCAACATCATTTGCCTCACCCTGCGGTGAAGACATCCACTAGTTCCCGCAAAGCTTTCCATTAGTTAGTTGCATAAGAATGTGGGTGTCCTTTATGACCTCGAGTTGCCTTAGTCATACAAGAAGAATTTGTTAACAAGGTAGCTAGTCTTGTCATCAAACCACTTTTCATATTCCAGAGGCTGAGACGTACTGGATTATCTGACATTCCGTTTATCTGGATATGACACTCAATTGTTTGAGCATACAAAAGCGATTTGTTAACAAGTTCATGAGGCTTGTTACCAAACTACTTCTATATAACACGAACATTAAAATATCACACTATTTATAGAGAGATTTATAATAGTAGATTCTGATATATGAGTTTCCAAATACTCAAGGATAGTCTGGTATATTAATTACTTCCTTGCCAACTTAAGAAATCTCTCTTCAAAGTCTTCTTGTCGCAGTTCCTCCTTCTTGCGGTCTCGGAGCTCGAATCTTCATAGCAACTCTCCTACACTCCTTGAGTTCTCCTAGTTACCGATTCTAAATGGGTCTCCTTATGTCCTCGTCTCTTGTCAAGGCTTGCAGTCCTAGAAGATCAGTTAGTACTCTCATGGACTTGAGTCAGATGTTAACCTAGAGTTAGATATGATACGTTAGTGTGGTTTTCTTGTAATTTTCACAAGTTAATTTGGCGAGGTGGGGCTCGTGTCTTCACGAGGTTGGTATAAAATTGCAGTTTCCTTCGAGATCTCGACGCACTTGCTCCCGATGGTGCGTGAAGGCCATTATCTGATTTGCCGGTTAGGTTGCAAAAATCTCAGGCTATTTGGTTAAAGATCGGGGGTCTTTTGTATCTTGCGAAACTGTCAGTTCTTATCGGGAGATGGTTTAGATGAGAGGAAAAGTATTTTTAGAAAGTTTTTTTTCCTAGGCGGGTCTACATCTGCAACAAGGTGCAACTATGACGAAGCGGTCAAAATTTAGTTTCTTTTAGGTGGCAAAAAGGAATTTTACAAAAATAGAATTTTGGGGTTACTTTGTGTTGCCGACAAGGCGTGATTGTGAAGCATACAGGAAAAGCAACACACAAACAGAGAATTCTCAAACAAACAATACACAAGCAGAGTACATACCAGCAAAGAACACTCAAGGTACGTCTAGTACCAACGGACGTCCAATACTCGTGTTAGTCGGGGAATACACCCAAGGTGCCTATCAGGTTTATCCTATGGCCTCGGTTAAACATGGTTGGTGAAGTCTTTACTTTGTCGCCTTAGGCTTCGGCAGGAAAAATTGAGATTGTCAAGGTCACAAATGGAGTAGAACTGTTGCTGTTGAGTTGAGGTCTTCGAAGGTCTCTTGCTTTGTTGATATCGACGATATTGGTATTTGCAGATGAATCACCTTGATGTTACATGTCGAGTACTTGAGGTGGAAACTTCTGCTTGTAGGTGCTAGCTAATTAGGTCTCACTTGGGTTCATCGTCAAGTATTTTTGAACAGGTAAGAGGGAGTAGAGAAATCCTGGGAAAATCTTAAAATAGAGGGATAAGACTCAGAAATATTTGAGAAGGTGAGAAAAGTGGAAGCTTAAAATAGTGGGGCTTCCTTTGATAAAAATGTATTTTGGTAGTAATATATTTTTAACAAAATATCTCTTTCCTAACTAACATCCATGCTAACTAAGGTCTGTTACAGTCAGGATGGCTCTGATACCAAGTCTGTGGTGACCCCGGACTAGCTGTCCAAAATACCCTTGTGCCTACAACATCAGCGATCCCATGATCAGTCTGTCGCTGAGCACAATCAAACTGGTATCAAAAGAACATCCATAAATACCGAATCAAAATACTTACTTGATTGAAGTAATAATCTTCAATAAGTTCTTGCAGCGGAAATCACCAATCAACGTGGGGCCCGAGTCATTTGCCAAGACACCTACAGGCAGCTGACTGGGAAGACGGCCTAGTTCGCAAAGACGTCATCGATCTCTCGGTCTTCAGCATTCTTCTTCTTGAATTCTGGACATGGGAATATCCAGGGACACAGCCATGAGTACATTTATGTACTCGCAAACTACCCCCGACATGAGCATGCAATAGCATCATTTTTATTATAACCAAAACCCTTTATTTTGAGAAGACATCTTTATATCTTTGTTGAAAAGAAAAGAAGGCTTTAGAACTTTTCCCATAAATCTGTCTTTGTAAGAAGTCTCGTTTAAAACTCTTTCCCGAAAATACATCTTTGTTGGAAAGACAAGAAGTCTCTTTTATAAACATTTTCCCGAAAATCATCACCAAGTTTATTTCTCCCAAAACTCCTCCTTGTTCGACCATAACCCTTCGTGGTCATTCAATCCCAACAACCTCATGCCGGCCCGTTGGCATAGTTGCATAAAACATCCTCCACTTCATTTTTCCTCTTTAAACCTCAAATCTTTCCAAAACTTGCACATGGTCAGAGGACAGCCTCCCAACTGTCCATATCCGAGGACTCGGCTATTCGAATAGTTTTATTACCCTCTGCAGAGGTAGCACGCTTTTCCCACACCCATCCGGCAACTCATCGTGTCAGCCACGTCCCGCCATACAAGGTGTATGCGAAGTTGAGTCACCGACCATAGCCTGTCCTTTGCTCATGCTAGTATAGGACCCTACCGCTACGAAACCGGTTCCATCGACACTTAAATCCAGCCCGTCGGAAACTAAGTGTGAGGACTTCGTAGTTCTGCCCGGCGACCCAAAGGTGGCGTCTTCAATCCTCTTTCTCCAATACACTCATACCGGCCTACGGTAGACTTCTCTTAAGAGGACCCAGGTCAGGGGCAGGTCACCAAACCATCCCCTCATGGAACGAGGTCATCCTCGTTGTTGAGGCATCCAGTACTAATATGAGCAAACTATATGACTACGCCCTTTCCCATATGTGGGTAAATGTGGTCGCACAGATTATCGGCTGGTCGTCATAGTACAAAGACACAATGTGCATTTTTCATAAACATCTCCATTTTCACTTTTCCACTCCAACACCGACATCTCGGTATTTCATAAACTCATAAGAAATTTTAAAGGAGTTTTGAATAAACAACATTGTTTTCCCATCCTAAAGTTTTATATAAACTACTACATAGGGTGGCAAAATAATATCCATATACTTTTGAAATGGGTTTTATAAATCTTGCTTTGAGAGTAAAACATGTTATGAAAGTAGATGCATATGTTGGTAGTGCAAGCTCAGAGAATAGCTTGCCTTGCTCGGCAAAGTGGCTTGGGTCTTGATCTTCAGATTCAACAAACTCTCCTTCCTCGATAAATCCGACAGCGTTCTCGTCTAATTAATAAACAAACAATACAAACAATCACTAAACTACTCAAGCAATCATCTCAACATAACAATCATAAGCATCACAAATAGCTACTGCACACACCAACCATACCATTTGTTTTCAAAATAATTGAGTTAAACACTATTTGTTCATGTCCAAAGTATGGCAGAAACTTGTGAAATATGTTAAATTGTATAACTTGAGTTCTGTTTGTCCTAAAAATACAAACTAAAATTCTATAGAAAGCTACTGATGTGTAGAATATAATACAATTGGGTTTGATTCATTTGGAGTTACCAAACTCCCTATACAAAGGTTTGAATCCAGTATCTTAATAATCAAGTTTTGGCAATCAAATATGTTCTGTTGTTCCAAAAATTAAATCCTTTTAGGGGTAAGTAAACATGGCTATATGTGAGCTCACAAAATTGGATTGGCATCATTTGGATATATAGATTTTCAGAAACAAATGATTTGGTGTTTTAAACCTTCGGTGGCATTTTAAAGACTACTCTATTTTTAATAATCTAAACATGGTGAAACTAGTTTAGTTGCACAGAGAATTTCATAAGCTTTCTATAGTATTTTCATTTGATTTATTTGGATTTATATTTCTCGAGTTATTGAATTTTAAACATAGGTGCAGATTTAAAGTTCGGTGATAATTCCTAAATTCGAAACAGGAAATAAAAAAAAGAAATGGGCCGAGAGGGCATCAGCTCACTGGGCTTGGCCCAATTACTATCTTTTTTTTAAACGCTACGCGTCCCTCTTCCTCGTTGCTACACACAGAGGCGGAGGCGAGCTGGAGCTCCGGGGCGGCGAGAGGGTGCGCTCACCTACGGCGGCAGAAAGGCGACGGCGAGGACGGATTCGAGGTGCGGAGGGCGTGGGGATGTCAGAGATGGCAGAAGAACTTGACGGCGGGCTCGGAGACGGCGGCGAGCTCGCGGCGGAGCTGCGGTCGTGGCTGGAGAGGAAACGGACGGCGATGGCTACCCCGGGCTTCCTGGCTCGATTCCTTCGCCGGGGAGGAAGAGTACGACGCGGCGAAGCCTCCGGTGCTCTTCAACTTGCTCGGGGATGCCTAAATCGACGGCGGCGAGTGTTCGGTGTCGAGGAAGAACGAGAGGAGAGGGAGCAGGCAAGGAAGTGGGAGGAGCAGAGGGGCAGGGGTGCCCCTTTTATCTACTTCACAGGGGAGAGGGGAGGAAGGGGGGGGGGTCCGGTGCGGTGCGACGTGGGAGAGGAGCACGGTGGCATGGCGCTGCCGTGATCTGGCCGCTTGGTCGGGGCGAGCTGGGGAACAACGGAGAAGACAAGACACGGCCGCGGAGGAGCTGGGCGAGGTCGGGGCGGCGAGAGGGGCCCCGGGCGGCGAGGCACGGGAGCGACGAACGGGGAACACGGCGGCGGGTCGGGCGGCTACAGGAAGAAGATGAACTTTTTGCAGAAAACCCCCTGGCGTTTCCTTCTTTTCTGATTTCCTTTTTCTTTTGTAAAAACAGAAGCACTTTGGGGATTTATTTGGGGTACCTAAACATTTTATAAAAATTTGAGAAAATTCAGGTAGCCTCCCATATACCTGTAGAAGCTCCACAAAAATTGATGTTTGAAAATAAAATGTTTTGAACCATTTTTGTTCATAGGATTTAAATAAATCATTTTTAGTAAAACTAAATTAACATTTCATTAATATTTTAAAGCAAGTGATAAAATATTGTTTTGAACTTTTGGAACTTTCTTGACAAATATGGTAACTTCAATTAAGTTATATTTTCATGGAGAAAATATTTGTTTAAAAGAAACAGAGAAATAGGGAGGAAATAATTTATTTAAGATCACTTCTTTATCGTGATCTTAATTTCCTTTTTGGTTGAATGAGTGAGAGGGAGCTGAGAAGATTATTACTTCATCTTATTCCTAGAATAAGGAAAAATATAATTGGTTTCAATAAATAGAGGAATATAAGGAGGGGGAATTTAAATAAGATCATTTCCCTCTATTTAGGATTTTAACTTAGGTGTGAATAATTTTAGAGGGTGTTGTTTGTATTCAAGTCACCCTTCCAATTTGTTGTCAAGTATGTTCTATTTTAGCATTGAGTACAATTGAGGAATTCATCCTCACAAGCAACAAACACCACAATATCAATAACACAACAATATCAACAACACAGCCAAACCCACACAGTTCAAGCCACAAGAATTAATCATACCACAATTTCCATAATTAACAATACTATCTTGTAGAAATGATCACACTCAATTATAACAAGATAACGTTTTTAAAGAATATCTCAACTCATAACTTAATAGTTTTCAAAAGATTTGATAAAGAGAATTATGTGGGTAATATATTTCCCACTAGTGTTATTTTAAAATGGAGTGGAAATAAGAGTGTATAAAATGGGAGTTGCATACACATGCAAAATATCAAGGTTGAAATATAGATAGGAGATAACATTTAGATCTCCATATTTCTGGGAACACATAATTTTGGAAATCACTTTTACTTTCTCAATAATGGATGTTTTGGTTGTTGCCAAAACCAAGCATCATTGAAATGAACTTTGGTCAAAATAAGAATGGTAAAGATATATGGAATCTATTCTTGTCATAACATGATCACCAAGATTAATATGTCTTTACTTAGATTGGGTCCTTGGGTTGATATTTACTAGTCAAACAACCATAAACATCAATTCACACAAGGTCACACATAGCAATGAGAAGGAATCCACAACCATTAGTGAATTATTTCAAAAAGTTTTTGTTGGTTCTAAATTTTGGGACTTGTAAAACTAAGTTTTTCTTAGTTCCAAAATTTGGGATGTTACAAAGGCCGCTGGGGAGGAGGTCAACGAGATCTCCGTGGTGCCCGTCCGAAGCTCCTCGCCTTCAGGAAGACGAGCTCCCCTCAACCTTGATGTCAGATGAGTTTTCCTCATCTTCATCCTCGACGTAGGAGCTCGAACTGCCGCTGCTGCTCTCCATGCAGCACTCCACGCGTCCGCCATCGACACCGAAGATCTTCACGGAGAGCGTTGCATCTCCGTCGTACCGGAACACCGAGCATTGCCCCCGGGACAGGCGGCGGGCGCGGGAGAATGACTTCCACCCCGGACCCAGAAGCATGGCGCCTTCAGTGGTGCGCTCTGCCATGGCCCAGGAGGGGCCATTGGGGCAGCCTTCCACTTGCAGACAGAAGCCGGAGGGTCCGATATCCTCCGTCGCCATCGCGAAGGAATCTGGCAGGAGAAGCTGGCTGCGAGGCATGCGGTTCAGATCCACGATGAACTCGAACGACGCGAAGCTGGTATGAACCATGCTCCTAGGAGGGGGAGCAGCGGTGCCGCGGCCTCCACGGCCGCCCCGACCGCGAATCCCACGACCTCGCGGAACAGCTCGACCACGAGTGGAGGGGCCACTCTCCGCAGCAGCTGAATAAGAACGAGGGCGCCCAACTCCTCTCCTCGCTCTCGCCATTGGCGCTGGCAGCTTGTGGGAAGGCCTGGAGTTGGACCGAGGAAGAAGATGAACGAAAGAGCCAGGGGTGCGCCTCGCTTTTATATCCACGGCGGCGCCTCTGTCAGGCGTCTCCTCGGTTCTTCCGTTATTGGGAATCGAGGGGGCCACCGCAGTTACTCCCCCGAGCGGAGTAACTCCAAGACCTTCAAGGCCATCAACGAAGCAGAGCAAGGAAGACCAGGTGCACGGGACCCACTTTGACCTATCTTTAGGCCATGGCCCCGGCAGCTGGAGCAAGAGCCGCCGGGACCATGCCCGGGGCTACTGTCGCAGCAGTGGAACATGGGGTTCCCCTAGTACTGCCAAAGTGGGTCCACCCCATGTGAGCCCAAGATGAAGATGGACAAGACCAAGACTCAAGTCAAGCTGGCGGGTTCACCGTCAGGACACGCAAGGCCTACGTCGACAAAGGGCTCCGGTCCTGGGGACCTTCCGGGTCCCCGAACCAAGCAAGAAGGCCAGGAAGGACCCGAGAGCCCGAGTTCCCGGCAGGAGGCCAGGCTCCCTCTCGGGTACTTCCCCACGTCCCTGTGGATAAGCACTCCACCTCACCGCGGAAGACTTGGGAAGCAAGGCGAAGGCAGCGTGGGCGGGAAGCACGTCCCGTGGTGGTGTCAGCTCCTGTCCACCCCAAGGCGGACGCTCCCATCTAACCGAAAGGAGATGCTAGGCTGAGGAGAGGCCACGTCTCCTCCTAAACTAGATGAGGAGGGTCCTTCACCCCGAAGGTCCCTCATGCCCTCACGTGACCCTGTGGCAACCCCTTAGCCTATAAAAGGAGGACCAAGGCACGGAGGAGGGGGAGGTCGGAGAAAGGACGAACACAAGGTAGAACCAGAGCAAGACTAGACTAGGGCTGGGAAGGTAGAGAGGAAGGTGATCTCCTCCGGGTCAGGATCTGTCCTTCTTCTACCTCCAGCCAAAACCCTTCTGGGTACCCCATCCGGGAGGTTCCATTGTAAGCCACACTATGAAGAACTCATCAATCCAGACATGCAGGAGTAGGGCTTTTAGCTTCCGGGCGGCCTGAACCTGGGTAGCTCCTTGTGTCCATTTGCTTGCATGCTTTGATCGTGGAGAGGAGAGCTTGATCTAGACTCCGCCCAAGAAGACGATTCTCAGCCTCCTTCGCGCCCCGTGCCGAACCTAAAAGGGGGTATCCTATACTCCCGGTGTTCGTGCAACGAGACACGACATGAACATTTTTTAAATCTGAACAAATTTTGAATATGAACAAATTTCGAGTTTTTCTTCGAAAATAAAAATTACAACGAAACAAACAGAAAAGAAAAAACACGACAGAAAAAAGAAAACGAAAACAACGAAAAAAAGAACAGAAAAGGAAAAGGGAAGCAGCGCACAGAAATGGGCCCGACCCAGTATAACTATCCTTCATGCGACGCAAGAAAAAGACATCGCCGTAGGGCGATATATAGGTGTTGCCAAATATTTGGCGTGCTGCATACTGCACTTCCCTCCCTATGCAAGTTCCAGGACAAATTTTAATCTCAACTCAATACAGTGTTACCGTAGCTTTGTATTAACCTGGTGCTCTAGCCTTGAACTGAACACTTAAGCCTTGAACTGAACACTTAGCTATGCCAAAATAATTAGTTTGTCCTTAGACTTAAATCCATTTGTATTGGGTAAAATCTAGCTTAGGTACTAATTCCGGCCCTCGTATGATCATATCAGCACTCCATTTCCCCATCTGTACGCATTCCTATGTCTATGTGTTTGATGAGAACATTCATGGACTTACGTTATGCTGCAGCTCCGAATTTGGTTAGCTGAGCTGACAACCTTCTGGGTTTCGTTGTTCTACAATGGTCTAAGTTTAAACAAGTTCTCAAACTTAATCAAGGAATATCCCAGTTAAAAAAATAGAGGTATATCTATTCATTGTCAAATCTTACTTAGATTACCAAATTATGAGTATATTTTGTTCTTCTGAACATTCATATGCTTGTTTTGTTGCCTATTTTGCTGCGCAAGTATTGCGGCATCTGAATCAACTTTTGATTTACTATGCTGAGCCATCAAGTACTAAAGTCTATAAGTCTTCTGAACCTACCGTTTTTCTTATCATCCACATCCTATAATTCTTGTTGAATAAATTGGTTGGATAATCCCCTTTTTTGCTGGAAAGAATCACTATTTCTCGCAGATTCAATTCGCCATGGCCGGCAGGGGCAGTAGCCCAAGCGACCATGGCCCAGCGTTCGCTGCACCTTGCGATAAAAGAAGTTTGATAGAGCAGCCCATAGCGACGACTCGATGGAGGCAGTCCTGCGATGCAATCACCCAGAGAAGTCCATGCATCATCTCCTGCTCTCTCCATCCATCGAGTTTCGTACGTCCTGATTCGTATGATTCCAATGATCTAGACAAAAGAATAATATGAAAAATTGCTAAGAAAGGTGAAAGGGTCTTTAGGAATTAATTTGGACCTTCTAATGTTTTAGCATTGGGTTAGATTCATAATTTAAAATGGGAAGATATGGTTTCTTTGATATTTTTTAAGTTTAGCATGTCATGCTGAGATTTTGTTGAAAGAGGTCCTAAATAACTCATTATAGTTTGGGTAATGTTTTCAAAACCATCGTGACAAAAGTATATAATTTAGATCTCACAAATTATATTTCATAAATTATTGATATTTATCAAAACTAAATTTATCTAAATGATTGGTATTGGGGGTTCTCGACAATTAATATTTAAATGCTATAGGGCTAGAAAAATTGTAATCACATATTTTTAGTATTTTCTGCAGCATGCATGATTACGGTGTGATAATTTTCGTTTAGATAGCTGAGAGAGTCTATTTCTAAATTCTAAGTCTCACTCAATAGTTAGGGAAGTGGATGTACAAGTACAACCCATCCATCCAGGTTCAAGTCCTCACAGACACATATTTTGGTTCGTGTTATTTCAAAAACAAAAAACCTATGTAGGGGCTTCCCCTACCGAATTACTTTAAAAAAAATCACATAATGGTTTAAGAAAATAATTATTGCAGTTTAATGGAAAAAACATCACGAAATGCCAAATGTTAAACTTATGCCCAAGATGGTCATGAATTTTTTGTTAAAAACCCTATTAGCCTCCAAGAAATTTTGTAAGCAAGAAACAAACACAGTGGATAATATATTTCCAACTTGTGGCAAAAAAAAAGGTTTTAAACGAGTCCTCAAATATCTATTAAAAGTAATAAATTTGAAAATACATCTTAAGGTGATATTATAGACATGTAAAGTGACTATAATTATATTTATGGACCAATGAAAAAGACTATGGACACTTAGTAGATGGTGGGACACTTAGTAGATGGAGACATGCCTTAATAAGTTCACGCTGCAAATGTCCACGGTGCACGCCGACTGGCTCTATAATTTAGCGAACTGGTTTCATACTATCCAGGTTCGACCATACACGATAATACCCGCAATCGTCCAAACAAAATAAAAGATGAAACAGTAAACAGGAGGAGTAGGTCACCAGCTAGTTGATTGATTTAACGCCGCACTGGTTGCTGCAAAACAGAGTTTGACCTCAAGTTTCGTTGAAGTCTTTCCCATGATGCTGGTCGAGATTTTGAAGGAAAAAAAAACACAAATACAGATTTTATTCAGGGAGAAAACCCACATATGTCAAAAAACATCTTGACGATGACAAAGGCTATACACACTTGGCGTCTAGCGAGAAACTTCAGTCTCATTCTACAACGTGGGCTATTTTTCTTCTTAAAATACCTCATACATATATATCTGCGTTTAAAGTAGTTAACTGGAGGTATGGTTGGAAGTTTTAAAATATCTGACTCTAACCAAATCAATATCTACATTCAACGTGTAATTCTAGGATTCTGAAAATTCCTGGTAACTTTTCAAATGGTTGGAAGAAGAAAATAATCGAGAGGTAAGATATGCGCTGGTGAGTTGTGAGTGGATAAAGTAACGTTGTTGACTGAAGTTTAGATCAGAAATTCCTCATTGTGAAAATTTCATGGGAGATAGAAGGACACACGACACGATACACAGGTTCGACAGAGGCATGTACACCTCACGTTAAAAAAAGTATTCGTGAGAAATTTCACTTAGTCAAACTACCAAGTTCAATAAAAAAATGTCCTCCCGGAAGTACAAACGCACATTTTTGAAGTACATATTTCTTTTGATACTTCGGTTTGGAAAGTACATACGCGTCGGTGAATGCGGGGAAAATTAACAGTGAGTATAAGGAAAAAGTAATACTGAGAAGTACTAATTAACAGTGAGCTATGCCAAAATAATTAGTTTGTCCTTAGACTTACTTAAATCCATTTGTATTGGGTAAAATCTAGCTTAGGTACTAATTCCGGCCCTGGTATGATCATATCAGCACTCCATTTCCCCATCTGTACGCATGCCTATGTCTATGTGTTTGATGAGAACATTCATGGACTTACGTTATGCTGCAGCTCCGAATTTAGTTAGCTGAGCTGACAACCTTCTGGGTTTCGTTGTTCTACAATGGTCTAAGTATAAACAAGTTCTCAAACTTAGTCGAGGAATATCCCAGTTAAAAAAATAGAGGTATATCTATTCATTGTCAGATCTTACTTAGATTACCAAATTATGAGTATATTTTGTTCTTCTGAACATTCATATGCTTATTTTGTTGCCTATTTTGCTGCGCAAGTATTGCGGCATCTGAATCAACTTTTGATTTACTATGCTGATCCATACTTACTTATCCTACTATATATAAAAGATCGTGCGATTCACTTCCTCTCGCACTGTCCACGTCACCCGAAAACAACAGCCGTCCGATCGACCGCACGGACGGCTCAGATCGCGCCAAGAATCGCGCTGCTACAGTAGTACTGTAGCAGAGCAATTTCTTCCAATCACGCTGCGACACGTCGCCCCGCACGATATTTGGCGCAACGATTTTGCAAAAAACGCCCGCAAAGGACTTGATAGCAATTTGCGGAAAGGCCAGGGACTTTTTTGCAAAAAAATCAGCAGAACACGGTCTCCCTCCTCTT
The DNA here is from genome assembly GCA_947311845.1 of Poa pratensis. Taxonomy (NCBI): domain Eukaryota; kingdom Viridiplantae; phylum Streptophyta; class Magnoliopsida; order Poales; family Poaceae; genus Poa; species Poa pratensis. The sequence goes on along the minus strand of CAMZMU010000079.1, from coordinate 48,174,130 downwards.
CCTCTCTCTCCCGCGACGCCGCGGGCCGCCGTCGGCGCCGACGCGCATCGCCGCCGCCTCGCGCCTCCCCGACCAAATCCGCGGCCACGGACGTCTCCGCCGCGCCGCCCTCCACCTCCTCGCCGAGGGATGCGTGCCGGAGCGCCACATCCACGCGGAAATCGCCGCCGCATCACCACGGCATATCTCGACGTCCGCCGCCGCCATTTTGCTCACCGCCAGCGACGACGGCGACCAAATGGTCCGGCCCGCTGCCCCTTCGACTCGCCCCACCCCGCTCTTTCAGATCCACACGCTTCTGCTCCGCCGCGAGCTCGCCAGCGCGCCGGCGAACGACGGCGGCCGCGTCCACTGTCGCATGACGTCACCGCTGACGTCCCACACGCCCCCACCCGTCAGTTTTTTTTATTTTTTAAAGCGATTTCCGGAAAGAAAAAAAATGACATGCGGGCCCCATCTGGCAGGAATCTTCCCAATTACAGAAAAATGTTAAGAATTCAAAAAATAAATAATATCTTTCAATACACAAAAAAAAATACACACAACACAACAAAGCTTTCTGAATTTAACAAAATTAGTTGAACCAAAACAATAAATTGTGCATACCATAATGCAAATGCAAATTCATAATTTTAAAAAAAAATTCAAAAAATTCATATCTTCCAATCTACAATTCAAAAAAACAATTGTAAACAAATGTTAGAATTCAAAAAAATAATAACTTTCAAACTACAATTCAAAGTAACAATTACACAAAAAAAATGCTACAATTCAAAAAAAAATTGTATCTTCCAAACTACAAATCAAAATAATACAAACACAACATTAAAGTTTTCTAAATTTAACATATTTCCAACTTTTCGACACTTATCAAAGTTTCCCAAATTTCAATTGTACAAAAAAACTAAAATTCGAAAAATTCATATCTTTCAGTTCACACTCCAGAATAACAATTTTAAAAAATGATGAAATTCAAAAAAAAATCTTCCAATTTACAATCCAAAATAATACAAGCAATATATCAAAAATTACAACAAAATACTAAAATCCAAAAAAATCGTACCTACCAAACTACAATTGAAAATATCTATTAAAAAATGCTTTATTTCAAAAAAAAAATCTTCCAACCAACAAATCAAAATAGTAGAAACAATATATCAAATTTTCTACATTTATCAAATTTTCAAACTTTTCGCACATAAATTGTACCAAAAAATAAATTGTGCACACTATAATGCAAATAACATGTCAGCATTTCCCAAATTCTACCAAATTCTCGGACTTACCACACAAAAGATACAACACGAAACATTGTGCATATTTTACATTTCAAGATTTTTAAAAACTTAAGAAAATTTTAAACTTTCCACATAAACTAACAAATGTCCATTTATGTTCAAAATTTGTCCTAACTTTCTTTTCGGCTTGCTGATTTAAATTTTCTTTTTTTGTTAAATTCCCAGAAAAATTCTAACATTGTACACTATACAATATCACGAAGCATATGTTTACATCTATATCACTTTGATTAAAGATAGGTTGTTCATACCATCCTATAAGTAATAGAATCACGATTCTAACTAACCTCTTGAAGCTAGACTTTTTCTTCTTCTATTATCAACTCATATCAAATTGTGAATAAGATGTAGTTTTTGAGAGTTCATGTAAAAGTAAAGATGGGGTTAAATGCCGCGCTTGTGGAGTAAATGAAATCTCCACAATTTCAGTTTGCTAAATAAGATGTAGTTTATCAAGTCATTCCAATAATAATCAAGAAAAAGAAAAATAAATGCAAGACATTTCAGTTTGCAAAACAATTATAATTTCCCTTTTCCAAAACTTATCAAAACATATCAACACCCTCACATTTCAATTTACTAAATATTTGTAACTATGACAAAATATTTCGAAAATGGTAACAACAGAAGAAAAAAAACACACTTGAGCATTCCAACTTACTACAAAATTGGAAGCTAAAAAAAAACTCTAAATATATCAACATTTCGACGTTCCAATTTGCTAGAAATTTAGAGAAACGATAAGATATTTCAAAATGCTCATAGAAAACATAAATGCAACACATTTGAACATTACAACTTACTACAAAATTGAAGATACTACAAAATACATCTCACATATTGCATTCTCCACTACAAATATATCCGAATATTCCAATTTGGTAAATACTAAGAAATATGCAAACAAATTTAATAAATAATGAAAACTATTTGAAGATAACCATACTATATTTCCTCTGGTTATGATGCTAAATAAGAAAATTACAACAAAATGGAACTATAATATACATTTCAATTTAGTTAACATATTAGGAGCTAACAAACCTTGAATCCCTCTTATTATGTAGTTAAACTTACAACAACAACAACAAAACAAATAATTAGATAGACACTTAAAGAAAATGCAAATTTATTTCCTCTAATTACAAATTGCAACTAAATTGAATTCAATAAATACTCATATAATGTATTATTTCTAAACATTGAATTACACTAAAGATTTACAGCAAAACACAAACATATTACATCAATTCGAACAGATTACTAATTACAAGTGTACATAATCGACAAAACATATAAAATATACAAAAATGCTAGGGAAAAAACTGTTAACTATTTTTCACGAAAAACAAATAAATTCAAGCCATTTCGTACATACCAAAAGAATACAAATTTGAATACATTCCAATACAAACCATACTCGAAATCTAACCATGCCCCTAAACACAAACTTTTCCAGATTCAAATAATATTCACATTCCAACCATTTTTTCCACAAACATACTAGAAATTCATCAAACACACGCGCGGCATTGCTGCGCTAAGATCCTAGTATACTATATATAAAAGAGCGACATCTTCTCCCTCTCTCACACGGTCCACGTCGCGCTTCTCCCTAGGCCGTCCGATCGCTGCGTTTAACGCGTAGGATGAAGCCACATCGCCTCAGTTCGCGCCGTTACTGTTCACCAGGGAATTTTAGCCAATCCACCCGCGACACGTCGCCCGGTCACTGCGCCCGTTGCTCCCGGTTATCCGGTTGCTTCCCCTTAACTTGCACCGCTTCCTCGACTGGGCCACAGATCTCCTTGCCGCGTCTCCGGCATCCGCCGTCTCCCTCCACCTCCCTCCAAAAGCGGCCAGGCGCCGGCGCTCTCCCACCGCTCCCTCCTCTACCTCCCCACTGGCGCCAACCCTCCTTGAGCAGCTGCCCCTAAGAAACCAATCTCGACTCGCCACTGCGAGCCGCCTACCCGTGACGGCCGCGTCAGCCTCTTCGTGGTTCTTCTTCTTGCGGGCCGGTGGTGGTCCGCGCCTGCATCTCGCCTGACAAGCGCGACGAGGAGGCAGCGTCCGCGTCCTCATCCTACCCACCCCATGCGGCGGGGACGGCGGCATGGTCGGCGCGTCCGTTCCTCCCTTCCGCTCCACCAAAGGTCGCCCATCGCCCCGGCATCCACTGGCGTAGCTTAGTGGAGGCCAACATGGGCCATGGCCCTCCCAACTCAATCAAATTTTGCATAGTATTACTTTGTCTTTATCATTTTTTACCATACAAAACACAAAATATATCAAGTTGGCCCCCTCAACTCTTATCTTATTTCTTTTGGCCCCTCCTACAAAGATGATCAAGCTCCGCCACTGCCGGCATCCTACCGGATCCTGCTCGCCGTCCTCGCATGCCTCACCGTCCCCATCCGTCAGGCCGCGCCTCGTGAGTCCTTCACTTCCCAGATTCTTCCATCGATCTTCGCTCCGTTTCATCAAGGATCCCTGATTGCTTACTTACACTCGTGTCCTACCTGTGCCGCAAGGATGGGATTTGGCTCCAGTGCCCTGGGGTAGATTGAAACTGATTTCAGCGTGCATCTAGGGGAATTATAATGCCCGCCATCTCTTCTAACATTACCTTCTGTGTCAATTGACATTTAATTAGGTGAACGAGCGGGGCTTTCTGTGGGAGAATCCGCACGCCGCAGCCATGTCTTGGAAGCCGTGTGCCCGGCGCCGCACCGATGAGATCTCAGACCAGCGAGCGGACGGGCCTGTCGCTACCCACTCCCGCTCCAAGGTCTGCATAATTTATCATCCAGTTTCTTTTTTTCTTGGCCTGATTGAAGATCTTGGATTGGGCGCTAGGCATAGGTCGTATGAAGCTTGCAGCTGTCCCCACTGTAAATTCTACCCCAACTTCTTCCCCCTTCGTGTATGCCAATCAAAGAGGATTGGGATGAATCCACATCGGGCAGTTATTTTCTGATTACCCTGGAATCTCCCATGCGTGTTCTTGGGATTTATCTTTCTTTTCTTTCTGCCATATACATTTATAACTTTGATCATCATTTTCATATCCTTACATTGACAGATCATGTTTGATCAGGTTGGACATGCCAGATCTCAAAAGTTTCCTGCAAACGTCTACAATCTGCCCCACACAATGTGAGTATTATTTACACCCAACTATAAAAGGAAGTTCAGTTAATTTTCCTCATGTGGTATCTGTGACAACCGGATCTTGTGTGATATTTATTGAAGGTGACCAAAATATCTGCAGCCAAGAACAATGAAAGGAAACAGGGATGCTCCCGTAATATGTCCAAAGGTCCATCATTGATTGGTGAAGAAACTTCTTCAAGCAAAGGTGAAACTCCCGCTAGCATCCTTGAGCTCAGTGGAGATGTTACTAGTGAGGAGAGAGCTGCAGCTGCCCCAAGGAGTGATGTTCTTCAGTCCTACACTCTTACATCTGGCTTGCTGCTTGCGGCTGCTCTCGTGCTTCGTGAGGTAAACATTGTTTTCGCAGTGGCCGCAAATCTTTTATTTGTAACAAAAATTCAGCTATTGGGAATAGAGTGCTCCTGGGAATAAATATTTATTCTTAAATTTAGTTATAACACAAGCCATTCTGAAGCTTGCACGTACTGGCAAATTTTTATTTACTTCATGTTTCTTGACATGATTTTTTGAAATATGTTCATGCAGCTTGAATTCTGTAGCAAAGAAACTTTTCTGCTTTGTTCACTATTTGTTTGTTGCAGGATTTCATATAGGGGATACCTGTCGGCGCAATCTTCTCATTGCAGTTAGGTAATGTAAGTGATGTGGTTGCGAGCAAGTCCTTTGGTCACCATGACAGAAAAGGCAAGTGAAATTTTCTGATTTACATAAGAAGTTATGAGAATATGTTGTAAGTCATTGAAAAAATACAATAAAGTAAACCGAATAGAAAATAGTGCTGAAGGTTCACAATTTTTATGTTTTCAATGTTTAAAGTAGCTCCAGACAATTTTGATGTTCTATTTAGTTTTTATTTATGGGTGGCCCTTGCATTTTTCTTGGCCGTCTAGAATAATGGTTGGAAGAATTAAGAGATAAATTTTGGCAACATATGTATCACACATAGTTTAGGCTTCTGCATGATATTTTGGCTATAAATGTAGAAATTGAAAAATAATCATATATTTCTCTTCAAGTGGATATTCCGAGGTTCTGGTTCAAATTTGCTTTTGTTGTTTAATAGATGGAAATACTTTTCATGTCAGCACTAAAGTGTGTGGTTATCTAATTTTAGGTGTCCCAAGCCATTGAGTGTTCTTCGGGTGCCTAGGTGCCGGAATCTGTTGATAACCAGGGCAATTGGCATGTCGTGCAGTTTGGTGACCGTTGTGCCCGACCCTAAGAATGTACATAAACACTCATCTTTGCTTCTCTCTGGTTCTTAGAAGTAAAAATCTTCAATTTTGGTTAGTTAAGCTCATATAGTTCTTGAGAACTATTTCTGTAGGATTCTTTGTAAATAACTATCTGCAACAATGCTCATGCTCCTTATATTTACTTGCAACTGTAAAATACACATGTGCTTTTCTATACGATCATATGATGTACTGCTGAACAATGAGCGTTAAACAGAGCATGACATCTTATCTTCAGATCATTGAAGATGTAGCTATGGATGTATTTTAAACAACGCAACTGCGGTTCCCAAATTGGATTATATTTTAATGTGAAGATATTCAGGTATGACCTTCTGTTCTGAATTAAATTATGATATATGGAAGTCAGTTTAGGTGCACACATTTTAATTGTCGGGTATTCATGATTGTTACTTTCTTTTGTATGCTCCAGTTTATGGAGGTCCCTAAATGTCTCGATGTTCTACCTTTTCAAGGGTATAGCAAGACAGGAATGGTTACATATATAGGATAGCACCCTTCACGGCTATGGATATTCCTGCATGTATATACCCAAAATAATTATCTATTATATGCATATGAAAGCACTTTTGTAAAATCCAGTGCCATAATAATCAATTCTATATTTAGTCAATACACACATGTGCTGCAGCGACTTTACAATTTGTATGTCATTTTTTGTGATCTTAATAGAGTATATAGAAGGTCATTGTATCCAGGTTGGTACCAAAGGATATTCTACAAAGAATCAAAAACAACTCGCTCATATGAGGCTTATACGTTAGGGATAGTTTTATATAATTACACTGAAGCCTTTACTGCCTGCTTCTGCTCTAGGGTTAATATTGGCAATGATATTTTCTTGCCCTTATATTTTCTACAGGCAGAAAACACATACTAATTTCTGGACCATCTTCAGTTGTTTCAGATCTGGAATGTTTTTCTACACTCCTAAGTTCGTAGGTCTTACCAATCCATAACTTTTATTTTGTATGCTCACCATTTTTTTTGAACAAAGTATGCTCACCATTTTGTTTTAGACATTTTAGATATTGAATTTATGCGTATATTACAACCTGCTGTCCGTTGAAAATATATCATGATCTTAGTGACAGTGTAGCTATGTGGTTATACATCGGTTATTTATTCCTCTTTGGAAATGATGATCATATGTCCTTGCCTTAAAAAGGAGCGGTTCCATCTTCTTTTTTATTGATTGGTGCCCATTTGTTCACAATCTACCACTTTTAATTAACCATATTACCTATAGGTAATTGTTCTTTGATGTATCCAATGTTTACAGCTCATGACAAGCTTCTAGAATTAGGGAAATGCTTACCACTTTAGCATGAGAAGTAGCTAAATTGGTGCAGCACACATTCTGGTTTGGCATGTGCATTAGGGAGATCTCCAGCTCTATTGTATGGGTCTTGGATGCAATAGAATATAGCCTTGCTGAAAAATAGGTGTATCTAGATTTCGTAGTTCATGAGAGGTCGTATTTGTTTCAGCAAGACTTCATGTTCTCCTTGTGTTCATTTTATTAGTTAGTGCATGCTGCTACAATTTCAGTTTCGATGTGGTTTCAGCTCTCACGACATCGACAAGAAATTGTGAACATATAGTCCTCTGCAAGCTACTGCTCCAGCACTCTCACTGGGCACTTTTATTTGCAATGGTGGTAAATAAGGTAATCAGGCCATCTACCACCGAAAAAGTATGATATGATTCCAGGTAAATTCACAGATTTACCTGTTCCGATGAATGGTGAAGTCGTTGCACTGCTGGACATAGCCAACGGCCTGTATGGTGCTATTGCGCGAATGGAAAGGGCAGCTGAGAAAGAAAAGCAATCGCTGCTGCTCTTGAGGGTGTAGAGAAGCATTGCGGAACATCTGTATCTGGTCTGTAGTCTTCTATCAGTAGCTTGTGTGGTAAACATTAATGCGTGTCTGTGTGAGGATTTGTCTACCTAATTTGCCTTCTTAATACCATTTTCCATTTTGTTAGCAGGCCCCAACACTTTTATTGAAACTCTTCAAGAGCGGATGTTTAGGCCAGCACTATCAACCATTATAACTGAGAATTCAAAGTAGGTAATATCCTATCATTTTTAAATGAGTACTTTCTTCAGTTATTCAAGAATTTAATTGCTGTCAGAGAAAACCTTATTAGCCGACTTTCAATTTCTTAGAGTGGCCACTGTTGCACCAATTGACACCGTCTTGACAGAATAAAAAAAGATACTCGAATTGGAAGTAGGTTCAGCAGTTGTCGCAATTGAAAACAAGCCTGAGGGGATTCTGACGTGAGTGTCTTTCCTCAATATTACATCACTACTACGTTTTATAACAGCACCAGGCTCAAAGTTACTTCGATTCTTTTATTCAATCAGCTCTAGAGATATATTGATGCGTTTTATAGCCCAAAATCCCCCCTGAGTCTACTACAGTCGAGAAGGTAAGTAAAGCCAAATGGATATTTTAACATCCTTAACTACTCACCTGTGTTCTGGAGTATGTTCTCTTAAACTGTGTGAGATCATGTCTGAAACTCCTTTCGACAGGTCATGAGTCGTGACTCAGAGTCTAGAATATGCCACGGTTGACACTCCAATCCTTGAACCCTTACATACAATGCATAATGGAAAATTTCTACATCTGCCTATTCTAGACAAGTGTTCATGGACAAATGAGCAATGTAGTCTGATTTAATTCAACTTTTTATGAAGACCATTAAATGAAAATAATATATGCTGTTATCCAGATGGAAGTGTTGTAAGTTTGTAACAGTTATTGATGTCCTTCACATAACTCATGCTGCAATCGCAACAGTGAGTAATAATTAGTGTAAGGACCCCTCGAAATACCAAAGTCCGAGGTGCACACGTTATGTAAACAGATCACGATCCCAATGATCAGTGCATCGCGATCACATAACCAACTGGTATACAAAGTTACATCATTCAAACGTACATACAAGTCTTACACAAATAAATAGTGGTCACATGACCAAGTCTGCAATCACTGTCACGCAGGACAGAATTAACTACGATATAGCGGAAGCTCTCGGCTAGCGTCGGCCCTCGTCACAACAGGACGCATTCCCACAGAGCAGTTGACCGGTGACACTCAGTTGGCGTAGTCGTCGGCGTACTCCTCATCTTCGGCGTAGGTCTTCTCGTTGAAAATTTGGACATTGGAATATCCAGGGACACAGCCATGAGTACAATTACGTACTCGCAAGACCACCACCAGGCTTAAGTTTTCATGGTAATGCAATAAAAGCGTTTTCAAAAATTGGGATAGCTGCTATATATGACTATAGGGCTTAATTTTCGCAAAACGATGCTTTTAGACATAGAGAATACAACATCTCTATATCTTTGTTGAGAAAGGCATTTGGAGATATAATTCTCCTTCTTTTAGAAATGGCAGAAACCATTTCCACGTTCGAAAACACTTTTGTAAAACTTTCTTCAAAACACTAGGATAGAGATGCCCCTTTTTCCTTTCCGGGTTCCGACTGGTTGACTCCCCGAGACCAACCATCTTCTCCCAAATCCGTACCTCCCAGGTACCTCCTTGATGTCTCTTTTTTGCTTTGCCGAAAAACAGTTTCTTTTTAAAACAGAAAAGTGCCCATACGCCTAGATCGGTGGCCTTTCCAACCGTCCATGACCGAGGACTCGGCTATTCGAATAAATTTACACTCTGCAGAGGTGGTACACTTTCACCACAAGATTCGGATGGTCTGTCGTGGATCAACCACAGACTGTACAGAGACAGCATGCACACATCAGACGGCCGATCCTAACGTCCACTATGTCAGCGCTAGTATAAGAATATCCTCTTCGAGTGGGTTTGTTCTCCCCGGCACCGAGTGAGCTAGCCGTATCGATCCGGTTTCCCCTAGTCTCACACCGCCATGACAGGAGACCCACCGTTGCTTCCCGGTGGCACACGCAGTCCACTCTTTGTGTGCCCATATCCAGCATTCGGTTCCGGGGACTCTAACCCCTTCTAGCCAATTGAGGAGTATTCGAATACTAACACCAACAAGCTTCCGCTAAGCCCGTGCCCATTTTGAGGTAATGTGGTTGTACGGGTTAATTGTTCGGGCGGCCGCTAGGGCTGTACTTTGTTTTTCAAAACATCTCCACCTCCGACTGCTCCCAGCAGCTCGGGTTTTCGTAAACTCACCGAATGCTCCCAGCAACTCGGGTTTTCGTAAACTCTCCGGTTGTTCCCAGCAACTCGGGTTTTATAAAACATTTTCTCGCCGAGTGCTCCCAGCAACTCGGGTTTTTCTTCGGAAAATATTTTACTGAAAACAGGCTCCCATCCTAAAGTTTTGAGGTATGAACATAAGGATATACTACTAGAAAATATTCAGTAGAAGGCTTCTCAAGTGAAGACTTAATCTTTATAACACCTATTATATTCTAGTAGATATCTGTGGCCAAACAACATTTTGTAAAATAGTTTTTGGGTGGCAAGATGCCACAAAGGAAATAAAACATGCATTATTTTAATTTGAAAAACAAAACATGCTTGTGAAAATAATAGGACTTCAGTAGAGTGGTGAGGTGGCTTGTCTTGCTCAGCAAAGTGTCCCTGGTCTTGTTCTTCTTCGTAGACAGTTTCAGCTCCCACGTACTGTTCCTCCTCTTGCGGTTCTAACGCATCGGAAAAATAAACGGAAACTACCGTCAATTCTAAAATGCGGGTTGACAACAATCTAAAGTAACTAAACCATACAGCAATCACTTCCAACACAACAATCTCTGGATAATTGAATCTGAAACAATTACTAAACACACAATCAAGTCATGAAACAAACTAAGTGCAAACACTTGATGCTAAGATGAACATGCTCTAAAAATGAGTAGTGAGAGACACTTCAATACTTTTAGCATGTTTGAACTAGGTCAACCCAAGGTAGCTTAAGGTTCTGGACTTTAGATGGAAATATAATATTTCACAAAACAGTTTAACTAAAAACAGGGAATTAAAATAAGACTTCTATTAGTGGCCAAAATGCTGTTTTGAGGAAATAAGGCACAAGTCCTAAAATAATGTTCAGAAAAATAAATCCTTGTACCACGTTGTTCCTAGTAATCAAACCAAGCTATGGGAGTTGGATTTGCATCAGAAACTATCACCAATAACTAACTAAAAATCGTATAAGTGCTACTGGTCCGAAAACCAACAAGATGATAGTTTCTGTTTTAGGAATCTCCTGCATGCAAGGTTAATTGCTATGGCAAGGTATTGATTTTATCTTGCTGTAGGAATTGGATTCACTCGGTTTGGATAATCCTACCTCGAGATATCTCAAAAAGAGTGGAAAACATACTTTTTACTAGATTTAAAGCTCAGCACAAAATATAATTTATTTTCAGACCAAACCAGCGCTGCATGATTAAGAAAACACATAGGAACAGTAAAAAATTGAAATCACTCAGTTTGCATGCTCAACGATTTAATGGTGAATTAAAACCTAGAGCATAGTTAACAGGAAATTAATAAAACAAAAATGGATTTGACTGGAAAAAAAACGTTAGACGGGCCAGATCTGGAGCTGGGCCTGGAGGCCGGCCCAACATCGCACAGCAGCGGCTGCCTGCTTCCTCTCGACCATCAGCACACGGACGGAGGCAGCCATGGCGCTGAGCTTGGGTACCTCACCTAGGGTGCACGAAGGCTGAAGATGAGAATCTGGATGGAACATGGAGGTTGAGGAAAGGCCGGGGGTGGTTTTAGTTTTTGCCGGGAAGCTCCAAAACGATGACGAGGGCGCTGCCATCCGTGGTTGGCATGAGATGGTGGCGGCAGCTCCGGTGTTCCTACAACGAAATGAAAATGTCTCTGAGCAAGATCTCATGAAGAGAATGGAGAAAGAATGGAGAGCAGAGGATGTCGGAGTCGGCCGCGAAAAGCAGGGCAAGATCTCGAAAACAAGATGGGGACCTCGTGTTCTTCACGCACAGGGAGCAAGAGGTGGTCTGTGCTTTGGTGGAGGGGAAGAGTGAAGGTAGGAGAGTGTGAATGGCAAGGTTAAGGCACGTGAGACGGCTCGTAGCTTCTTATCCAAGCCGATGCCGGTTTATGGTGCACTAGATGCATGGGCTTGTGAGAGGAGGGGCAGGGGGCCTGCTATTGGGCGAGGGAGGCGGTGGAGGAGCGTTTCCAAAAACATTCAAATCTCAAATAAAACATAGGATGATACATAGGGTGACAAGTATTGATGAGGTGGTGGTGCATTTCCAAAATTATCAAGTTTAAAGATTTCGTGAGGCTCAAGATATGGAACCTTTTAACAGAAAAGAAGATAGGTCCAGAGAAGGTTTTGCCAAGTTTTATTCAAGAGTTTGAACATTAATTGCAAATATTTTTGAATAAAGTGATCACATATGAACAAAGTAGTGTTGGGTAATTTTTCTAAGAATTTTGGAAATATTTTATTATTCCTTTAGAGATCAACCTAATTTCCTTGCCATCCTATTTACTTGTATTTCACAACTACTATAGCCAATGTTCTTGCCTTGACCATTAAACCTATTTTCTCTCCAATGTTTTGGTGTATACTGAAAGCCTCATGTTTTCCTTGTTTTCGCATGTTACATCAAATACTTTTCAAAGGAGTTATTTCTTAAAAAAAACACTTTTTTGATCCATATGATATACCCTCTCATCCCCTTTCAAAAATATTTGTTTCTGGGAACTTTTCTTATCTATTATAATTTATTTACAAAAAGGCCAGAAATGGATTTTTAAAATGTTTTGTGAATAAAATATTTCCAAAATTCTTAGAAAAATTACCCAACACTACTTTGTTCATATGTGATCACTTTATTCAAAAATATTTGCAATTAATGGATTTTCTTAGAAGTACAACCCATCCATCCAGGTTCAAGTCCTCACAGACACATATTTTGGTTCGTGTTATTTCAAAAACATTGTGGAGCATAGAAAAATATTTAGAAAAATATCTAAAATATCTAGAAAAATATTTGCAATTAATATCTAAAATATTTCCAAAATTCTTAGAAAAATTACCCAACACTACTTTGTTCATAAATGATTGGTATTGGGGTTCTCGACAATTAATATTTAAATGCTATAGGGCTAGAAAATTTGTAATCACATATTTTTAGTATTTTCTGCAGCATGCATGATTACGGTGTGATAATTTTCGTTTAGATAGCTGAGAGAGTCTATTTCTAAATTCTAAGTCTCACTCAATAGTTAGGGAAGTGGATGTACAAGTACAACCCATCCATCCAGGTTCAAGTCCTCACCGACACATATTTTGGTTCGTGTTATTTCAAAAACATTGTGGAGCATAGATCTCTAAAGGAATAAGAAGTGATTTTAGAAAGGATGCAAAGATAAGAATGATATAGCCACTAATTTGGAATGCCATCAAAAGGGCTTTGAAATAAGATGCTAGAGAGTTTCATAATACACGCTCATAGCTTGGATGGAAATATAGATATGGAGCATGAAATCCATTGTGGAGCATAGATGAGAAGAGAAAGATTTGCCACAAAGGCTTGCCTCCAAAGTTGTAAGATTTTAATATCTAGAAAGATAGGTTAGGATATGATATGGATCTGATCCCTTCTTATAAAGTCATGTTATTTATAGGTTTTCAAAATATTAATTTCCAAACACACTGAAAAACAAACAAGTATGATAATTCCAAGATAAACCTAGGAAAAGATCACACCTCGAACAAGTCACAACAAGACAACAAGTTCACTTCAACAATCGTGTTTACAAACCAATCTCCAGAGTGTTTTTGTGAGTTAGTGATCAAGCAAGATCATGACAAGGTGTTTTTGGAAATTAGTTCAACTCAAACAACAAAGCAAACAAGGTCAAACAAAGCAATTGTGAAGTGAAACACAAGGATTGGTGAAGCATTTCAAAAAGTTTTTGTTGGTTCCAAATTTTGTAATAACAAAGTTTTTCTTGCTTCCAAAATTTGGGATGTTACAATTAGTCTCTGCTTTAGTTTGTGTTTGTGTATACACAATACTGGCTTGATCCTCTATGTGTATTTTGGGCTTTAAACTAGAAAATGTTTATTGGCAATATGTTAGAGACCAAATTAGGTGTTTTAGCATGAGTGTTATCCTGTTTTAAAGTTGCATGATGGAAAATACTAAAGCGACTTTTTATCAAAGTGTATGATATATAAATAATATGGACTGTTAGATAATTTAGTGTATCTTCTACCCAGTCTGCTAACAATTGCTGCAGTTGAACTACTGTCATTGACGTGTCTTCTTAGTACATGTATATCAATATGTAATTGTTTCACCCATTCTCTTTGTCGATGACCAGCATTGTGATATCTCTGCATAATCACAGCTATTACCTTCCGGTTACTTTCCATATGTGACACATAAGGTTGACGGTGAATTGATATTATTTACAAGCATCAACACAATATGCCCTCCCAGTTACATATCTGTAAAACGGATGTTCTATTCGAGCGAACAACTTATCACGTTAAACAGTAAAGAAGGCTCCGACCTTCAATATCACCTCACGGACGCGGCGTGTCACCGCGCCAAAGTTCCCTAGTCAAGTACTAATTACCTACCCTTTTTTTTATCATCCACATCCTATAAGTCTTGTTGAATAAATTGGTTGGATAATCCCCATTTTTTGCTGGAAAGAATCACTATTTCTCGCAGATTAAATTCGCCGTGGCTGGCAGGGGCAGTAGCCCTAGCGACCATGGCCCAGCGTTCGTTGCACCTTGCGATAAAAGAAGTTTGATAGAGCAACCCATAGCGATGACTCGATGGAGGCAGTCCTGCGATGCAATCACCCAGAGAAGTCCATGCATCATCTCCTGCTCTCTCCATCCATCGAGTTTCGTACGTCCTGATTCGTATGATTCCAATGATCTAGACAAAAGAATAATATGAAAAATTGCTAAGAAAAGGTGAAAGGGTCTTTAGGAATTAATTTGGATCTTCTAATGTTTTAGCATTGGGTTAGATTCATAATTTAAAATGGGAAGATATGGTTTCTTTGATATTTTTTATGTTTAGCATGTCATGCTGAGATTTTGTTGAAAGAGGTCCTAAATAACTCATTATAGTTTGGGTAATGTTTTCAAAACCATCGTGACAAAAGTATATAATTTAGATCTCACAAATTATATTTCATAAATTATTGATATTTATCAAAACTAAATTTATCTAAATGATTGGTATTGGGGGTTCTCGACAATTAATATTTAAATGCTATAGGGCTAGAAAATTTGTAATCACATATTTGTAGTATTTTATGCAGTATGCAAGATTACGGTAATAATTTTCGTTTAGATAGCTGACAGAGTCTATTTCTAAATTCTAAGTCTCACTCAATAGTTAGGGAAGTGGATGTACAAGTACAACCCATCCACCCAGGTTCAAGTTCTCACAGACACATATTTTGGTTCGTATTATTTCAAAAACAAAAAACCTATGTAGGGGCTTCACCTACCGACTTACTTTTAAAAAAAAATCACATAATGGTTTAAGAAAATAATTATTGCAGTATAATGGAAAAAACATCACGAAATGCCAAATGTTAAACTTATGATCAAGATGGTCATGAAAAATTTGTTAAAAACCCTATTAGCCTCCAAGAAATTTTGTAAGCAAGAAACAAACACAGTGGATAATATATTTCCAACTTGTAGCAAAAAAAAAGGTTTTAAACGAGTCCTCAAATATCTATTAAAAGTAATAAATTTGAAAATACATCTTAAGGTGATATTATAGACATGTAAAGTGACTATAATTATATTTATGGACCAAAGAAAAAGACTATGGACACTTGTAGATGGTGTGGGACACTTAGTAGATGGAGATATCCCAAAATAAGTTCACGCTGCAAATGTCCTACGTAGTTTCGTTGAATTACTTGCAAGGTATAATATATACCACAAGTATCATTAGTACGGAATGATAATTTGTTCACAAGTGGCAGCCAAAGCATTTACCAGGAACGCTTTCAGGTACAGATGAAACTTCATCTCACCTTCTTCCGTTTTAAAATCAAGTGCCCGGGAACCTCAGACACCGGCCGGCTATATATACGTGCGCATGGCTGCATATAGCCTTCAACAAATACACCCTAAGCCATTTTGCATGCCATTGGTAATCACTTCCAAGTTCCAAGAGGATTTTGTTCAAATCCATTGGCACTTTTGGAAACTAACTGAAGCAGAAGAGAATGCCATCTGTGCAAGAAGCTGCGGCAATGGAGCATGCTGTGGAGGCCAGGGGCATGGGCGCCATGAGCGCCACTCTGCTGAGCCTTCTCGGGATGACGACGTCCCAGAAGGGCGAGGCCGCCGCGGACGATAAGCTGGAGTGGATCCGGTCGGAGCTGATCGGCAAGGACGTGGAGTTCGATACGCCATTCGGGCGGCGCGCCCTGACGTACGCCGACCATACGGCGTCCGGTCGGAGCCTCCGGTACATCGAGGACTACCTTGTGAAGGAGGTCCTCCCGTTCTACGGCAACACGCACACAGAGGACAGCCACGTCGGGAGCAAGACGACGCGCCTCGTGCACAAGGCTGCGCGCTACATCAAGCGCTGCATGGGGGCCGGCTCGGGCGACGCGCTGCTCTTCTTCGGCGCCGGTTCGACCGCGGCGATCAAGCGGCTGCAGGAGATCATCGGCATGGCGTTGCCGTCGGTCGAGATGCGTGACCGGCTCTCGGCGCAGCTGCGCACCGAGGAGCGGTGGGTGGTCTTCGTGGGACCGTACGAGCACCACTCCAACCTGCTCTCGTGGCGGCGTAGCCTCGCGGAGGTGGTGGAGATAGGCCTCGTCACCGATGGGCTCGTCGACGTCGCTGCGCTCAGCCGTGCGCTCGGATCGCCCGAGTATGCCGATCGGCCCATGCTGGGGTCCTTCTCGGCGTGTAGCAACGTCACCGGCGTCATGACAGACACGCGGGAGATAGCCCGCGTCCTCCACAAGCACGGTGCCTTCGCCTGCTTCGACTTCGCTGCCAGGTGAGTGACACCGGTCTTTGTTTGGAGCATCTATGTGGTTTGCCGTGCACCCTTTTTCGTGGGCTTATAGCTCCTATGCGACGTTTTTCGTAGCAATTGGACAGAGAGCGACATCGTTGGTTGTAATAGCTCTGCTGCGACATCTCTGAACGCACTAATTGCTTTGCTGCGACATGGCTGTTAATTCATTTTACCCACGCGGTCAATCCCGTTTGACCGTCAAATGGATGAGACAGAGAGCGTGCCTGCACTGTAGCAACCCCTGCCTCTGCTCGACCATCTCTGCCACACGCCGGCGTCGCTTGGAGCTCACTCTCCTATCCTGTCATCCCGGCTTCTCCAGGCTGGAGGAAATCAATCCTGG
Source organism: Poa pratensis (assembly GCA_947311845.1). NCBI lineage: Eukaryota > Viridiplantae > Streptophyta > Magnoliopsida > Poales > Poaceae > Poa > Poa pratensis. Next base: position 48,157,018 of record CAMZMU010000079.1, on the reverse strand, counting down.
CGACGGCGGTAGATGGAGCGGGCGAGTCGAGCGGCGCGGCAATTGGAGTCGAGGAGGCGGCCGGCGACGTAGGACTTGCGGTCGCAATCGCAGGTAACGGCGACGAAGGAGGGTGGAGGATGGGGTGGTGCGGGTCGACGGTCGCAGAGGAGACCGGCGGCCCGATTCGTGATTCAGGCAGCGGCGAGGGATCCAACCCATCATCTTTGCAGGGCAAAGCGATACCGGATTTCGGTGGGGCAGGTGTTGAAGCAGGCGTGGCTGTCACGGCTACAGCGGCAAGGTTTTTCCACTTTGCCGTCATTCGCCGCCGAGGGCGAGACAGAGGTACCCGATGTTTGCCTCGATGCACAACATTGCTGCGGGCGACCAGAGCAGCTCGGGCCGGAGCTCATCGAGCAATATTTCAGAACGCTCAACCCCGAGCCTGGACTTCGAAGTAGCGGTGAGCCTAGAGGATTTCAGTCAATTTGCCGGGCTGGCGGATGACAGATTGGTGTGCTCAGAAATTCTCTGCGAGATGAAAATGAGCTAGAGGAATCAGCTACAGAGACAGCTCCAGGGCCATGGCGTTCGGAGGGAAGATGGACGCTGGAAGAATGAGCTGCAGACTGTAGTCCGGAAGTCTGGTGAATTTTGTTAGCTGCCTGAAACTCTTTCAGGCAGTGTTTGCCCAGCGCTGGGAGCGTGTCGGGGAGTACTTTAGTGAACTGGCCATGTAATCACCATGTCGAATACCTTGAGGGCGTGCTCTGGACATGCCGATGTTGGTATTCGCACGTTCTTGTGTTCACCATGTCAAACACTTTTGTGAAACCTTGTCAATAAGAGTAACATCTAGCTCACTTTGTGTTATTCTTGTGTTCCTTGTTCTTGATAGTTGTGCGAGGCAACATACAGCACCTTTGGCGAACTGTCGAACACCTTTGGGGTGCGCTCTGGACACGCCCTATTGTGGCATTTGCAAATGGCACTGCTCTGTTGATTTTTTTAAGTTAAAACCTTGTCAACTAGGTAGAGGCTTATAAAAGATGTCATCTATAGACAATGATTTACTTTTTTATTACCAAGTGGTAAATAAAGTGCCATTTGTCACTATAAAAGATGTCATCTATTGAAGCATTTTTTGTTTGAATGTATCTAGAACTTGTGTTTATCAATTGGAGTTGTTAGTATACGTCAGAGAAGATTGTCGGGTTTGAGCATGTACCACGGGTTCTACCAGCAGGTGGAATCGGCAAAATAGCTCTGGAGTTTCGACTTTCGAGTAGTATTGATCTCAGTTATCATTGGCCGACACATTGCCTGCATTATTTGTGTCTTGCAAACAAGCCTACAAAGTACGATGAGCTGAAAAATAGAGATCACATCTCTGACCTCTCCAGGAAAAATGTGGGCTCATATGACTATCTAGCTAGATGAGGTCGCCATGGTAAACCCAAACAAAATGAACTCTTTTTAAGACAAAAAATGAACAAAAGGCCAGAAGAAATTCCGTAACGAAGTACTAAAAGAAGGCGTGAGGCTTTATTTCGAGATCGCCTAAGCTCATCACGCATTGTGACGGGCTTGCCGGTAAGACCCTGGTACAACATCTCCTCGCGATGCTATGTTGGACCTGCAAGTATCTATAGATAGGGTGCCAGGTTGCCTGTTGTCAAATGTCAAAATTGTCAAATGTCAAAACTGAAGAATGAGCGAACAATAATTCTCCATGTTGCTTTCGAAAAGAATATCTCCATGTTACTATCAAACATGGATGGTGTCAACCTGACCACTAGGCATATGGATGCATTGTACTCCATCTAGTTTTTATCGCTAGTAGCCAGCCAGCTGTCAAACATGGATGGTGTCAAGCTGACAACTAGGCATATGGAAATTAGTGGGGTCAATCACACCAAAGAATATGTAATGAACAATATTTTTCACTAATTTCACGAAGGCTCCGTTAGATCATTGGTGTTAATTGACCCCACTAATTATACCTAGCTCCACCCTGCTATATACAGTTAACAATATACGGCTAGTGTAGCGCACTTACAAGATGCAGTACAACCGGCAGTGGAGCTTAAACAAAAGGTTGTGTGAACCGGCCTAATAGGAAAGAGAGAAATCATGGGCTATTTGCTGTTGTCGTGCTCGTGTTAGTGACCTAGACTGGGAAGCTCTCATATAGCGCCCAGAGACGGCGCGTCTCCCAGGCCGGAAGCCACTACTTCATATGCTGAAATGCTGAAAAAATAAATGTAAATAGACAGAAAAGGAAAAAAACAAAGAAAAAAGGTAAAACAAAAAAAAAGAACGATAAAACGTGGCCCTGCCCACCAGAACCACGCTTAAGGCGGTGCGGGCGGCAAATGAACAGTACATAGGATTTGGCCTTAGACTGGGACACTGTATTATCCGCTCAATCCCGAAATCATTAATAAAAGGGTTCCCTTCGCGAAGGGAACCCGCGTGCGCTCCTGTGTTGACAAGTGTCGCGATCTGGTCGGCCGCTCGCGTCGTCGGTACGCCCCGCGCTCGACATGTGTCGCTCTGTCGTCGCCCGCGTCGTTTCCTCGCTCACGGGTTTTTCGTGTTAACGGGTAGGGTGAACGGGTTAGACATACCGTTTCATTTTTTTTCTCTTTTTCTAATTGCGTCTTCCTCCTATCGTGTTGAGCTCGTTTCTGGCGGAGGGAAACCTACCGTTCTGGTCGCCGCCGGCGGCCCGTGTGACGGCGGCGAGTTCTCCTTTCCTGGTTTTTGGTGAGGATTCCGGCGAGGAATGGAGTTCCTCCTTTTTCCCTTTTACCTTTGTGCGTTTTTCTATGTTATTACTCTGGAATGGTAACTGTTCTTTTTCTCCGCGGACTCTTTTTCTTGGTATCGATAATACGATTTCCCTTCTTTGTTCTCCTTTAATTCGTTTTTCCTTTTGTTCTTAGTCGATGATTTTGTTGTTCGTCGTCCATTTTTTCCCTTTCAACTCGTTAGATCCACTAGAAAAAGTTGCATCCTTTTTCACCTTTTTCCCTTTGTCATTTCCGGGCAGGGAGTTTTCAGGGAAGTTATGGGAGGGAGGTTGCACTTTTAATTACAATGCGCCACATAAATATTTTCTGTGGCGCATTGTTTTGCATGCGCCACAGAAAATTTGGAATTCCGTGATGCACGGAAGCCCCATGAGCCACAGAAAGACATATTTCTGTGGCGCATCTAGCCCCACGCGCCACAGAAAGGGCACCCACCCAATCATTGGTGGCGGGGCCCACCATATTTCTGTGTCGCATGGGGCTAGATGCGCCATAGAAAATTTGGAATTCTGTGACGCACGGAAGACCCATGCGCCACAGAATTGTTGAAAACAGATCCCACACCCCGTTGTGGATCACCTTTTCAGTTTTGCAAACAAGAAAAGAATATGATAAAAAATTCAATAAATAAAATTCTTTGAGATATAGTTAGGTTTTAGTGTCTAGTTGGTATATAAATTTTGAAATATGAATTTTCACCTTTTTTTGCAAAATACAATTTTTTTTAACGGCCATAACTTTTGCATACGACTTCGAAAAAATACGTTTATATATCAAAAAAACTAGAGAAAAATTGAAGCTCGATTTCACCAGGTTTACCCGGTGAATTTTTCTCAGATTCGGGAAATTCCAAAAGGAAAAAAAGTGGCTTCCGTGGCCTGAAGCCACAGCTTCATGGGCCACCTCAAAACCGGCCCAATACAAAAGGTAATGCTATTTTAGTATTTTTTAAAGCTGAATATTTTTAGAAAATCTGAACATATTAAATATTAACAAAATTCAGATATGAACAAATTTTAAAATTCGATTTTTTTTCGAAATTTGAACAATTTTCGAATCCGAACAATTTTCAAATCTAAACGGTTTTCAAATCCGAAAATTGTTCGAATCTAAATCTGAATATTTTTCAAATCCGAACAAATTTTGAATCGAAAAATTTCAAATCCGAATAATTTCGAAATCTGAACATATTTCGAATTTGAACAAATTTTTAAATCTGAATTTTTTTCGAATCTTAACAAATTTCGAATCCGAACGATTTTCTAATCTGAACGAATTTCGAATTTGAACAAATTTCCAATCTGAACGATTTTCGTATCTGATTTTTTTTGAATTTAAACAAATTTTGAATCTGAACATTTTTTAAATCTGAACAAATTTTGAATATGAACAAATTTCGAGTTTTTCTTCAAAATAAAAAGTACAACGAAACAAACAGAAAACAAAAAACACTACCGAAAAAAGAAAACGAAAACAACAAAAAAAAGAACATAAAAGGAAAAGGGAAGCAGCGCACATAAATGGGCCCGACCCAGTATAACTATCCTTCAGGGGACGCACGGAAAAGACATCGCCGTAGGGTGATATATAGGTTTTGCCAAATATTTGGCGTGCTGCACACTGCACTTCCCTCCCTATGCAAGTTCCAGGACAAATTTTAATCTCTACTCAATACAGTGTTATCCTAGCTTTGTATTAACCTGGTGCTCTAGCCTTGAACTGAACACTTAGCTATGCCAAAATAATTAGTTTGTCCTTAGACTTACTTAAATCCATTTGTATTGGGTAAAATCTAGCTTAGGTACTAATTCCGGCCTGGTATGATCATATCAGCACTCCATTTCCCCATCTGTACGCATGCCTATGTCTATGTGTTTGATGAGAACATTCATGGACTTACGTTATGCTGCAGCTCTGAATTTAGTTAGCTGAGCTGACAACCTTCTGGGTTTCGTTGTTCTACAGTGGTCTAAGTATAAACAATTCTCAAACTTAATCGAGGAATATCCCAGTTAAAAAAATAGAGGTATATCTATTCATTGTCAGATCTTACTTAGATTACCAAATTATGAGTATATTTTGTTCTTCTGAACATTCACATGCTTATTTTGTTGCCTATTTTGCTGCACAAGTATTGCGGCACCTGAATCAACTTTTGATTTACCATGCTGAGCCATCCAGCGCTAATTACCTACCCTTTTTCTTATCATCCACATCCTATAAGTCTTGTTGAATAAATTGGTTGGATAATCCCCGTTTTTTGCTGGAAAGAATCACTATTTCTCGCAGATTCAATTCGCCATGGCTGGCAGGGGCAGCAGCCCTAGCGACCATGGCCCAGCGTTCGCTGCACCTTGCGATAAAAGAAGTTTGATAGAGCAGCCCGTAGCGATGACTCGATGGAGGCAGTCCTGCGATGCAATCACCCAGAGAAGTCCATGCATCATCTCCTGCTCTCTCCATCCATCGAGTTTCGTACGTCCTGATTCGTATGATTCCAATGATCTAGACAAAAGAATAATATGAAAAATTGCTAAGAAAAGGTGAAAGGGTCTTTAGGAATTAATTTGGATCTTCTAATGTTTTAGCATTGGGTTAGATTCATAATTTAAAATGGGAAGATATGGTTTCTTTGATATTTTTTATGTTTAGCATGTCATGCTGAGATTTTGTTGAAAGAGGTCCTAAATAACTCATTATAGTTTGGGTAATGTTTTCAAAACCATCGTGACAAAAGTATATAATTTAGATCTCACAAATTATATTTCATAAATTATTGATATTTATCAAAACTAAATTTATCTAAATGATTGGTATTGGGGGTTCTCGACAATTAATATTTAAATGCTATAGGGCTAGAAAATTTGTAATCACATATTTTTAGTATTTTCTGCAGCATGCATGATTACGGTGATAATTTTCATTTAGATAGCTGAGAGAGTCTATTTCTAAATTCTAAGTCTCACTCAATATTTAGGAAGTGGATGTACAAGTACAACCCATCCACCCAGGTTCAATTCCTCACAGACACATATTTTGGTTAGTATTATTCCAAAAACAGAAAACCTATGTAGCCCACTCAAATAACAACATAGAGCCATGCCCACTCTCGTCGACGACAAATCAAACACCACAAAAAGAACGCCAACCAACCGATACAACCTACAATGACATGCATCACTAAACTAGGCGAACTCCCACCACTGCTAAAAAGAAGAAGCCGCCCGTGCTATGGAGGAGCAGACCCGGGACGTTCACACAAAGGTGAAGAGGTATGCATTCACAAGACCATGTTGGTTGGCGCGACAGCCAAGCTTAAGGCGCTTTTGTTTTGCTCGGTCAGATGAAGGTCGAAGCTGAAGTCATCCTCCGTGTTGGCAATGTCGAGGAGATCGTTGTTTGCAAACTATGTTCTTCCTTTCATCGTATCTCTCTTCTTGTCCACCTTCCTATTAGTTCTCTCTTCTTATTTTTTTCCTTTTCAGTGTAAATTGTAATCACGTTGCTCCTGCATTTTTTACTCCTCTAAAAAAAAGGTGGGTGCCAGCAAATCAGGACATCGCGAAATATAAGGACATGAAAATAAATTAGAGAATAATCAAAAAATAAAAGAAATTAGATGATATGCAACTCCAGTCTACAGCTAGAGCCTCTGGATTATCATATAATGTAAACTAATATTTCTATCGACTAAAAACGTAGAATGTCAATCAGACTTCCGAAGAAGATACCAGTAAGTGAGCCATGCCAACCAGCCGGCTGGAATTTTCAGATTGAGGACGGGGATTCAATCAAGACAGTTATAATCGGTAAGATGAAGACGGCTTTTTTGCTTTTCCTTGGAATACCTAGGAGCTAAGAATGTTGATTATATGAGCAAACACATTGCCACAAATTGGCATCCATTTTCTTTACATGTTTATTCTCTGAAACTTCTGCAGGGTAGCTTAACTCTCAGACTCGGATATACTACCACATGCATGGTAACGATACATTAGCAATTGCTTTTGGTGCGATAGTCTAGCTACATCATGACACATAGAAATTTATATTGGGAAACAAATTTATTCTTCGAAGCTTCTACAGGGAAGCTTAACTCTCATACTGGTATATAGTACTCCATGCATGTTAACGATACATTAACAATTGCATTTGGTGCGATACTCTATAGTCACATTATGACACCTGGAAATTTATATATGGAAGAGAACCAAGTCAGGGTGAACTCCTTTTGGGATGCTCATAGTCTGTTGATTGCTATCGGGCAAGGAAAGTGCAATTTTATTGGCACTTTCAAGGTAGCTCTCAAACTTCCGATTATTGGGCCGAGGCTTCTCAATTTTATCTGCAACATGATTTGCCTGGTAATTTGGACGCTTCAGTGGCCCTGTGCCAAGGGATAGCTCCTCCCTCATGATGTGGTACTTGATTGCCTGTTTGCGGAATGTCCAGTCACCGGTGCTCCAGTCGAATTTGTACAGTGGGAGGAAGCCGTGACCGTATGCCGCTATGAACTCAACGGCAGAGAGGATAAATTGGAACTCCTCCTTGGACAGGTAGTAAGAAAAGCTCAACCTTGTCCATCCTGGCTTTAGTCCACTATAACCCTGAAAAGAAATTTGTGAAGCCGATGCCAGAGATTAGTAGTGCCTCTACGCGCGACTTACAGCTCAGCACAGAAACGAAATACTTGACAATAATTGTATGTAGTTCTATCAAATTAAAGTACCTCAAGGATAGCAGACCGGATACGAAGGGAGAGCTCCTTGTCGACGTCGAGTAAAAGGTGCCCATAGGGGCCTGCACAAGCACAACCACCCCTCGCTTGGATGCCGAAAAGATCGTTCAGAAGCCTCGTCACAAAACGGCCATGAAGTGGTAGTTTCATGGAGGATCTAGCATTCTGTACTACTATTTCATCAGAACCAGGCTCATCAAACCCATTAAACAATGATTGTTTCAAGGTAGGATAGACGAGGAATGAGAAGATTGGTAGGCGGTCCACCCTGGTGTTGCCTAGCACCCTGACATTTGGATTCTTGACAAGCCTATTCATCGCCATTTCTGAGTACACTCTCTCGCGGAGGCCCATCGTGTCGTAACCAACATGCTCCTTCACCCAAAATGCAAGCGACGCACGGATCTTTTGGACAATTTGTGGCGTGCCAGCATCCTCCCTCTCCTCGATATCTTCATAGTACAATGTATCCTGCACATGCCACAAAGGAATAGTTTGAGTAGATCCCTATATGGATATCTCCATGACGTCTAATACTACTACCATGGCACACATGTGTAGTTGACATAGCTGTTCCGGTACGGTTCTTACATCCTCATTGAAGCCATTGACATAGGCAACGGTGCCCCCACCGCAGGTCGACGGTGGCTGAGAATTGAGTTTGTATAATGATTTATTCATCAAAAGGATGCCCGGTGTGCCTGGGCCACCAACAAATTTGTGCGGGCTCAAGAAGACAGCATCGTATCCGTCAATTTCGCCGGACTTCATGTCAATCTTCACATATGGCCCACTGCAAAATATAGCACACGAGTTTACATTCATGATGCACATAATAGCATAACAATGTGAAGTTTAATAATTCTGAACAGGTTGAATACTTGCATTCTACAAAAAAATTTAAATATGTCTATAATTTCAGTGTTTCGTAAAGTCGAAACATTTCTCTGTCATAGATTCACAGATCCTTCTATATAGAAAGTTGAATAATTCTCCTTGGTGCAATAAGTCTCTACAATATCTTGCTAGACAGTTGTGGGAACGTCCACCTGAAGTCAATCTTAGACCTATCTGAACAGCCCCCAAATACTAATACTAGTACTTAGACTATTGAGAAATAACACTGTTATTCCAACAGACCCAGCTAAAGTCTGGTTCAGTTAGTCACAAGCTTGAAAGGAGCGTTATTTTTAATATGAAGAAAACAAGGGATATTACATTCAGAGTGTCAAAGAATGCATGTCACGCTAGACGAAAAAGGGTGCACAGCAAACCACATAGATGCTCCAAACAAAGACCGGTGTCACTCACCTGGCAGCGAAGTCGAAGCAGGCGAAGGCACCGTGCTTGTGGAGGACGCGGGCGATCTCCCGCGTGTCTGTCATGACGCCGGTGACGTTGCTACACGCCGAGAAGGACCCCAGCATGGGCCGATCGGCATACTCGGGCGATCCGAGCGCACGGCTGAGCGCAGCGACGTCGACGAGCCCATCGGTGTCGAGGCCTATCTCCACCACCTCCGCGAGGCTACGCCGCCATGAGAGCAGGTTGGAGTGGTGCTCGTACGGTCCCACGAAGACCACCCACCGCTCCTTGGTTCGCAGCTGCGCCGAGAGCCGGTCACGCATCTCGACCGACGGCAACGCCACGCCGATGATCTCCTGCAGCCGCTTGATGGCCGCGGTCGTACCGGCGCCGCAGAAGAGCAGCGCGTCGCCCGAGCCGGCCCCCATGCAGCGCTTGATGTAGCGCGCAGCCTTGTGCACGAGGCGCGTCGTCTTGCTCCCGACGTGGCTGTCCTCTGTGTGCGTGTTGCCGTAGAAGGGGAGGACCTCCTTCACAAGGTAGTCCTCGATGTACCGGAGGCTCCGACCGGACGCCGTCTGGTCGGCGTACGTCAGGGCGCGCCGCCCGAATGGCGTATCGAACTCCACGTCCTTGCCGATCAGCTCCGACCGGAGCCACTCCAGCTTATCGTCCGCGGCGGCCTCGCCCTTCTGGGACATCGTCGTCCCGAGAAGGCTCAGCAGAGTGGCGCTCATGGCGCCCATGCCCCTGGCCTCCACAGCATGCTCCATTGCCGCAGCTTCTTGCACAGATGGCATTCTCTTCTGCTTCAGTTAGTTTCCAAAACTGGCAATGGATTTGAACAAAATCCTCTTGGAACTTGGAAGTGATTACCAATGGCATGCAAAATGGCTTAGGGTGTATTTGTTGAAGGCTATATGCAGCCATGCGCACGTATATATAGCCGGCCGGTGTCTGAGGTTCCCGGGCACTTGAGTTTAAAACGGAAGAAGGTGAGATGAAGTTTCATCTGTAGCTGAAAGCGTTCCTGGTCAATGCTTTGGCTGCCACTTGTGAACAAATTATCATTCCGTACTAATGATACTTGTGGTATATATTATACTTCCTCCGTTCATAAATATAAGATGTTTTAGCTTTTGTCCATATTCACATATGTTAATATGTATGTAGACATGTTTTAATGTGTATGTACACTTATTTGGGTGTGCACCTAGTCAACATGTGAGCTAGCTAAAACATCTTATATTAAAAAACGGAGCAAGTATCTTGCAAGTAATTCAACGAAACTACGTACGACATTTGCAGCGTGAACTTATTAAGGGATACCTCCATCTACTAAGTGTCCCACACCATCTACTAAGTGTCCATAGTCTTTTTCTTTGGTCCATAAATATAATTATAGTCACTTTACATGTCTATAATATCACCTTAAGATGTATTTCAAATTTATTACTTTTAATAGATATTTGAGGACTCGTTTAAAACCTTTTTTTTGCTACAAGTTGGAAATATATTATCCACTGTGTTTCTTTCTTGCTTACAAAATTTCTTGGAGGCTAATAGGGTTTTTAACAATTTTTTCATGACCATCTTGATCATAAGTTTAACATTTGGCATTTCGTGATGTTTTTTCCATTAAACTGCAATAATTATTTTCTTAAACCATTATGTGATTTTTTTAAGTAATTCGGTAGGGGAAGCCCCTAGCCCCTATTTCTATCGGTTTTAATCCGATTTTACGCTAATTAGCTGAACATCTTCTTCTTGATTAATGGATAAGACTAAACTTTTGCTTTCGTTTTTGTGTGTGTTTGTACTGTCAGAGAGGATTGTCGGGTTTGAGTATGTACCACGGATTCTACCAGCAGGTGGAATCGGCAAAATAGCTCTGGATTTTCGACTTTTGAGTAGTGTTGATCTCAGTTATCATTGGCAGACACATTGCCTGCATTATTTGTGTCTTGCAAACAAGCCTACAAAGTACGATGAGCTGAAAAATAAAGATCACATCTCTGACCACTCCAGGAAAAATGTGGGCTCATGTGACTATCTAGCTAGATGAGGTCGCCATGGTAAACCCAAACAAAATGAACTCTTTTTAAGACAAAAAATGAACAAAAGGCCAGCAGAAATTCCGTAACGAAGTACTAAAAGAAGGCGTGAGGCTTTATTTCAAGATCGCCTAAGCTCATCACGCATTGTGACGGGCTTGCCGGTAAGACCCTGGTACAACATCTCCTCGCGATGCTATGTTGGGCCTGCAAGTATCTATAGATAGGGTGCCAGGTTGCCTGTTGTCAAATGTCAAAATTGTCAAATGTCAAAACTGAAGAATGAGCGAACCATAATTCTCCATGTTGCTTTCGAAAAGAATATCTCCATGTTACTATCAAACATGGATGGTGTCAACCTGACCACTAGGCATATGGATGCATTGTACTCCATCTAGTTTTTATCGCTAGCAGCCAGCCAGCTGTCAAACATGGATGGTGTCAAGCTGACAACTAGGCATATGGAAATTAGTGGGGTCAATCACACCAAAGAATATGTAATGAACAATATTTTTCACTAATTTCACAAAGGCTCCGTTAGATCATTGGTGTTAATTGACCCCACTAATTATACCTAGCTCCACCCTGCTATATACAGTTAACAATATACGGCTAGTGTAGCGCACTTACAAGATGCAGTACAACCGGCAGTGGAGCTTAAACAAAAGGTTGTGTGAACCGGCCTAATAGGAAAGAGAGAAATCATGGGCTATTTGCTGTTGTTGTGCTAGTGTTAGTGACCTAGACTGGGAAGCTCTCATATAGCGCCCAGAGACGGCGCGTCTCCCAGGCCGGAAGCCACTACTTCATATGCTGAAATGCTGAAAAAATAAATGTAAATAAACGGAAAAGAAAAAAACAAAGAAAAAAGGCAAAACAAAAAAAGAACGCTAAAACGTGGCCCGGCCCACCAGAACCACGCTTAAGGCGGTGCGGGCGGAAAATGAACAGTACATAGGATTTGGCCTTAGACTGAGACACTGTATTATCCTGAAATCACTAATAAAAGGGTTCCCTTCGCGAAGGGAACCCCGCGTGCGCTCCTGTGTTGACAAGTGTCGCGATCTGGTCGGCCGCTCGCGTCGTCGTATGCCCCGTGCTCGACATGTGTCGCTCTGTCGTCGCCCGCGTCGTTTCCTCGCTCGCGAGTTTTTCGTGTTAACGGGTCGGGTGAACGGGTTAGACATACCGTTTCGTTTTTTATCTTTTTCTAATTGTGTCTTCCTCCTATCGCGTTGAGCTCGTTTCTGGCAGAGGGAAACCTACCGTTCTGGTTGTCGCCGGCGGCCCGTGTGACGGCGGCGAGTTCTCCTTTACTGGTTTTCGGCGAGGATTCCGCGAGGAATGGTGCGTTTTTCTATGTTATTACTCTGGAATCGTAACTGTTCTTTTTCTCCGCGGACTCTGTTTCTTGGTACCGATAATACGATTTCCCTTCTTTGTTCTTCTTTAATTTATTTTGCCTTTTGTTCTTAGTCGAGGATTTTGTTGTTCGTCGTCCATTTTTTTCCCTTTCAACTCGTTAGATCCACTAGAAAAGTTGCATCCTTTTCCGCCTTTTTCCCTTTGTCATTTCCGGGCAGGGAGTTTTCAGGGGAAGTTATGGGAGGGAGGTTGCACTTTTAATTACAATGCGCCACTGATGCATGTAAAATGCATACATGAACTTTGCATTATATCACATATATTTCAATCATATTTGCATCATATAAGGGTTATATCATTGTTTTATAATGATTTTGAGAATATTTCATTGTTTCCCTATTTTTCTGTAATTAACCCTGCATAGGCAGAAAACCCTATTTTCTATATTTTGATTTTGCATGGACCCAAACGACGTCCAAATTACCTAATAATTTACGAGCATCAGTTTTTGAAAGAAACGAATCGTGGGAGCGAAGGAAGCGAATAAACGGAGGCCCGAGGGACAGAAGAGGGTGGCCCACGCGGCTGGCCGTGTGGGACCCACCATCTGGGCCCTCGTGGCTCCGTTGCTGTCGATCTTTTTTCCCGAGCCTCCGTATTGAGCTAAAAACGACTATAAAAATAGTCCCCAACGCCCTTCAGAAAGGAGCGCCGCAGAAACACAGAAATCATGAAACAAAGACCTGGAGTTGCAGATTGGAGGGGGAAAACTCCGACGGGGCGCTGCCGGCGTGGTCTCCATCTTCTCCAACGACTTCTCCACCGTCTCCATGATGAAGAGGGAGTAGTCCACCCCTGGACTATGGGTTTGTGGAAGTAACTTATGTATCTCTCCTCGCTTCAGCTTCACTAATTAGTACTGTATGAGCTGCTGAACATGATTACGGTCATCTATGTAATACCTTTGTGGTGGATCTTTCTATGAGTTAATATATGTTTGAGATTGCAATAGTTTTGTTTCAGTTATGAAAGTAGATGCATATTATGTACCCCGTTCTTGTGTACTTGTTATGATCAAGCATGTGTATGAGAGCGTGTGAGGGGAACGTGTGCATTAGTTGGAGTAACGGGGGGTGGCTAGTGCGGTGAACGTGAGAGAAAGTTCCGCGATCCACTTGGGTATTTTACCTTACTTTGTTGCCTCACTAGGGATAAAGAAAAATACTTTGCTACCGGAGATGTGGGTGTGACCATTGCCACTACTCCATGACTAGATCTAACATGTTCTTATTTTAACTTCATGTCATGAAACTTAATGCTATGCTCTGATTTATCTTAATTACTAAGGTGTTATGATTTAGTTCGCATCTTGGTGGAGTATAAGAGAGATTAATAAACAAAAGATCTCAACGTTAGGACGTGATGCCCATATAATTAGTAACTTGTCATGAAACTTTTTGTTGCAATCTCATATGTCAATTCTAGTGTTCCATTATCTATCACTTTATTAAAGAGAGAGTGCATTTATGAAACCATGAACCCCGTTCCATTTTTAATCATAAGAAACACCTTTCCAACAACTTTTATCCACTTTACATTTTCTGTCATTTAAAAATCCGAAAATACGAAAACATTTTTACATCTTGCATTCACAATACAAAACCCAAAAATATCATCCATCATTGTTTCCACCATCCTTACATATTTATTTATCATCATTGCATATTTATTTACTGTTTTGCATTCATTTTATTTTGATATCATTATCACACCTTGTGTTTGACAACCACTTGGTGAGGTTGAGGGCACAACCAATTTACTTTGTTTTGTAGGTTTTCAGGAGAAGGATAAGAAGATAAATCTTTCACTACTGATTCCCCAAGAGTTCGATATTAAACCCTTGAGTCACCCGTCGTGGGGAAAACCGTCTTTCCTATACTATAGACTCTGCACTTGGAGTCTCAACCTAACCCATATTCTTTTGACGCAGGTAACTACGTCAAGGGACATCAAGACAGTTTTCTGGCGCCGTTTGCCGGGGAATCATTTCTGTAAAGGTTTATCCAAGGGTATCTCACAACAAAGTCAACTTCATCACCAACTTGTGCAAACACCTAAGCTTTGGGAGGTTGCACCTACGTGATCATCATCTTATCCATCTTTACCTTCAAAGCATTTTATTTTGTTTTTTATTGTCTTGCATATCATATTTATATTTCGGTTTGTATTTTTATTTTCAGTTTTGCATTTTGTGTTGCATTTGTTATTTCGGTTTGCATTGTTTAGTATCATTTTATTTTCAGTTTTGCATAAAAAATTAAAAAACACATAAAAACTTGCATAATGGAAAAGAGAACCTCTTGGCCATTTTGTGTTAAGAATTTCCTCAAAATATGAATATCCCTGTTGAAAAATTTGAAGTAGATCATAATATCACTAAAATGATTTATGAACACCATTTTTATGGGAAACCCAAGGAAGATCCTATACTTCATCTTAAGAAGTTTAATGAAAGATGCAAAGTGTTAAATTGGAACCATGCCAATGTTAATATGATTAAAGTTAAGCCTTTTCCCTACTCCCTAGCTGGAAAAGCCTTAGATTGGATATTAAGATGGCCACCTAGAAACTTTAGCACTTGGTTTAATTTAAAAGCTTCATTCATTGAAAGATTTTGTTCCACTGAAACAGTTTGTAATTTGAGACAAATAGTTATCACCTTTAAACAAGAAGAGGATGAACCTTTGGTAAAAACATGGGAAAGGTTTAGAGGTATAGCTTTTGGAATGGAACATGGTCTTAGAGATTGGATGCTCATGCATATATTTTATAGAGGATTGTCTGAAACCTCTAGAGTCTTTTTGGATAATGAATGTGGGGGTTCTTTTATGAATACTACTGCTGCTAACACTCATATTCTACTTGATGGCTTGCTTTTGGAAGTGAAAATTAAAGAAAGTTTAGAAAAAGCCCAAGTACCAGAAGATGTTTTTGATGACCGTCATGAAATATTTAATCTATATGATAGGGGAAGAAAAGTTGAAGAAGTTAAAATGCTTAGTGAAGTCAAGGAACCATTGCTTGACTTAGAGAATTGTAGCTTGCGTGAATTAATATCTATCTTACAAAATTTTGCAAGTGATCCTTCTATTAATGTTAACCAAGCAGGTTTTGGTTCTTATATTGCTAATCATGTTTTAAAAGAAAAGATTGCTAGGTACAACCAAGAAGCTATGATACCACCTAAGCTTGGGGATATATTGATTCCCAAAGTACTAGTAACCATTGGAAAAGAGACACACATTGCTATATTAGATCTAGGATCTAGTGTCTCTGTT
This sequence comes from Poa pratensis, assembly GCA_947311845.1. Lineage (NCBI taxonomy): Eukaryota > Viridiplantae > Streptophyta > Magnoliopsida > Poales > Poaceae > Poa > Poa pratensis. The sequence goes on along the minus strand of CAMZMU010000079.1, from coordinate 48,141,420 downwards.
TTATCTAAAGAATTATATGAAGTACTTGAATTAAAGAATCTTGAAAAATGCTCTATTGAACTTGCACTTGCTGATAATTCCATTAAACATGCTTTAGGAAAAGTAAGTGATGTTATGGTAGAGTTACATATGACATTTGTGCCTGTTGATTTTCTAATCATGGATATGGGGAATAAAACCTCTAGTCCAATTATTCTTGGAAGACCTTTTCTTCGTACCACAGGTGCTATCATTGATTCAAAAGAAGGGAATGTGAAGTTTCAGTTTCCACACAAGAAGTGCATGGAACACTTCCCAAGGAAGAGGGACACATCAAAGTTCAAGCTCCCTCATGAGCTTCGTCCACAATAAATATCAAGTAAGAAGCCTAGCTACATGGCTATAAAGAAAGCGCTTTACGGGAGGCAACCCGGTTGTTTTTATTTTTGATTTTCTTTGTGTCCTCTTGCTGTAACAAGAGACTTAGTTTTTAGTTTTGTTTCTGGAATTTTTAATAAAGTGCCAAGTTTTACCTATTTTGGTTTGAAAAAGTTGCTATTTGCATTCGGAGATTTTATTCCAGCACGAATCTGTGCATGGTTGATGGCCCTTCACGTAGTTACCTGCGTGAAAAGTAAATGGGTTAGGTTGAGACTCCAAGTGCAGAGTGTGTAGGAAGTGGAAGACGTGTTTTCCCCACGAGGGGTGACTCGAGGGTTTAATATCGAACTCTCGGGGAATCAGTAGTGAAGATTTATCTTTCCTATCCTTCTTTTGGTTACCTACAAAACAAAGTAAATGTTTTGGTCCTCAACCTCACCTAGTGGTTGTCAAGCACAAGGTGTGAGAATGATATCAAGATAATATGCAATGCAAACAAGAAATAAATATGCAATGGTGGTAAATAAATATGCAAGGATGGTGTTAGCAATGATAAATGATATTTTTGGCTTTTATATGATGAATGCAAGATGTAAAAGTGGTTTTGTATTTTCGGATTTTTAAATGGCAGAAAATGGAAAAGTGGTAAAAGTTGTTGGAAAGGTGTTTCTTATGATTAAAAATGGACCGGGGTTCATGGTTTCACAAATGCACTCTCTCTTTAATAAAGTGGTAGACAATGGAACACTAGAGTTGACATATGAGATTGCAACACAACAGTTTAATGACAAGTTATAATTATATGGGCATCACGTCCTAACATAGAGACCTTTTGGTTATTAGTCTCTCTTATACTCCACCAAGATGCGAACTAAATCATAACACCTCAGTAATTAAGATAACTCAGAGTATAGCAATAAGTATCATGACATGAAGTTAAAATAAGAACATGCTAGATCTAGTCATGGAGGAAGTGGCAATGGTCACACCCACATCTCCGGTAGCATGGTATTTCTTTTTATCCCTAGTGAGGCAACAAAGTAAGGTAGAGATACCCAAGTGGACCGCAGAACTTTCTCTCACGTTCACTGCACTAGCCACCCCCCGTTACTCCAACTAATGCACACGTTTCCCCTCACACGCTCTCATAAACATGCTTGGTCATGACAAGTAAATAAGAACGGGGTACATAATATGCATCTACTTTCATAACTGAAACAAAACCATTGCAATCTCAAACATATATTAACTCATAAAAGGATCCACCACAAAGGTATTACATAGATGACCGTAATCATGTTCAGCAGCTCATACGGTACTAATTAGTGAAGCTCAAGAGAGAGAGATACATAAGTTACTTCCACAAACCCATAGTCCAGATGTGGACTACTCCCTCTTCATCATGGAGACGGTGGAGAAGTCGTTGGAGAAGATGGAGACCACGCCGGCAGCACCCCGCCGGAGTTTTCCCCCTCCAATCTGCAACTCCAGGTCTCTGTTTCGGTGTTTCTGTGTTTCTGCGGCGCTCCTTCCAGAGAACGCCGGGGGACTATTTTTATAGGCGGTTTTAGGTCAAAAACGAGTCGGTGGAGGAAAGATCGACGGTAGCGGAGCTCCGAGGCCCAAAAGGGGGGGGTCCCACGCGGCCAGGTACATTGGCCGCGTGGGCCCACTCAACTTGGCCCTCGGGGCTCTGCTTGTTTGCTTCCTTCGCTCCCACGCTTTGTTCCTTCCATAAACTGATGCTCATAAATTTCCAGGTCATTTGGACGTCGTTTGGGTCCCTGAAACATTAAAATATGGAAAATAGGGTTTTCTTTCTGCGCAGGGTTAATTCCAAAAAAATAGCAAAATCATGAAATATTCCAAAAATCATTATAAAACAATGATATAACCCTTATATGATGCAAATATGACTGGAATATAAGTAATATAGTGCAAAGTTCATGTATGCATTTTACATGCATCAACATCCCCAAGCTTAACCTATACTCGTCCTCGAGTATGAAGGTGATAAAACTAACATGGACTTTGCATTTTAATACTATCAATGGATATCAAAGAGTAGTGTGCTTGACAAAGTACAGGTTGAAAGTCTCATGCCCCTTGAATACAAGTACCTACTCCATGTATTACTCATCTTGGGAAACAAAGCAAGTTCAAGTTAAATATCATTGTATGTAATAATAGTATCATTAAGAGCGTCAACTGGGGTACCTCTTGTCCCAGGATATGGAACAAGCCCATATCAAAATGACAAGACAAACAAACACAATGAACAATCTCAACACCCTTTTTATTTACCATTAGATAGCTTTTTATTGTAAGGTGTATCACAGAAGGTTCAGCATAGCATATAAGTAAATTTCCACCATGAATGATGCATGGCTTAGATTAGCGGCCCAGGCGTCTCTCTAACCATTTATACAAACTCATTTAAACCTACTTCATTTCCACATTTATTTCACCCATGGTAAGCATCCATAAACAAAAGTACATGATATCAACTAAATGAAATGAAGTGCATGTTGAAAGCTTGCCATGTGACAGCACATATGAGCTAACTCTCAACCAAAGACATTTGTCAAGCCCACAACATCATAATTTTAATCACAATGGGTCATATTTTATTTATGCAATAAAAGTAAAGTGTGCATCAAGTTCGAGAGAGCTCTATAACCAACTTTTCCCATAACAATCAGCAACATAAGCATTTTCATTCAGAGGTATAGATAACGCAAATATCATGATAAACATACTCGGAATAGCATAAAGCTAATAGGTAGATATGGTGGACTCACTGGAAAAACTTTGGTTGAAGGTGTTGGAAACAAGTTTTTGCTTGTTGGAATTTTTCGGCTAGCAAGAGAGAGAAAGTTGACCATGTAAATGCATGCATGAGTGTCCATAGAACTAACTAATCCATGTTAAAACAAGGTAAACTAACATTCAGCACAAAACATGAATAAAAGATAGCTCTTGATAAAATACTTGCAAATTATTATTCATTAACAAGCTCATGAATCATGCAATTATATGTATCTTTTAAAACCAACTCCAACATCCCTTTTCCCAATCTTATAATAGCATCCAGTAGTTCTCTCATATATAAATGATAGTGTGGTGGTCTCACAAAATAAAAATCAAACCTAAAACAAACAAAAAGATGCTCCAAGTTTATGCGATAAAGTGTTTCGATCAAAAACAGAAGTTAGACGTGTGCAAACCGAGAGTGTGTAGGTCCAGTGGGGTTGTCTTCACATCCCCAAGCTTATGGTCTTCACCATCCTTGGATAGCTCTTGGTGCAAGAAACCAAGCACAATAAAATCAGCATGATATTTTATTTTGCCAATCAATACTTCAACATCTCTAACAATTCCAAATGGACTAATATAATCTTTATTAGCAAGTTGAATTGTCATACCTGTCTCTTCCATAATGATAGGATCAATATCCGGCTTGATTTCAAGATACAGAGAATATGGAATGACACTAATGCTTGCTCCAATATCACATAAGCCATGATAACTAGAAGTCCCAATAATGCATGATATAACAGGCTTACCAACCTTGGCCGAATTGCCTTTAACAACTTTAGTAGCATCTTCACATAGATAAACATCAACATGATCTTCTTCATTTAATTGTTTGATAATTGAGATTTGACTGTTGACTTCCATCTGTTCATAAGGCTGAGATCTTCTTCTTTTACTCTTGTTAGAAACAGCAATAAGTAAATTTTCCTTGACTTGGTTTGGATATGGTGGTGCCTCAACATACTCCTCAATTGTCAAGGATGACACTGGTTCTACCTGTTTAATTACTTTGGGTACAACAATAGATTGTTTAACAAGTTCAACATAAGCTTCAAACCCAGTTTTAGGAATACCAATATGATTAGCAAAAGATTTAGCTACCTCAATTATAACATAAGGATCAAGATTAAAAGTATCACTCAGATTTTTAAACAAGGTAGAAGTAGAGAAATTCTCTACACATGAATACTCATAGTCCAGATAGGGCTCATTACCTTTATCAAGATCCCAATGACCAGTATTCTAAGAAATAGTCTCCAACAAATTCCATGCTTCTTCTTCAGTATTATTTGTAAAGCTTCCACTAGATGAATTATCCAGAAATTGCTTTTGTTGCCTTGGTAACCTCACATAAAAGTTTATCAGAATAATTTTCCTTGTAAGATCATGACAAGGATTCTTACGGAGGAGTTCCTTTAACCTCCCCCAAGCTTGAGTAATACTTTCTCCCAGATGTGGCCAGAAATTAAATATATAGCAGCGGTTCTCATAAGCTTCTCTAGGAGTAAAATACTTAAGAAAGAATACCTTTCTCAAAATACTCCAGTCCATAGTGACTTCTTCATCTAAAGACCTGAACCAAATACGAGCATTACCAGATAAAGACAGATATAACAGCTTCCTTTTTACCTGATCTTCGGAAATATCAGGAAGTCTAAATAAACCACATGTAGCATCAATTGTTTCCATGTGTTCACGTGCAGATTTAGTTCCATCTCCTGTAAATGGATTTTTCATAACTCTTTTAACATGACCAACGGGAATTTTATATCCCACTTTAGGTATCTCAAGCACAGTAATTTCAACAGTTTTAGGAGCATAAGCAGTTTCATATAAAGCAAGATGTAGCGAGGCACGATTAATAAATGCCATAGTAGCAATGAGATAAAACAGTAAATAAAATTCACCTTTCAAGTTTCCTTACCAAACTTCTTTCCAATAGAGCTACGCTCCCCGGCAACGGCGCCAGAAAAGTATCTTGATGACTCCCAAGTGCAGGAGATCAATTGTAGTACCTTTCGAATAGAAAAGGTTGTCGAACCCACGAGGAGCTGAAGGTATTGGTTATTAGAAATGATAAATAGACAATAAAAGATGCAAGTGTTTTTGGTATTTTCGATTGTATAATTGCAAGACAGTGACAATGCAGCAGGTAAATGGTAACAAGTAAAAGCTCTCAAAGAGAGAGAAAGCCCAATCCTCTATGTGTAAGAGGACAAGCTCAAGTGATGTGTAACTTATATGTGGAAAACGTTCCCGAGGGCGGCATGGATATTGCTAGGCATATAGATTTATTAAACAACACGTTGAATATCTTGTCTAGTTTTAATCTTCTTCGGACGGAGCTATTATTAGGTACAGCTAAATAAATAGACTAAACCCCTTATGATGGATCATGTGGCCAATTAAATGACAGCACAAGAATTATTAAGATATAAAATCCCACCATAGCATTACGCTCTAGGTCCCCGATACTAATACCCCGTAAAGTAACTTAATGATTCGGTCTCAGGCTTTCGTGTCCTCCCAAGTCTCCCTCACGCCATTACACTACGGTGTTCTCCTATGAGCCCATATAGGTGAAGTGTTGTGCAGTCGACGTTCGCACAACACCATCATAGAATCACACAAAAAGATAAACACTAGACAAAATACCAACACATGTCATATATAAATCATTGCCAATTCATCCTATGCCCTCAGGAACATACGGGAACTACTCACAACGTGCAAACATGGTGATATTCAGTGGCATAAGTGGTACAACACAATCTGAAAATATAACTTCACCACCAAATAATGACAAGTACTCAATCACAAACATGAATAGTAGCACAAGACAAGTATCTAGGGTATAGCAACTCTCAAACTACGAGGGGGACGGAGTGGATCACGGAGATGATGATGGAGATGGTGCTGGTCTTGGTGATGGTGATGATGTAGAGGCCTCCTCCCACGCCAAGGAGGAGAGGTGATGATGATGACGATGATTTCCCCCTTCTCCGGAGCTCCGGAGCAGCAGGATCTGATCCCCCTCGGAGGGAATCAGGAGTTTCGCCGCCGCCGCGGCCTCGGATGGACTTAAAAATTAGGGCGTTACTTTTCGGGCGAGACGGAGACCTCGTTAAAAAGCCCCAGGCGAGGAAGTGCCCGAGGCTCCATTTGGTGGGTCCCACGCGGTCAGGGAATCTGGCCGCGTGGGCCCACCCATTTTGGGCCTCGTGGCCTTCCTTGCTTGCTTCTTCTTCCCTCTGGTGTTCTCCCGAAGAAAAACCAGCTGTGCAATTTTCCTTTTATTAATTGGGCCTTCGTAGCTCCTGAAACAATAAAAACAGAAAAAGGAGGTTTTCTGCCTCCCAGAAATTAAATACTAAAAATAGGGACTTTGTAGGAAAGTCCCCTAAATCATCTAAAACATGTAAAAACAATGATATAATAATGCAAATAACATCCTAATATGGTGGTATAAGTGGTATAGATGATGATATAAAATGCACGTATCAACTCCCCCAAGCTTAAACCCTTACTTGTCCTCAAGTAAGTAAGGACATAGATCATTACATGCATCAATGGACTTATGGTTGATAAATAAATACGAGCATTGTATCATCATCATATTCAATTGCAATGTAAGATTAATGAATTAAAACTCATACACATAAGGGCAGCATAAGTAGAAGCTCTAGCAATCACCCCTTACACTTTGAAAGCAAATAACCATTGTATGTTGGACAATTGAATCACACTATTTTTAACATGCTTTTGCTCTTATGGCTAGCATCATAATGTTTAATACTTTACTGAAGTTTAAAGACAAGATAAACTCTCATTGGATAACAAGTTAAAGAAGACAAATGAAAAGACAGATATAAAATTATTTGCACCCTTGCTTCACTAGTAACTAGTGCAAACTTTAGTCATGGATGTTTCAATCAAGTTCTTATGCTCAAACAACCTTTATCTCACACTTTCCATGGCTAACCGAATCCTCGGGTGCCTTCCTTTCATACACTTTACAAGAGCATAAGTATTGACACATCCATGATCATTAATTTGCTCAAAAGATACTAGATTCTAACAAGAGTGTTTCATATCCTTTTCATTAACTATTCCCAACTTTTTATGCTACAAGACTATATCTCAACCTTAAACTTATTAATTCTCAAGTCATAATGACTCACTCTTTTCTTATTTATATTGAGCTAGATTCTACAATTGTCCAACATACTCAAGTTAATTAAATTCAAGGCAAGATGTGACTGAAACCTCTAAAATAAACCACGCTCATTTGCATGAGTGTTACCCATAAATCTCCAAACAAGAGAATCATGGATGACACCATACTTTAATATTCATTGATAAACCATAAGATAGGGATACATGATAATGCTCCATGAGCTCACACAAGCCTAAAAGAGATTGATAACTAAATGATAAAAGCAAAACACACCATGACTAGATAGATATGATAAACTAGTAAAGATAAAGACTAGGTGGAACTCCCCCAAGCTTGACGTTCTGCCAGTGCTTTCTCTGCTGCAGCCTCTTCTTTCTCATATTCTTCCTCCCATTCAGCCCTCTTCCATGGGAAAGGCCTCCCATTGTAGAAGGAGTTAGGTGGATCATTATACCTGAGGGTAGCAGCTGCTGCAATCTTCTTGAAGCGCTCTTCATACTCACAGTTTTGATTTTCCACATCCCACAGTAGAGCTTGATGCTTGTCCAACTCAGATGTGACATGTAGATACCTCTTCTCCAAGTCCTCCAGCCTCTCCTTGTACTCTTCAACCTTCTTCTCCAGCTCCAGGTTCATGAAGTGATGAGCATCAAGGCTGCGTTCAACAACAGTATTATACCTGAAGATCTTCTGTTCCAGGTCCTCCAGCCTCTCCTCCACCGTGCCAATGATCTTGGGAGCCTTCACCTCCTCTATGAGCATCGCGCCCTCCTTGAAGGACAAGGTCTTCATTGGTGCCATCACGGAGTTGAGGTAGCGGTTCACAACACCTCCCTTGGGGAAGCTCTCCCCCTCATGATCGGATCCGGAGCTAGACATGGCTAAAACCTGACAGACAGAAACAGCAAAAGCAAAGAACGCTCGAAAGCTCTCGGTACGAGATTAGATTGACGAAACGGGGTATATATTGACGGTTTTTAGGGCAAGACGAAGAGTCGGAGTCGAAAACGGACGAATCGGGACTCCGAGGGGCAAAAGGAGTGGGCCCACGCGGTCAGGGAATCTGGCCGCGTGGGACCCCCTCTTTTCCTTCTCGAAGCTCCGTCACGTCCAGTTTTCTTGTCCCACACGTTAATTTCCATAAAAAATGATGTCCGTAAAATATTACGCAATTCCGAGAAACTTTCCAGAGTAAAAGTTACCTTTTATTGATTTTGGATTTCTGAAACTGCAAACTTCTTTGCAATTACCTCCTCCGGTGTCTGTAAAATGAATTCCTCCACCTTTCCAATGAAGCTTTTTCCTGCAATATAATGTTTAAGGCGTTGTCCATTAACCACATGAGGTTTACCTTTCATATCACCATGAAGACGGATAGCTCCTGAACGGTATACTTCCTGTATCACTAATGGTCCCTGCCACTTTGAAGCTAACTTACCTGCAGAAAACTTGAAACGAGAGTTGTATAATAGCACTTGATCACCTACTTTGAATTCTTTCTTTTTAATTTTCTTGTCATGCCAAATCTTAACTTTTTCTTTAAACATCCTGGCACTTTCATAAGCTTCATTTCTCCATTCATCTAGTAGGTTTAAATCAAGAATTCTCTTCTCTCCAGCAGTTTTAAAATCAAAGTTCAATTGTTTAATAGCCCATCTAGCTTTATGTTCTAATTCAACAGGTAAATGACAAGCTTTTCCATAAACCATTTTATAAGGAGACATTCCCATAGGATTTTTAAAAGCAGTTCTATAAGCCCATAATGCATCGTTAATTTTAAGTGGCCAATCAGACCTAGACTTATTCACTGTCTTTTCCAAAATGAGTTTAATTTCCCTATTACTTAATTCAACTTGTCCACTAGTTTGGGGATGATAAGGTGATGCAATTCTATGGTTAACATCATATTTTGCCAAAGTTTTCCTAAGAATACCATGTAAGAAATGAGAACCACCATCAGTAATTAAAAACCTAGGAACACCAAACCTGGGGAAAATGATGTCCTGAAGCATCTTCATTGCCGTGGCATGATCTGCACTTTTGGTTGGAATTGCTTCCACCCACTTTGTAACATAATCCACTGCAACCAAAATATGAGTATGCTTTGTCTTTGATTCGGGGAAAGGTCCCATAAAGTCAAAACCCCACACATCAAATGGTTCAAGTGGTAAGGAATAGTTCATAGGCATTTCATTTCTCCTACCAATATTTCCTACTCTTTGACATTTATCACAAGATTTAACATATTCAGCACAATCCTTAAATAAAGTAGGCCAATAAAAACCAGACTGTAATACCTTTGCACCTGTACGATCTCCTGCATGATGTCCTCCATAGGGACTGTCATGACAATCTCTTATAATAGCCTGTTGTTCATACTCAGGTACACAACGTCTAATAATACCATCCACACTCTTCTTATAAAGAAAAGGATCATCCCAGAAATAATGTCTAAGATCATAAAAGAATTTCTTTCTTTGTTGAGTAGTGAAGTGTGGAGGTAAAACTTTACCAACAATAAAATTTGCATAATTGGCAAACCATGGAGATGCAACTTTAGCACTAGAAACATTAACAATTGCAAGTTGTTCATTAACAAAGCTATCATTAATAGGAATAGGATCATCAGGTATATTTTCCATTCTAGAAAGATGATCAGCTACTTGATTATCTTCCCCTTTCCTATCAACAATGTGTAAATCAAATTCTTGCAATAGAAGTACCCATCTTATTAATCTAGGCTTAGCATCTTTCTTATGCATTAAGTATTTAATGGCAGAATGATCAGTATGCAATGTGACTTTCGAATCAGTAATATAAGGTCTAAACTTGTCACAAGCAAATAGCACTGCTAAAAATTCTTTTTCAGTTGTGGCATAATTCCTTTGAGCAGCATCAAGTGTTCTACTAGCATAATAAATGACATTCAGTTTCTTATCAACACGTTGGCCCAAAACAGCCCCAACTGCATAATCACTAGCATCACACATAATTTCAAAAGGCAAATTCCAATCAGGTGGTTGAATAATAGGGCACTTATTAAAGCATTTTCAAAATATTAAAGGACTCAATACAATCATCATTAAAAGAGAAAGGAACATCCTTTTGCAAAAGATTGGTTAGGGTTTTGATATTTTAGAGAAATCTTTAATAAACCTACGGTAAAAACCTGCATGCCCAAGAAAACTTCTTATACCTTTGAGATCCCTTGGGAATGGGAGCTTTTCAATAGCTTCTATCTTTGCTGGGTCAACTTCTATTCCTTTCCAGAAATCTTATGCCCAAGAACAATACCTTCAGTAACCATGAAGTGACACTTCTCCCAGTTTAAAACTAAGTGTTGGTCTTCACAACGCTGCAAAACTTTGTTAAGGTTGAACAAGCAATTATCGAAGGAAGTACCATACACAGAAAAATCATCCATAAAGACTTCCATTATCTTTTCAATATAATCAGCAAATATAGCATTCATGCATCTTTGAAAAGTAGCAGGAGCATTGCACAAACCGAATGGCATTCTCCTATAAGCAAATGTACCAAATGGACATGTAAAAGTGGTTTTCTCTTGATCATCTTTATGAACAGGAATTTGGGAGAAACCTGAATAACCATCTAAATAGCAAAAGTGAGAGTGTTTAGATAACCTTTCTAACATTTGATCAATAAATGGCAATGGGTAATGATCTTTACGAGTTGCTTTATTTAACTTCCTGAAATCAATACACATTCTATAACCAACAACAGTGCGTTGAGCTACAAGTTCATCCTCATCATTTGGAACAACAGTCATTCCACCCTTTTTAGGACACAATGAACAGGACTAACCCACTTACTATCAGCTATGGGATAAATGATACCAGCTTCAATAAGTCTTATTACCTCTTTCCTTACCACTTCCTTCATTTTTGGATGGAGACGGCGTTGATAATCAACAACAGGTTTTGCATCTCTCCAAATTAATTTTATGCATACATAGAGCTGGGCTTATACCTTTAAGATCATCAAGAGAGTATCCAATGGCTGGTCGGTGAGCTTTAAGCACATCAAGTAATTTCTCTTCTTCTTCAGCTGAAAGGTTAGCACTAATAATGACAGGATATATGCTCTTCTCATCCAAATATGCATATTTCAGATTTGTAGGCAAAGGTTTTAATTCAAAGCTAGGATCCCCTTTAGGTGGTGGTAGCACTCCTAAATTATCAGGTGGGATATGCAATTGTAATTGTGGTGGTTGTTGCCATAATATTTGTTCTAAAGCATCTTTTCTCATCATTAAATGGTTCATCTTGATTAAGCATAACGTTCTACACATCTGTTGAAGCTACAGCTACATGAGCAAGAGTTTCAATTATATCTTCAGAAATGGCTCTTTCACAACATGTTTATCAGCAAATTTAAAAATTGAATCAAGTTTTTCTCCAGCACATTTAATAAACACTTTCTCTTTAGCAAATAATTTCAGCACCAACAGTGTTTAAGAAAGGTCTACCAAAAATGATAGGACAAAAGAATCTTGAGGACAACCAAGCACAATAAAATCAGCAGGATATTTATTTTGCCAATCAATACTTCAACATCTCTAACAATTCCAATGGATTAATATAATCTTTATTAGCAAGTTGAATTGTCATACCTGTCTCTTCCATAATGATAGGATCAATATCAGGCTTGATTTCAAGATACAGAGAATATGGAATGACACTAATGCTTGCTCCAATATCACATAAGCCATGATAACTAGAAGTCCCAATAGTGCATGATATAACAGGCTTACCAACCTTGGCCGAATTGCCTTTAACAACTTTAGTAGCATCTTCACATAGATAAACATCAACAGGATCTTCTTCATTTAATTGTTTGATAATAGAGATTTGACTGTTGACTTCCATCTGTTCATAAGGCTGAGATCTTCTTCTTTTACTCTTGTTAGAAACAGCAATAAGTAAATTTTCCTTGACTTGGTTTGGATATGGTGGTGCCTCAACATACTCCTCAATTGTCAAGGATGACACTGGTTCTACCTGTTTAATAACTTTGGGTACAACAATAGATTGTTTAACAGGTTCAACATAAGCTTCAAACCCAGTTTTAGGAATACCAATATGATTAGCAAAAGATTTAGCTACCTCAATTATAACATAAGGATCAAGATTAAAAGTATCACTCAGATTTTTAAACAAGGTAGAAGTAGAGAAATTCTCTACACATGAATACTCATAGTCCAGATAGGGCTCATTACCTTTATCAAGATCCCAATGACCAGTATTCTCAGAAATAGTCTCCAATAAATTCCATGCTTCTTCTTCAGTATTATTTGTAAAGCTTCCACTAGATGAATTATCCAGAAATTCCTTTTGTTGCCTTGGTAGCCTCACATAAAAGTTTATCAGAATAATTTTCCTTGTAAGATCATGACAAGGATTCTTGCGGAGGAGTTCCTTTAACCTCCCCCAAGCTTGAGTAATACTTTCTCCCAGATGTGGCCAGAAATTAAATATATAGCAGCGGTTCTCATAAGCTTCTCTAGGAGTAAAATACTTAAGAAAGAAAACCTTCCTCAAAATACTCCAGTCCATAGTGACTTCTTCATCTAAAGACCTGAACCAAATACGAGCATTACCAGATAAAGACAGATATAACAGCTTCCTTTTTACCTGATCTTCAGAAATACCAGGAAGTCTAAATAAACCACATATAGCCTCAATTGTTTCCATGTGTTCACGTGCAGATTTAGTTCCATCCCTGTAAATGGATTTTTCATAACTCTTTTAACATGACCAACGGGAATTTTATATCCCACTTTAGGTATCTCAGGCACAGTAGTTTCAACAGTTTTAGGAGCATAAGCACTTTCATATAGAGCAAGATGTAGCGAGGCACGATTCATAAATGCCATAGTAGCAATGAGATAAAACAGTAAATAAAATTCACCTTTCAAGTTTCCTTACCAAACTTCTTACCAATAGCGCTACGCTCCCCGGCAACGGCGCCAGAAAAGTATCTTGATGACTCCCAAGTGCAGGAGATCAATTGTAGTACCTTTCGAATAGAAAAGGTTGTCGAACCCACGAGGAGCTGAAGGTATTGGTTATTAGAAATGATAAATAGACAATAAAAGATGCAAGTGTTTTTGGTATTTTCGATTGTATAATTGCAAGACAGTGACAATGCAGCAGGTAAATGGTAACAAGTAAAAGCTCTCAAAGAGAGAGAAAGCCCAATCCTCTATGTGTAAGAGGACAAGCTCAAGTGATGTGTAACTTATATGTGGAAAACGTTCCCGAGGGCGGCATGGATATTGCTAGGCATATAGATTTATTAAACAACACGTTGAATATCTTGTCTAGTTTTAATCTTCTTCGGACGGAGCTATTATTAGGTACAGCTAAATAAATAGACTAAACCCCTTATGATGGATCATGTGGCCAATTAAATGACAGCACAAGAATTATTAAGATATAAAATCCCACCATAGCATTACGCTCTAGGTCCCCGATACTAATACCCCGTAAAGTAACTTAATGATTCGGTCTCAGGCTTTCGTGTCCTCCCAAGTCTCCCTCACGCCATTACACTACGGTGTTCTCCTATGAGCCCATATAGGTGAAGTGTTGTGCAGTCGACGTTCGCACAACACCATCATAGAATCACACAAAAAGATAAACACTAGACAAAATACCAACACATGTCATATATAAATCATTGCCAATTCATCCTATGCCCTCAGGAACATACGGGAACTACTCACAACGTGCAAACATGGTGATATTCAGTGGCATAAGTGGTACAACACAATCTGAAAATATAACTTCACCACCAAATAATGACAAGTACTCAATCACAAACATGAATAGTAGCACAAGACAAGTATCTAGGGTATAGCAACTCTCAAACTACGAGGGGGACGGAGTGGATCACGGAGATGATGATGGAGATGGTGCTGGTCTTGGTGATGGTGATGATGTAGAGGCCTCCTCCCACGCCAAGGAGGAGAGGTGATGACGATGACGATGATTTCCCCCTTCTCCGGAGCTCCGGAGCAGCAGGATCTGATCCCCCTCGGAGGGAATCAGGAGTTTCGCCGCCGCCGCGACCTCGGATGGACTTCGAAAAATTAGGGCGTTACTTTTCGGGCGAGACGGAGACCTCGTTAAAAAGCCCCAGGCGAGGAAGTGCCCGAGGCTCCATTTGGTGGGTCCCACGCGGTCAGGGAATCTGGCCGCGTGGGCCCACCCATTTTGGGCCTCGTGGCCTTCCTGCTTGCTTCTTCTTCCCTCTGGTGTTCTCCCGAAGAAAAACCAGCTGTGCAATTTTCCTTTTATTAATTGGGCCTTCGTAGCTCCTGAAACAATAAAAACAGAAAAAGGAGGTTTTCTGCCTCCCAGAAATTAAATACTAAAAATAGGGACTTTGTAGGAAAGTCCCCTAAATCATCTAAAACATGTAAAAACAATGATATAATAATGCAAATAACATCCTAATATGGTGGTATAAGTGGTATAGATGATGATATAAAATGCACGTATCAACTCCCCCAAGCTTAAACCCTTACTTGTCCTCAAGTAAGTAAGGACATAGATCATTACATGCATCAATGGACTTATGGTTGATAAATAAATACGAGCATTGTATCATCATCATATTCAATTGCAATGTAAGATTAATGAATTAAAACTCATACACATAAGGGCAGCATAAGTAGAAGCTCTAGCAATCACCCCTTACACTTTGAAAGCAAATAACCATTGTATGTTGGACAATTGAATCACACTATTTTTAACATGCTTTTGCTCTTATGGCTAGCATCATAATGTTTAATACTTTACTGAAGTTTAAAGACAAGATAAACTCTCATTGGATAACAAGTTAAAGAAGACAAATGAAAAGACAGATATAAAATTATTTGCACCCTTGCTTCACTAGTAACTAGTGCAAACTTTAGTCATGGATGTTTCAATCAAGTTCTTATGCTCAAACAACCTTTATCTCACACTTTCCATGGCTAACCGAATCCTCGGGTGCCTTCCTTTCATACACTTTACAAGAGCATAAGTATTGACACATCCATGATCATTAATTTGCTCAAAAGATACTAGATTCTAACAAGAGTGTTTCATATCCTTTTCATTAACTATTCCCAACTTTTTATGCTACAAGACTATATCTCAACCTTAAACTTATTAATTCTCAAGTCATAATGACTCACTCTTTTCTTATTTATATTGAGCTAGATTCTACAATTGTCTCAAGTTAATTAAATTCAAGGCAAGATGTGACTGAAACCTCTAAAATAAACCACGCTCATTTGCATGAGTGTTACCCATAAATCTCCAAACAAGAGAATCATGGATGACACCATACTTTAATATTCATTGATAAACCATAAGATAGGGATACATGATAATGCTCCATGAGCTCACACAAGCCTAAAAGAGATTGATAACTAAATGATAAAAGCAAAACACACCATGACTAGATAGATATGATAAACTAGTAAAGATAAAGACTAGGTGGAACTCCCCCAAGCTTGACGTTCTGCCAGTGCTTTCTCTGCTGCAGCCTCTTCTTTCTCATATTCTTCCTCCCATTCAGCCCTCTTCCATGGGAAAGGCCTCCCATTGTAGAAGGAGTTAGGTGGATCATTATACCTGAGGGTAGCAGCTGCTGCAATCTTCTTGAAGCGCTCTTCATACTCACAGTTTTGATTTTCCACATCCCACAGTAGAGCTTGATGCTTGTCCAACTCAGATGTGACATGTAGATACCTCTTCTCCAAGTCCTCCAGCCTCTCCTTGTACTCTTCAACCTTCTTCTCCAGCTCCAGGTTCATGAAGTGATGAGCATCAAGGCTGCGTTCAACAACAGTATTATACCTGAAGATCTTCTGTTCCAGGTCCTCCAGCCTCTCCTCCACCGTGCCAATGATCTTGGGAGCCTTCACCTCCTCTATGAGCATCGCGCCCTCCTTGAAGGACAAGGTCTTCATTGGTGCCATCACGGAGTTGAGGTAGCGGTTCACAACACCTCCCTTGGGGAAGCTCTCCCCCTCATGATCGGATCCGGAGCTAGACATGGCTAAAACCTGACAGACAGAAACAGCAAAAGCAAAGAACGCTCGAAAGCTCTCGGTACGAGATTAGATTGACGAAACGGGGTATATATTGACGGTTTTTAGGGCAAGACGAAGAGTCGGAGTCGAAAACGGACGAATCGGGACTCCGAGGGGCAAAAGGAGTGGGCCCACGCGGTCAGGGAATCTGGCCGCGTGGGACCCCCTCTTTTCCTTCTCGAAGCTCCGTCACGTCCAGTTTTCTTGTCCCACACGTTAATTTCCATAAAAAATGATGTCCGTAAAATATTACGCAATTCCGAGAAACTTTCCAGAGTAAAAGTTACCTTTTATTGATTTTGGATTTCTGAAACTGCAAACTTCTTTGCAATTACCTCCTCCGGTGTCTGTAAAATGAATTCCTCCACCTTTCCAATGAAGCTTTTTCCTGCAATATAATGTTTAAGGCGTTGTCCATTAACCACATGAGGTTTACCTTTCATATCACCATGAAGACGGATAGCTCCTGAACGGTATACTTCCTGTATCACTAATGGTCCCTGCCACTTTGAAGCTAACTTACCTGCAGAAAACTTGAAACGAGAGTTGTATAATAGCACTTGATCACCTACTTTGAATTCTTTCTTTTTAATTTTCTTGTCATGCCAAATCTTAACTTTTTCTTTAAACATCCTGGCACTTTCATAAGCTTCATTTCTCCATTCATCTAGTAGGTTTAAATCAAGAATTCTCTTCTCTCCAGCAGTTTTAAAATCAAAGTTCAATTGTTTAATAGCCCATCTAGCTTTATGTTCTAATTCAACAGGTAAATGACAAGCTTTTCCATAAACCATTTTATAAGGAGACATTCCCATAGGATTTTTAAAAGCAGTTCTATAAGCCCATAATGCATCGTTAATTTTAAGTGGCCAATCAGACCTAGACTTATTCACTGTCTTTTCCAAAATGAGTTTAATTTCCCTATTACTTAATTCAACTTGTCCACTAGTTTGGGGATGATAAGGTGATGCAATTCTATGGTTAACATCATATTTTGCCAAAGTTTTCCTAAGAATACCATGTAAGAAATGAGAACCACCATCAGTAATTAAAAACCTAGGAACACCAAACCTGGGGAAAATGATGTCCTGAAGCATCTTCATTGCCGTGGCATGATCTGCACTTTTGGTTGGAATTGCTTCCACCCACTTTGTAACATAATCCACTGCAACCAAAATATGAGTATGCTTTGTCTTTGATTCGGGGAAAGGTCCCATAAAGTCAAAACCCCACACATCAAATGGTTCAAGTGGTAAGGAATAGTTCATAGGCATTTCATTTCTCCTACCAATATTTCCTACTCTTTGACATTTATCACAAGATTTAACATATTCAGCACAATCCTTAAATAAAGTAGGCCAATAAAAACCAGACTGTAATACCTTTGCACCTGTACGATCTCCTGCATGATGTCCTCCATAGGGACTGTCATGACAATCTCTTATAATAGCCTGTTGTTCATACTCAGGTACACAACGTCTAATAATACCATCCACACTCTTCTTATAAAGAAAAGGATCATCCCAGAAATAATGTCTAAGATCATAAAAGAATTTCTTTCTTTGTTGAGTAGTGAAGTGTGGAGGTAAAACTTTACCAACAATAAAATTTGCATAATTGGCAAACCATGGAGATGCAACTTTAGCACTAGAAACATTAACAATTGCAAGTTGTTCATTAACAAAGCTATCATTAATAGGAATAGGATCATCAGGTATATTTTCCATTCTAGAAAGATGATCAGCTACTTGATTATCTTCCCCTTTCCTATCAACAATGTGTAAATCAAATTCTTGCAATAGAAGTACCCATCTTATTAATCTAGGCTTAGCATCTTTCTTATGCATTAAGTATTTAATGGCAGAATGATCAGTATGCAATGTGACTTTCGAATCAGTAATATAAGGTCTAAACTTGTCACAAGCAAATAGCACTGCTAAAAATTCTTTTTCAGTTGTGGCATAATTCCTTTGAGCAGCATCAAGTGTTCTACTAGCATAATAAATGACATTCAGTTTCTTATCAACACGTTGGCCCAAAACAGCCCCAACTGCATAATCACTAGCATCACACATAATTTCAAAAGGCAAATTCCAATCAGGGGTTGAATAATAGGGGCACTTATTAAAGCATTTTCAAAATATTAAAGGACTCAATACAATCATCATTAAAAGAGAAAGGAACATCCTTTTGCAAAAGATTGGTTAGGGTTTTGATATTTTAGAGAAATCTTTAATAAACCTACGGTAAAAACCTGCATGCCCAAGAAAACTTCTTATACCTTTGAGATCCCTTGGGAATGGGAGCTTTTCAATAGCTTCTATCTTTGCTGGGTCAACTCTATTCCTTTCCAGAAATCTTATGCCCAAGAACAATACCTTCAGTAACCATGAAGTGACACTTCTCCCAGTTTAAAACTAAGTGTTGGTCTTCACAACGCTGCAAAACTTTGTTAAGGTTGAACAAGCAATTATCGAAGGAAGTACCATACACAGAAAAATCATCCATAAAGACTTCCATTATCTTTTCAATATAATCAGCAAATATAGCATTCATGCATCTTTGAAAAGTAGCAGGAGCATTGCACAAACCGAATGGCATTCTCCTATAAGCAAATGTACCAAATGGACATGTAAAAGTGGTTTTCTCTTGATCATCTTTATGAACAGGAATTTGGGAGAAACCTGAATAACCATCTAAATAGCAAAAGTGAGAGTGTTTAGATAACCTTTCTAACATTTGATCAATAAATGGCAATGGGTAATGATCTTTACGAGTTGCTTTATTTAACTTCCTGAAATCAATACACATTCTATAACCAACAACAGTGCGTTGAGCTACAAGTTCATCCTCATCATTTGGAACAACAGTCATTCCACCCTTTTTAGGCACACAATGAACAGGACTAACCCACTTACTATCAGCTATGGGATAAATGATACCAGCTTCAATAAGTCTTATTACCTCTTTCCTTACCACTTCCTTCATTTTTGGATGGAGACGGCGTTGATAATCAACAACAGGTTTTGCATCTCTCCAAATTAATTTTATGCATACATAGAGCTGGGCTTATACCTTTAAGATCATCAAGAGAGTATCCAATGGCTGGTCGGTGAGCTTTAAGCACATCAAGTAATTTCTCTTCTTCTTCAGCTGAAAGGTTAGCACTAATAATGACAGGATATATGCTCTTCTCATCCAAATATGCATATTTCAGATTTGTAGGCAAAGGTTTTAATTCAAAGCTAGGATCCCCTTTAGGTGGTGGTAGCACTCCTAAATTATCGGGTGGGATATGCAATTGTAATTGTGGTGGTTGTTGCCATAATATTTGTTCTAAAGCATCCTTTTCCTCATCATTAAATGGTTCATCTTGATTAAGCATATAACGTTCTACAACATCTGTTGAAGCTACAGCTACATGCGCAAGAGTTTCAATTATATCTTCAGAAATTGGCTCTTTCACAACATGTTTATCAGCAAATTTGGAAAAATTGAACTCAAGTTTTTCACCAGCACATTTAATAAACACTTTCTCTTTAGGCAAATTAATTTCAGCACCAACAGTGTTTAAGAAAGGTCTACCAAAAATGATAGGACAAAAGAATCTTGAGGACAACCAAGCACAATAAAATCAGCAGGATATTTTATTTTGCCAATCAAGACAAAATACCAACACATGTCATATATAAATCATTACCAATTCATCCTATGCCCTCAGGAATATGCGGGAACTACTCACAACGTGCAAACATGATGATATTCAGTGGCATAAGTGGTACAACACAATCTGAAAATATAACTTCACCACCAAATAATGACAAGTACTCAATCACATACATGAATAGTAGCACAAGACAAGTATCTAGGGTATAGCAACTCTCAAACTACTAGGGGGACGGAGTGGATCACGGAGATGATGATGATGGAGATGGTGCTGGTCTTGGTGATGGTGATGATGTAGAGGCCTCCTCCCACGCCAAGGAGGAGAGGTGATGATGATGACGGTGATTTCACCCTTCTATGGAGCTCCGGAGCAGCAGGATCTGATCCCCTCGGAGGGAATCAGGAGTTTTGCCGACGCCGCGGCCTCGGATGGACTTGGAAAAATTAGGGCGTTCCCTTTCGGGCGAGACGGAGACCTCGTTAAAACCCTAGGCGAGGAAGTGTCCGAGGCTCCATTTGGTGGGTCTCACGCGGTCAGGGAATCTGGCCGCGTGGGCCCACCCATTTTGGGCCTCGTGGCCTTCCTTGCTTGCTTCTTCTTCCCTCTGGTGTTCTCCCGAAGAAAACCAGCTGTGCAATTTTCTTTTTATTAATTGGGCCTTCGTAGCTCCTGAAACAATAAAAACATGAAAAAGGAGGTTTTCCGCCTCCCAGAAATTAAATACTAAAAATAGGGACTTTGTAGGAAAGTCCCCTAAATCATCTAAACCATGTAAAAATAATGATATAATAATGCAAATAACATCCTAATATGATGGTATAAGTGGTATAGATGATGATATAAAATGCACGTATCAGTAGTCCACCCCTGGACTATGGGTTTGTGGAAGTAACTTATGTATCTCTCCTCTCTTGAGATTCACTAATTAGTACCGTATGAGCTGTTGAACATGATTACGGTCACTATGTAATACCTTTATGGTGGATCTTTTATGTGTTAATATATGTATAGATTGCAATAGTTTTGTTTCAGTTATGAAAGTAGATGATAATTATGTACCCCGTTCTTGTGTACTTGTTATGATCAAGCATGTGTATGAGAGCGTGTGAGGGAACGTGTGCATTAGTTGGAGTAACGGGGGTGGCTAGTGCGGTGAACGTGAGAGAAAGTTCCGCGATCCACTTGGGTGTTTTACCTTACTTTGTTGCCTCGCTAGGGATAAAGAAAAATAGCTTGCTACCGGAGATGTGGGTGTGACCATTGCCACTACTCCATGACTAGATCTAGCATGTTCTTATTTTAACTTCATGTCATGAAATAATTGCTATGCTCTGATTATCTTAATTACGAAGGTGTTATGATTTAGTTCGCATCTTAGTGTAGTATAAGAGATATTAATAAACAAAAGATCTCAACGTTAGGACGTGATGCCCATATAATTAGTAACTTGTCATGAAACCTTTTTGTTGCAATCTCATATGTCAATTCTAGTGTTCCATTATCTATCACTTTATTAAAGAGAGAGTGCATTTGTGAAACCATGAACCCCGGTCCATTTTTAATCATAAGAAATACTTTCCAACAACTTTTATCCACTTTACTTTTCTGCCATTTTAAAAAATCCGAAAATACAAAAACACTTTTACATCTTGCATTCACAATACAAAACCCCAAAAATATCATCCATCATTGTTTCCACCATCCTTGCATATTATTTATCATCATTGCATATTTATTTACTGTTTTGCATTCATTTTATTTTGGTGTCATTCTCACACCTTGTGCTTGACAACCACTTGGTGAGGTTGAGGGCACAAACAATTTACTTTGTTTTATAGGTTTTCAAGAGAGGATAAGAAGATAAATCTTTCACTACTGATTCCCCGAGATTTCGATATTAAACCCTCGAGTCACCCCTCGTGGGGAAAACCGTCTTTCCTATACTTACACTCTGCACTTGGAGTCTCAACCTAACCCATATCTTTTGAGCAGGTAACTACGTCAAGAGCCATAAGCCACAGAAATATTTCTGTGGCACATTGTTTTGCATGCGCCACGGAAATATTGGAATTCTGTGGCGCACGAAGCCCCATGCGCACAGAAAGACATATTTCTGTGGTGCATCTAGAACCATGCGCCATAGAAATATGGTGGGCCGCCCCGCCACCAATGATTGGTGGGAATTCTGTGGCGCACGGAAGACCCATGCGCCACAGAAAGAGTCATTTCTATGGCACATGTGGCCCCATGCGCCACAGAATTGTTGAAAACAGATCCCACCCCCTGTGGATCGCCTTTTCAGTTTGCAAACATGAAAAAAAATGATAAAAAAATTCAATAAATAAAATTCTTTGAGATATAGTTAGGTTTAGTGTCTTAGTTGGTATAGAAAATTTTGAAATATGAATTTTGACCTTTTTTGCAAAAAAACAGAAAAAAAATTAGAACGACCATAACTTTTGCATACGACGTCAAAAAAATACGTTTAATATATAAAAAAAACTAGAGAAAAAAATTGGAGCTCGATTTCACCAGGGTTTACCGGTGAACTTTTCTCAGATTCGGAAATTCCAAAAGGAAAAAAGTGGCTTCCGTGGCCTAAAGCCACAGCTTCAAGGGCCACTTCAAACCGGCCCAATACAAAAGGTAAATGATTTTTTATTTTTTTAAAGCAGAATAATATTTTAGAAAATCTAAACATATTAAATATTAACAAAATTAGATATGAACAAATTTTAAAATTCAATTTTTTTTGAAATTTTGAACAATTTTTGAATCTGAACAATTTTCAAATCTAAACGGTTTTCAAATCCGAAAATTGTTCGAATCTAAATCTGAATAAATTTCAAATCCGAACAAATTTCTAATCCAAAAATTTCAAATCCGAATATTTCAAATCCGAACATATTTCGAATTTGAAACAATTTTTTGACTCCAAACAAATTTCGAATCTGAACAAATTTCGAATCCGAACGATTTTCTAATCTGAACGAATTTCGAATTTGAACAAAATTCCAATCTGAACGATTTTCGTATCTGATTTTTTTTGAATTTAAAACAAATTTTAAATCTGAACAAATTTTGAAATCTGAACATTTTTTAAATCTGAACAAATTTTGAATATGGACAAATTTTGAGTTTTTTTCAAAAATAAAGTACAACGAAACAAACAAGAAAGAAAAAAACACTACAGAAAAAAGAAAACGAAAACAACAAAAAAAAAGAACAGAAAAGGAAAAGGGAAGCAGCGCACAGAAATGGCCCGACCCAGTATAACTATCCTTCAGGCGACGCATGGAAAAGACATCGCCGTAGGGCGATATATGTTTTGCCATATATTGGCGTGATGCACACTGCACTTCCCTCCCTATGCAAGTTCCAGGACAAATTTTTAATCTCTACTCAATACAGTGTTACCCTAGCTTTGTATTAACCTGGTGCTCTAGCCTTGAACTGAACACTTAGCTATGCCAAAATAATTAGTTTGTCCTTAGACTACTTAAATCCATTTGTATTGGGTAAAATCTAGCTTAGGTACTAATTCTGGCCCTGGATGATCATATCAGCACTCCATTTCCCCATCTGTACGCATGCCTATGTCTATGTGTTTGATGAGAACATTCATGGACTTGCATTATGCTGCAGATCCGAATTTGGTTAGATGAGCTGATAACCTTCTGGGTTTCGTTGTTCTACAATGGTCTAAGTATAAACAAAGTTCTCAAACTTAATCGAGGAATATCCCAGTTAAAAAAATAGAGGTTTATCTATTCATTGTCAGATCTTACTTTGATTACCAAATTATGAGTATTATTTTGTTCTTCTGAACATTCATATGCTTATTTTGTTGCTATTTTGCTGCGCAGTATTGCGGCATCTGAATCAACTTTTGATTTACTATGCTGAGCCATCAAGTACTAATTACCTACCATTTTTCTTCATCCACATCCTATAAGTCTTGTGAATAAATGGTTGGGTAATCCCCCTTTTTTGCTAGAAAGAATCACTATTTCTCGCAGTTCAATTCGCCGTGGCTGACACGGGCAGATTCAATTACCTCTAATTTCTTTCCATTAATCGGATAGCTTTGTTGTCTGCTTGTGTGTAACTCAGTGTTGACCCTTTCATGTTTTGTTTGCTTACTAGAATTTGACTCTGGCTGATATCTGCCTGCATAGTAGCAAGGTAATTTGTTATAATAGTGTCAAATTTTCTTTATGTTTGTTCGTCGTAGTAGGTTATTACTTGTTCTTTGTGTGTGTGTTGATATTTCTAGTGTAGTTTTCTGTTACTTTGTTCCAAGCAGGTGTTGACTGTTGATTGTTGTAAGCGCTATCCTGTCTGAAGTTACTTCTCTACTGTTGTGCTGATGAAGTAGAGCTGGTTTATTTACTTGCATTACCTGTGTCTTTATGGAAAATAATACCAATTGATCAACACTGCTGTGCATGAATTTGAAATGAAATTTGTGTGTTTTTATGGTGTACATCTTTTTCCTTGCTCCCTTCCCATCTTACAGATGCTGCAGTACTCTGCCTGCATTGAGTTATCGTATTGATATTCATGCGATGTTTGCTTACTATAATTTGAAATTCTCCTTGTTAATGAGCTGCAAAATAGAAGTGAAAGTAAATTAGTTCCCTTCTGTGTTACTGTAGTTCTTCAGCATATCTTCTCTCAGAAGCGTGAAACCTTGATAATTGTTGGAGTTGCTGTATGTTTTTACTGGATTCCTGATATTGTGGTAACCCGAGAGAGAATTTTACTAGACACTCATCCTGTTTAAAAAAAATACAGATTGAAAGCAGTGTGACCTAATGTTTGCTTTTAGTGTTGTCAGTAAGCTTAGTTGCAGTTTTTACCTTGTTCCTTATCAAGCTGTTTGACTGATGTATATTCTTACTCTTTGTGGCAGGACTGGAGCATGTGAATAGAGTCGACGAAACGGAGAATGGTGCTGAATCTGTGAAACCTAATGAGGTTGTTACTGTTCTCGCCTTGCTTTTATTTCTTCCTGCAACTGGTTTTCTAAATGAACCTTCAAAGCAGAAGTACTCTCGCTTGTTTGCAAAATCTTTTTCTTTTTTATATGTACAACAGCCCGCCTGAGATGAGCTTGTTGTATTTCCCTTAAAGAATTCTATAGCCGTATTGACCTGATCTGTGATTTTCTTGCTCTCTTGTCCTTCCATTTCTGAACTATTAAACTGCAAATATAAACAACACATGTATATATTATTAGTTATTGTTGATATATTACTAGTCGTACAACTGTCATGTCTTGTACTGCATGTATGTAGCCTATATTTCTGTACTTCTGATGTTTGACATTTTGTACTCTATGGTGGTAAGCATTGTACGCAAAAGATGACACTATTTTGTACTTTCAAATTTGTTACTGTACACCCATCAATTCTTTATCTGTACTTTCATATTAATAAGAGTGTACACCTTTATTATTAGTTCTGTACACCCGCAATGCAAGCGTTGTATGTTTAGGATACCCTATCATGTTACTTCTTAAGTTTTCGACGTCATCCATGGCAGCGGCGGCAGAAGGAAGTCTGGAAGGAATGTTGGGCGGGTGAGGTAGATCACGACGATAGGAACTCAAAGAATCAAGATGCGGGGAAAGGCAGGGGCTAAGGCGACGACAATCTCCAACGCAGCTCGCTGAACCGAGATGAACATCTCCACGTTCCTTGCGGACGGAGGGCGGGAGGAGCTCGTGTTCTCGCTCGGGGTGGCAGAGAGGTGTGTGGGTTGCGAAATGGGCAAGGTTTGGGTGCGGGAGGATGGCTAGAGGTTCTTAAAACCAGAGGAGGCTGTCCACGGTGCACGCCGTGCATGAACGCGAGCGAAGGAGGGCACGGGAGTGGGATTGCCGCGCCGGGCGTGGCACGCGCTCTTCTCTCGCCGTGACGAGCGTTGGACGCACGCGGATGGCCTGGAGCCGTTGGCTCGGCCGTTCTTCCAGCGTCGTCGCGTTTGCCGCCAGGTGCTTGAGGAAAATCCCGGAGCGGATTGGGCGGTGGAGTGGTGCTGGGGTGCAAAAGAGAGGGGGAGGGGATGTCTGGTGGGTAGATAGGTTGCAGGGCGCCATCGTTGCCCACTGCTTGTCTCACATGGCGAGAGGGAGAGGAGATCGTGCAGATCTTCCCTGGCGGGTTCCCGAGGTGTGGCAAGAGAGGTGAGAGGGGCAGGCTATCCAGAGAGTAGGGCAAACGTGTCTCAGGGTGTGGTGGGGGCCTGGTATACACGAGTGCTAGCTGTTAGAGTGGGGGAGAGGATAGGTGGAACAGCACCATGTCAACATGACGGCCATGGCTTGGCTCCCTCCTCCATTCTTTACCTCATGCAGCACAAGATGCTACAGTGCTCCACACAATGCTGGGATGATAAAGGGAGAGAAAAGTAAGTTAAACTAAAGTAGAAAAGGTTTAGAAACGAATTTGAAAAGGTTTGGTAGAAAAGCAGTTTTCAGAATTTTCAGTACAAACTAGGCATGAAAACCAACATGGAATAGTGATTTTTAAGCATGAAAGGCTCAAACAAAACTTTTGTGGTGTGAGATATCGTGCCAAAGATGATGGAGTGGTGCATTGGCACATAGGCCAAGATTTCGATAAACACAGGGGTGTACAAATTGGTATTAATTACTGGAGCAAAAGGTCACTGTTTTGATTAGACCACAAAGTGAACATGGAAAGATAAGAAAATGAATTAAAGATTCAAATATTCAGCTTGACAGCAAGATAGGATGGAGTAGGAGAGATATATGATGGTGCATCTCTCTAAATTGACCAATGTCAAAGATTTGGTGAGGCTCAAGCGAGGTATCTTTTAACAGAGAAGAAGATCGGACAGAATTGGAATTTGAGATAAATTAAAGAATAAAAACTTGATACAAGTTAGTTTCTTGTCTTACTACACACAAACA
>CAMZMU010000079.1:47724469-48084236 GCA_947311845.1 Poa pratensis | reverse complement strand
GACCTCGAAGTTGTTCTGACGCTGATCACCCTAAGGAACCCGGGGGGTTTGGCTGGAATCCATGCCCAGCTCCGCTCGAAACGGCGGTCCGTTTCCACCGTCACCTCGACTGAAGGGTGGTTCCCTCCATAACCGTGGTTAGGGTGACCTCCATGGCCGCCACCCGCCCCACCGTACCCTCCACCGTTGTTGGCCATCGGAAGCAAGCGAACGCGGCGGCAGAGGATGATCTCCACAGCGGCTATTCCCTATCCGACGTAAACCCGATCGCAACTCTAGGTTTAGTCCGCCGATCGATCGCCGCGTGACTGTGTGTTGGGCCGCAAATCCCACAGTAGCACGGTTGTCAAGTCGCAGGCCTGCATGGCCTTCTAAGTTTTTTCCTCCAATTTTTAAATTTTTCGATCCGCAAGCCGCACCCTTCGTCTCCGACGCCGGCATCGCAGCTCCGGCCCGGATCTTGGATTCGCCGCTGCCGTACGACGAATCCGATCTTCGACTTCCGCACCCGCGGCCACCAAACATCATCGCGACCCCAACGCAGGTGATCGACCTCCCTCCAGAGCCGGGAGCCCCAGACACAGGCACCTTCTCCTTTGTACCGGGCGACGTCTCACCGGATTGGCGTCCCCGGTGACCCACGATCTTCCATCCACCAGAGCCATCATCACAAAAAACCGATGGTTCCAAAAACCGGCAATTTGAACGGCGCCGGCGCCGCCCAGTTGATGACGCACATGCCGCATCTCGCCTTCGGTGGTCCTAGAGTAGCCGGGTTCGCCGGCGATACTGCAGAAGAAGATCCGCGTACCTTTGGGCCTGCCGCCTGCTGAGCCGTCGCTGTTCCCGTGACATGCGCTCCTCCATGGTCGTGGCCGCCTTTGGCGATGGCTGCGACACAGGTACCGCATAGCGCAATTCCGGTGCCATCCGTCGCGTCGCCCCTAGCTGCGTCGTCCTCCGCGTCGCTCTCGTCCACCTCCGGCGTCTCGCCGGCCAGATCTCCGACTAGGGCGCCATCCCTAGCCTATCTCCATATACTGGATGCTTCGTATATACAGCACTGTGTGAATGAGTGCAAAGCGAATGGAAAGATATGGGACCAAAGGGCTACTCTAGACAAGTATTGTCAGTGTCTAAGTGTTTCCTGGAGAGGGCATCTACTTTAGTATTATCACTTCATTTCTTGTATTCAATGGAATAATCAAAATTATAGTTGTTTCAGCATAAGATTTTGCTGAATACCTTCTAGTAATCCTTGATAACTTGTTGACTTCCAAGAGGTAATGTGTCCATTTCCTCAGAGCTTCCAAATTTTCTATCCTTCCTTCTCATAGATAGATTGAGCAGATGCTTTTGGGGCTTGCAAAAGTAAGCAATAGGCATGCCTTCTTTCATAGGAACTACTCCTAATCCTTGTCCAGCCACATCAGTTTCCAGGACAAATGGGGTTTGAATAGGTTCAAATTACAAATCCTTGTCCAGATGCATAGAACCCAGCCACCCTCTCTCCCTGACTCATATACTACCAGAGTCCTTATTTGAATAGGTTCGAATTACAAATATTCAGGCAAGATTCCACATCCGCTAGGGTTTAATCTTACATAAACGATATTCGTCTAATGTTGTGAAGCAGTATCTTGACGTCGCGGTCGACGACCTGGCGGTCTGGGGCACAAAATCTCTCGTGGCTGGAGCCACTGAGCTATTGCAGGTTGTCGTTGCTCCGATCTGCGCCGCCACATGCAATCAGTAAGTGACGAAGGTCGCCATGGGCACTCCGGCTAAAAGTGAGACCTGCTTCCTCCCAAAACCAGTTGTGCGAGCGACTAAACCACCCTTCTTCCAAGTCGGGGGCGAGGAATCCCCAATGGTCACTATAGAAGGGTTGGGTCTAGCCGTCTAGGTGAGGGTACCTCGATCACCACCCACTCCGTCCACCTCAATGTCTTCTTATTCTTCATCTTTGTTCGAGCTTCCCTAGCAGCCCACCAGTAGCGGAGACACTAGCCAGCCTGTGGCACGAAGGTGCCGCACCTTGGACCAATTTGTCCAATCCACTAGTGAAAGACAACTTCTGTTCGACTTACACGGAGATAGGCACTAGTGACGTTTCTACGAAATCCTGAACGACAGAATTGAGAAAATGCTCTTAGAGGTAGATGTACTACTTCAAATTAATAATGGCATTAAAAGACAAGGGAATATTTGTTAATTTGTTCACCGCACGAAGCAGTGGCGGACGCAGGAACAAAATGGAGGGTGGGCTTAAGAAATTTATCAAAGGGTGCCACCGGCGATTTTTTTTGACAACACATGAATCCATAATTGCACTGAAAGGACTATATAAATAAGTTGAAGTCTCACAATATTATAGCTCACCAAATAATTCAAACACATAATAAAGTCTGACATGATAAAATATAGCATAAATAGAAAATTACATCACTATGACTTTTTTCTTACTCTACGCTCTCTCATTGCCATGAAGCTTCCACTATCACATCTTCACTTACTTTCAAGAACAATTCTCGCTCAATAAATGTCACTAAGCAATGGTTCAAGAGCTCATCACCCATGCTATTTCTCAACTTATTTTTCACTAGACTCATTGCAGAAAAGACTCTTTCAACATTCGCCGTTGCCACCGGTAAGATCAGTATCAATTTGAGAAGCAAGTAGACCAAGTCATAAACAAGATCCTTTTTTGTCTTCTACAAGCAAAATAGAGAGCTCACCAAGATGATTTACACATTTGAACCTCTCATCTTTCTCATGTCATCAATAAAGTTTTCAAGTTGGAACTCAAGCCTTATCAAATCCACACTTGATATGTCATTGGGGTAGAATTGAGCAAGTCGCATTACCTTTTGTGCATCATAAGATAAGCAAATGAATTCGATGGATTCAAGGCGACATGCAAATAAGCAACTCCGTATTGACCTCATCAAACCGATTGTCAAGCTCTTGAATAATTTGATCAAGTACACCAAGAAATACTTCTCTTCGATACGATCATCATTTGTTTGTACTTCATAATACCGTTGTGATCTTCCATGAGCCACATATGATCACCCAGTGAAGGAACTTCAATGCCATGTTTCTTGCAAAACAATGTCACCTTTGCAAGAAATCCTTCCCATCCATGAGACCTCATTTTACGAAGTTTATCCTTTGCAATTCCAACAAGAGCCATTGCATTAACAATATCTTGATCCCTCTTTTGCAAAGCTTGAGACAAATCATTTGTGTAACCAAGAATAACAAGCATCAAGTTAAGATTGAAAGCAAAGTCAAATGATTCAAAGGCGGCGGCCACTCCACGTATTCTTGTCCACTCACCCTTTTGTGAAGGATCTTTTCCAATCCTCATAAGTACTTCAACAAATTGTGGGATACATATCAACAATGTGGCAAATGGTTTTAAAATGAGAACCCCCGAGTATCACCGGGTCTAGATAAACCCATTTCTTGATTCAATCCACTTCCACTTTCAATTTCACCCATTTCAAGTGCTTCCAAAGTTGTTGAGCTCTAACATCTTTAAGCATATCATGGCGCTTGCAAGATACTCCAATAATATTGAACAAGTAAGAAACATGATCAAAAAACCAAACACATGGTTCATTCTCCTTTGCCACGGCAATAAGAACCAATTGAAGTTGATGAGCAAAGCAATGGATATATAGTAAGCAGACGGTGAGTCTTGCTCCCCTTTCATGTTGCTAGCCCCATCATAACCTTGCCACGGATTTGAGAGGGAGTCAAATGACATTGTTTTAGCAAGGATATAATTGCAGCTTTGAGTGACAATGCAGTACTGTCAGAAACATGAACTTGTCCAAGAAACCTCTCACACACTCTTCCAACATTATCAATCTTGGTGTTGGGTGTGACAAATAAGTTGTACTTCTCTTGAGCTTGGTTGTGAATGCTAGAAACACCACCCACAGTTTCTTAAATGCTTCAGGTCTTTTCAATCTCTATAACCATTTGTAACAAAGACATCTCCCCCGGGGCCCCCATTGAATCTTCCTTTGAACAAATAACATACAAAGCAAAAGGCTGCATCCTTTCAATACTATTTAGCCAATTGTATTTTATCAACCAAACAGCCGAGAAGGATCGGTTTTGACCATTTATTTTTCTTATTGGAAACCTATGCTCAAACGGTTGGCATGGACCTTGTCTGATAAATCCTCTTCTGACATCATCTTGATCATTGACAGCATATCTTGATATAGGAATTCTTTCCCCTGGATCATGTGGAAGGAAGTGAGAATCATATGAACTTGCAGTCGGTTGTTGGGGTGATGGTGGATTTGGTGTTGGCTCTTCCATTTCAGTCTCACTCTCAAGCTCACAATCAGATTGGCTGGTGGTGCAGAATCAATACATCTTCCACTACTGGCCAACAAAAGCTCATTATCTTCAATGTGTACATCATCTACCTCTACCACCATCTTCTTAGCTTCATGTTTCTTAAAAAGAGATGCAATCTGGCTATTTCTCTTCATAATGAATTCTACAATTAGATAAAAATTGTCAATTGGTTGCTAGTTCAAGACAATATAATGGAAATACACAATGGAAATTCAGGGGTGTTATACCTTGGGGCAGGGCAGGGCTGAGGCTGAGGGCGGCCAGGGGCGGAGACAGGCGTGGCGGCGGCGGCCGGGGGCGGAGACAGCGTGTGGCGGCGGCGCCGGGGCGGAGACGGGCCTGGAGGCGCCGGCCGGGGGCGGAGACGGGCCTGGCGGCGGCGGCCAGGGGCGGGGCAGGCGCGGAGAGGGCGAGTCGGCCGCTGGATTCCTCCAGGCTCCAGAGTTATCCGAGCGAGTAGAGCCTAACACTGAAAAAAAGTAAAAAAAGATGGGCCAACTTGGGCCAAATATTCTTCATATCTGGGGGTATCCGATTTTTGCCCAAAATCTGGGTGGGCGGCAGCCCACCCTGCCCACCCGCTGCGTCCGCCACTGGCACGAAGCAGTAGACTTGACCAGGAATTGATGTATACCCCTCTGACCCTCTGCCATTTCGTGTTTTCACGACGTTCAACACGTCAACTCATGTGTGCTCTAACATAGGCACACATGTCACCATTGTCCACGTGAACCTAGTGCTGCTGGCTAGGCTATATATACGTTTGTGCTGTTGCTAGCAGTGTCCTTCAAGCCCACGCGCGCAGACATCAAACCATTTGCCCTATTACTAGCGTTTGAATGCCAAGAAGATATTGTCCATCTCAATTCGCCACTAATACCACTGTTCGATCCATTTCCAAATTCCAACTCCAGAAACCTGTTAAGAAATTCAATGCCGTCTCTGCCAAAAGCTTCGGCGCCCATGGATCACACGGTGGATGGTGCCATGAGCGCCACCCTACTGAGCCTTGTCAGCGTCAGCGCCAAGTCCGGGAAGGGCGCGGCAGCGGCAGCGGCAGCGGCAGACGACAAGGTGGAGTGGCTCCGCTCGCAGCTGATCGGTAAGGACGTGGAGTTCGACACGCCGTTCGGAGGCGTGCCCTGACATACGCCGACAACACGGCGTCCGGCCGAAGCCTGAGCTACATCGAGGACTACCTTGTGAAGGAGGTCCTCCCGTTCTATGGGAACACGCACACGGAGGACAGCCACGTCGGGAGCAAGACGACGCGCCTGGTGCACAAGGCTGTGCGCTACATCAAGCGCTGCATGGGCGCGGCCGCCGGAGACGCGCTGCTATTCTGTGGCGCCGGCACGACGGCGGCCATCAAGCGCCTGCAGGAGGTCATCGGCGTCGCGTTGCCGTCCGTCGAGATGCGGAACCGGCTCTTGGTGCAGCTGCGTGCTGAGGAGAGGTGGGTGGTCTTCGTCGGCCGTACGAGCACCACTCGAACCTTCTGTCGTGGCGGCAGAGCCTGGCCGAGGTGGTGGAGGTCGGCGTCGATGCGGATGGTCTCCTCGACGTCACCGCGCTCCAACGCGCGCTATGCTCGCCGGAGTACGCGGATCGGCCGATGCTGGGGTCCTTTTCGGCGTGCAGCAACGTCACCGGCATCATGACGGACACACGCCAGATCGCCCGCCTCCTGCACCAGCACGGCGCGTTTGCGTGCTTTGACTTCGCCGCAAGGTCAGAGCTGTGAGACCTATGCTACTACTTGCTTTGCTCTTTTCATCATACTAGCATGCACTGCATGGATTTGACACTCTGCATGGATTATGACAAAGCTAACCACCACTGTTAGTGGCCTAAGCTCCTCCAAAAGCTGCATGATCGTTTCTTCATTGTTGGCACGAAACTCATCTGACGCTATCCGATTGTGTGTTTTTGTTGTTCCTGCATTCCAAATTGCTCATCCTTTGCTACTAGTTTCTGTTTAGCACCTACGGAGTACAAGGCTACAACCACAACATCATCCATCGGTGTTGTTGCTGTCGAACGTACAAAATCTTAATAACAGTTTCAAAAGATATCGCCAGAAGAAATTCCATCATTTTTCCAGGAAGTCATAGTTTTGTCTCCCTGTTGTGTCGTTGTTCTTGCTGTTGTTTAACACGTATAGTTGGAAATAAACAGCTGATCCAATAATCAATGACCAACAGGGTTTCTATAATCTTGGTCCCACTTGCCTCGTCAGCCCTACAGCTACTTTTTCGGCTCTTCGCACTAAAATAACACACGACACCAGCCGACCTGCTGATCCTAACAATGGTTCAAACATGACCGCACTTTGACTCCTAATTTGTGTACCTTCGAAAATGTATGAATTTGACTTGTGTGCTGACTCCCGTGTGGATCTTGCTGCGTGTTGAGGTAATAGCTGAACTACTTGGGGATTAATTGTGTTTTCTAATTACAAGGGAACGAAATTAACTGGCATAAAGTAGCGTCTAGATGATAAAATAGCCCACGATGAAAACGAAATAGGTTGACTTTTATGACACCTTGAAACCATTCTTAACCTTTATAATTATAGTCTTGCGTCAAATCTCCCTCTTCTTAACATTCCAGCCTGTACTTACTTCATTTCTACAATTTCATGAATACATCAAGTCATCAACTAACTTCGTCTTGAAACTTACATTGATTTTATTATGTGTGCAGTGGCCCCCTATGTTAAGATCGACATGACGTCGGGTGAACTCGACGGCTATGACGCAGTTTTCTTGAGCCCTCACAAGTTTGTCGGGGGGCCTGGTACACCAGGCATCCTTCTGATGAACAAATCACTATACATGCTCAACTCCCAACCCCCCTCGACCTGCGGAGGCGGCACCGTGGCCTATGTCAATGGCTTCAACGAGGAGGTTAGCATGTGTCAAAGCAGCACTCCCAAGCAGTAGTATATTTGTACTGTATTATTACATATAGTTCATGGTGGTGTCTTAATCATAAATTATTTATGGTGTGCTATGTGCAGGATACATTATACTACGACGATATCGAAGAGCGAGAGGATGCCGCCACACCCCCAATACTGCAAAAGATCCGCACATCGCTTGCATTTTGGGTGGAGGAGTATGTTGGATATGAAACGATGGGCCTTCGCGAGAGAGTGTACTCAGAAATGGCAATGAAAAGGCTCGTCCGTCATCCAAATGTTAGGGTGCTAGGCAACACAAGTGCCAACCGACTACCGATCTTCTCCTTTCTAATCTACCATCTGTGACGGAAAGGCTACTTGATGGTTTTGGTGAGCCTGATTGTGATAAACAGTCTGAGAATGTCAGCCGCAAGCAACTCCCCCTCCACGGTCGTTTTGTGACTAGACTTCTGAACGATCTTTTCGGCATCCAGGCAAGGGGAGGTTGTGCTTGTGCAGGCCCTTATGGTCACATCTTGCTTAATGTCGACAATGAAATCTCGCTTCGCATTCGGTCTGCTATTCTTGAGGTACGACAATCTTTAGAATCTTCACAGCAGCCATGTGCGGTAAATTTCACATTTTCAATACGGGGTACTAATGTTACTGTTGGCAATCACAAAAATTCCAGGGGTATAATGGACTGAAGCCAGGATGGACAAGGTTGAGCTTTCCATACTACCTCTCCACAGAGGAGTTCAGATTCATTCTCTCCGCCATCGAGTTCATAGCGGAATTCGGCCACCGCTTCCTCCCGCTGTACAGATTCGACTGGATCACCGGCAGTTGGACCTTTCGAAAACAGGCAATTAAATACCATATCATGAGGGAAGAATTGTCTCTTGGGACAGAACCATTGCAACACCAAAAGGACAAGCCAAAGCCTACAAATAAGATGAGAAAGCCTGAGGTCAATCATGAGAAGTTCGAGAGCTACTTAGAGAGTGCCAAGAAAATTGCACTCTCCTTACCTGATATTAGCTATCAGATTGTCAGCATTCCAAAAGGAGTAGATCCTGACTTGGTTCTTTTCCGTATATAGATTTTTTGACACATAATGTAACTTACTAGAGCATCTCACCAATCATTAATTCGTGTATTGTTAATATATCAGTAGACTATTAGGCGACTCTTAATGTTAAGTTGCCTTGTACTTTACATAAATAAATTAGATGTGTAAAGAAAATGGGTGCCAATATAAAAAAAAATTATATCAGAAAAATCCATGTGTGCGCCAGTCTGTTTGTTCTTATCTCAAAATTTAAAAAGTCTATCTTACTCTTTTCTAAAAAAACGTACGAGACATTATGTCTTGGTCTATTTCTCACTGTAACTCGAGATTTTTAATTCTTAGAAAAGTTTCAGGAAAACAGAATTTTATGTCGTCTAACTATATTTATATCACAACAAGTAAATTACTGCCTCAATGATCCCCTTGTAACTACTGATTTAACTATTCTGATTCCTAATCAGTCCCAAGGATATGTAGTTGTACTGTACCAACAGGTAACTAATTGTATTGTTGATTCGTAATTATCTAGATTTATCTTAAGAGTGCCAAGAACAAATTGCACTCTCTTTGCCGGAATGGACGACCTGAAATGGTACAACTTCGTGGATACAATAAATTGGGTGTACAATGAAAAGGATGTAGCTCTGGAGAGCATGATTCTGAAAATTCACGTTCCTTACCAGGAAAGTACTGTAGCAGATGTTACCTGCACATTCCTTTGCCGAACAAATGCAATATGAATGTGACGGTGCTGCAAGTACAGAGTATAAAGGTTTCCAGAAAATGATCAAGAGATCCGAGGTGATGGTATCCCCAGTTTTCTTCATATCCTTGCATATTTCGCTGTCTTTACTGACCAATCTGAACCCAAGAACAGTTGCGAGAGGTTTTTAACGACGGCGACTTCTGACTGGCATTCCACGTCTCAGGGCTACTATTTCTGCAGGAATCAGAATCAAGTTTTGCAACATCTTGTTGGCATCTCAGTAGAGGCAATGGTTGATTTGACTTTTAGAATGGTAATAGTCAAATAATTGTTTGTTTTCGAGACCATACGGAGAAACTGCATGTATATATATCATTAAGATATAAGAGTTCTACAACGTCTAAAGAAGACACGACCCATGAGAAACGGAACGAAATAAAACGATTGAAATGACCTAAAGATCTGTAAAACGATCAAAATTTGCAGCACTGTGATACATGTGTATCGTGGTATTTCTTGTGATGCTTCTTACTTGCCATCTTTCAGCAGATAGATCTATGGAAATAAAAGTCTTTTTCCGAGAACCTTGGAGAACAGGAAAACTGTGAAGAATTTATTTACATTTGAGATATCATGAACAGAAATACATGTGTGTGTGAACTGTGGCAGGTATTTGATTAGTCAAATTGTCAGGATGTTGATGGCAGCTTTGAATGTAACTTGTACGCGGTGACAAGGATATACATGTATGTGATTTTTTTTCGGTAGGTAGGGAAACAGTTCCACAAATCAGGCATGTTCATTTGGCTGATCTCAGCAAAACAAAATTTGAGGAGAGCACAATAAATCTACATCTGCAAAACCAAAGCAATTTTTTTTTTTTTGCGAGGAAAAAAACCAACCAAAGCAAATTTATCATGTTGTATCTTCAAATATTGGTTTGGTATAGAAGATGTAGATTTTTTTTCTATAAATTAACCTGGTTAAAGTTAAAAATATATCTTGGGACAAAAATTATGTCTTATGTTTTGGGAAGGAGAAATTTCGATTTACTTACATGTATACTTACTCATGGAAAGCGTGTCCGATACTCCGACATGTAGCTGCGTATACCGACTAGGACGCGCTCATCCATGCACATACAAAAAGATGATGCGCATTGACTTACAAACAATAAAAAGGTCATAGTTTACAAACGAAGAAGTTCAAATCCAGCTTTCAAGAAAATGATACGGAATGCATAGCCATGTTAGCAAGAGTTGGCACGTGGCTTAAGTTGCCAAGTACAACAAGAAAAACTAATTATTTAGACTGCATGTGACCGTCGTTCCTACACGCGGCATTGTTCCTGCAACTGCGAGAATGACCTTATTCTTGATGTGTGGTTCATATTTTCCCTTTGACCTATCAGAAAAACTACAATGTTGCTGAGGAATTACCTGCTTTTCTGATAATTTGTTCTTTTTATCTCAGATCTTGTGTGCACAAGCCAAAGTGAAAATACCTTTCTTTTCGGTGGGAGCAAAAAACAGTGTAGGTAAAGCTGAGACGTTTGGTCTCAACTCTCAGATCCTGCTGTCCACCCATCTCCTATGGTCCAGAACAGCTTAGCCAATGAAGTACGACTGAACAATGAAGCGAAGGATACCAGAAGCGAAAAGCATTCAGTAAACAGAGGAGCAGGAACAAGAGTGCTAGTCCCAACTCCCTTGGCAATCTCACTTCTATAGTAGAGATGAGCAGCTCAGTCCTGTTCTTATCAAGTTCATCCTCCTCCTCCGCCTCTCTGTTCCTCACAAAGCAGCTCCACCCTACCAAGGGCAGGGCAGCTGCAGTTGTGAGGTGTAGCAATGGACCCGCCCTGTCAGGATCACATGAGCAGGAGAGGGAGGGGATGGCCTTGCTAAGGAGGAGGGATGCATTGGCGTCTGCAGCAGCTTGTGGAGTTTCAGTGCTTGGGTTTGCAGGTGATGGCCTGGCAGTGGTCAAGCAGGGCCTGCTGGCAGGGAGGATCCCTGGGCTGTCTAAACCTGATGAAAATGGTTGGGTCTTGCTACCATCTTCAACTTCTAATTCCATGTGATTTATGATGTTTGTTTTCTTCAAACTTCAGTTTAACTAGAGCAGTATACACTTTGTATATGTCTTCATATCTGTTGGACTGTTTTCATGGTGCATGTCATAATAAGGATATGATTTGTTTAGATAGGTTGGAGAACATACCGTAGGCCAGACGAGAAGTCCGGCGGGCATGGTGTTGGTTGGAGTCCGATTATCCCTTACAGCTTCAAAGTTCCTGATGGCTGGAAGAGGTGAGGAGCTGAAGCCACTGACAGGAAAATTTCGGTTTCAGAAAACTGTCACATACGTATACTTTGTAATACAAATTGTTTAACTATATTATGATTTAGGCACCAGTGTCGATTGCTGATCTTGGTGGCACGGAGATCGACCTGCGCTTCGGGAACCCAAAGGAGGGCCGATTGTCTGTCATCGTAGCACCCACTCTTAGGTTTGCAGGTGAGAGGTCTTGTGAAATTGTTGTTCCATCACGTATTTCTCACTATGTTAACTTTCTGACAGTACTAACATGAATTCACTTGTGAAACTGGCCAGATAACCTTGATGATGCGACAATCGAGAAGATTGGCTCGCCAGAGAAGGTGATCAATGCCTTTGGACCCGAGGTCATCGGCGAGAATGTGGAAGGGAAGGTTTTAGCCACAGCGACAACAGAGTATTCCGGAAGAACTTACTACCAGTTTGAGCTGGAGCCACCCCATATCTTCATCACAGCAACAGCTGCTGGGAATAGGCTCTACCTGTTCAGCGTAACTGCAAACGGTGAAGCAACCGTCCTCATAACAAAAATGTATCGTTTTTTATGGAAACTTGTTATCTTGAACATGAATTATGCTATTCTTTTTGCAGGGCTACAATGGAAGAGGCATTACAAGGATCTGAAGAAAATAGCAGAATCGTTCCGCGTAGTCTAGGGTCCGTGGATTATTTTCATCAGATAATCTGTTTTATCATTAGAGAAAATGAGGGTTAATGTTATGTAAAGGGAGGATTAGTACACATGGTTTGCAATCATGATTTCTCAAAGCTGAAAAGGTTGAACATTGTATGTAAAGCTTCCTCTTCAAGTCACAGAAAGATTCAGACCTAAGGACGCCTTCAGGGGAGCATATCACAACTTTCAGACCTAAACACATTCTTTGAAATTTCCACGGATACAGCCTACGTGTCAAATCACTATCGCTACAACTGGCAATAAGCCGATACATGTCAGTTGTTTCACTATACTTGCCGGACTCCAGCTGGGCAGATAATGTTCTTGGATGTAGGTTAGGTAAAGAATGATGCCCTTCCCTGACTTGCATGATCACATCATCGAGTATGTGTGTGATTCAAAATTTCAAGGCATCACTAGAACTCCAGTGGCTGAACAGAAACAATAATGCAGGTTCAGGAGGTGAGTTTATGTCACCATAAGAAGCTGCAATTAAGAATAAATCGCAGTTAATTCACATTGTTCTAAGATATGCTAAGGTTTCGGATAATGCAGCAATATACATGGCTTCAACATAACATGGGCAGTAACTACAACCTAAACAAACAATATGGCGTATGCATAACAGCCTTATGTGAACCTAGGACGAGATCTCACCGACGGAATCACAGAAAAACCAGCATTATGCTACAGCTGCTGAAAGCAATATGGTTTAAGCAATTATTTAAACACAAACTGAAGCAAATAAGTTGAATCTAGGATACGTATGGGCTTCTGCTCCCAATATCTTACAACACCTACTCCCAACAATGATTAGCAAAATGACAGGTTTATGTGACTTAAAAGTACTTTACCTCCAAACTAACAAGTCTAGCATATGCTATAGGGCAGTGACATTACCTATACACCATCATCACATCAGTGCTTCCCGGTCAGGCAGATGCACTCAGGCAATGGATTTTCATAAAAGGATTCCTCGGTCCTAAGACGTGCTCTCCCCTTGCTCCCTGGCAAGAAAGCATATCTCTTCCTTGGAGCCCCTTGCCTAAAAAGTGAGATGCAAACTCAGTACAATCAATGAAGTATGGAACAAAAGTAATGTGCATGTGATTATGTGGCATTCTCGTATAATTAATCAAATCAAATCACCTGTATTTATGCATTTTAGCAATAAGTGAAGACAGCTTAGGACCATCCATAAGTTCTCCCTTTTCAAGTAAGCCAAAGAGTTCCACCAATCCTCTCCTGAAGATTAATTTCAACAAGGCTTAGTCTCACATGCACGCATCCACTCAATAAAGATTGAGAAATATCAAATATCAGGAGTACTTGTGAGTAGGACAGAGTTCTACTAAGGACACCTAACTTCACATACCCACATACGCACCCAAACAGGCGGACACAAGCATGGGAGCACAGCCTATCAGGTTTACAATTTGTAAATAAGTAGTATTGTATGACATACATAACCTTAGAAATAATTTTGAGGTGGTTGCTGTATTTTAACATGAAGGTCTTGTTTTGGGAGCAAATTATAGGAAAAAAAGGAAAATAATCAATAATATGTGAAATAGCAAGATCAGATCAACAAACTATGTTTTGGGGATAAAATTCCTATGATTACCTATCAGGAGTCAAAGTCTTGCGATGACCCAGAAATCGACGATGGCCCTCAACAGCTCTTGCCATATTACCAGAGTATGATGGAATAAACACATCACTTTCCACTGAAATAATGTAGTCAAGGGCTGCAACTTGAGAAGCATGATTCTTAAACTTCTCAAGCTCTTCTTTTGTCGCTAGCATTTCCTGAAAAAGTATAATTTAGTACAATAGCTGCAGGATAGTTGGCCTAATTAATAAAAGAAGAAACACTGCTAACAACCTTGCTAACCAAGTTCGGATAGTACGATCTCAGTTTCGATATATACTTATCACCACCATAGATTTCACCAGCTGCAAGGTAGATCCACGTGGACTTGGTATATCCCATTGCACGTAGAAACATCCCCACCTCGCTGGGAGTCAGTGGACAATTACCTCCAGATCTCTGTTCAGTTGAGTTAATGTCCTTCAATCTCCAATGGCTTGTTTTCTCTCTGTTGAGATACAGGAAGCCAATTTATAAAACATGCA
Organism: Poa pratensis; assembly: GCA_947311845.1. NCBI lineage: Eukaryota > Viridiplantae > Streptophyta > Magnoliopsida > Poales > Poaceae > Poa > Poa pratensis. The sequence goes on along the minus strand of CAMZMU010000079.1, from coordinate 48,070,018 downwards.
TGCCGAATTAAAACTGCACAGTGTTGATTGTTCATACCTCATGATTCTCAACTCATCTGCTTCTGATTCACTCAGACCATAAGTGCAACCCGTGAATGCTAGCATATCTTTTTCGTATCGTAGATGAAGAGCAATAAATTTTCCACGTGATTTCAGACGCTCCACAAGCTTCTGTTTTGTAAGTGTTACGTTGGCTCAGAACCTAGTTTAGAGAGTGCCATAAATCTCCAATTGCAAATTGAAGACTGTAACACAAATCAATAGTTAAGGATTTAGGTTACTGAGAGAATGTTCCTGCCTTTCCGAGGTCCTCAATTGGATCTGAGAAACGCAAAGCTTGGTAAAGACAGCGGCATCTCAATCTCTGGATATCAACTGGAAGACCATTGTTTGCAAGCCGTGAATCAGATTTCGGGATGTGAACTACCTGTAGAAGATAATTTGGAGGTGATTTGGTGAACTAAAATAAATGAGCTTCAGACTCCAGACACAGAGAAGTAATACTTGTTATTCAGACAATTGTTCTGTAAATCTAAATTTCTATGTATGTGTTGCTCAATAAGAATCTGTATCAAATTGAAAATCTCTGATGCAAATCCTATGTCAATGAACAACAAAGTTGGTAAATACAGAAAATAAAACAGCAGCCTTTTCATGTTGGATTGCTTGGAAACACTAATGAAGATGCTTTCTATATAGAATATTTAAACGGCTGATAACAATGTAATGTGGTGGCATTCTCAACTTTCCAAACCAGAACAAAACCAAAAGTTTCAGATCACAGTATTCAGTGTCTTGAGGACACAGAGAAAAAAAGATGGTCTGTTGCTAATTTTCTAGTTTTATTTAAAAGAAATGATGCTATATTATTTTAACACACAAGAAACATTCTTGCAGATAAAAATTGGGTGCATTGAGGTAATCAATGTAGAAAATGAGCTGAAGAACTACCTTGTGATCCTTCCAAAGTGCTTTCACGTCGTCGTAATAAGTTGCACCAGACCATGAGGTAAAGTGTTTCCGAGCTCTCGCAGCAGATTGCAAACTTTCGGGCAAGTCACTTACGATATGGACATCACCTTCCAGAGCTTTAATAAAACCAGGCTCATTGAAGATGTCTTTGAATGTACTGCACGTAGCGGTGCAAATTGATTTTCAAATAAAGCAAGAACAACATTTGAAGATGAGCCAAATGTATCTGAACAGTCAATACCTGGTATCTTGCCAAAACGATCGCTTGTCTAACTGAGGAATAACAAGTGTTGCATTCACCAAGCGGGCCACTGCAATCATATCACAAATCTGCAGAGGGGAGATAGGAAGATCCAAACAAAGTTTGATAGTTAAACTTGAATAAATCTTATGAAAAATGATTGATGCAATGAAATCATGCAGATAGCATAAGATTGATTAAAACATGTAGATCTATACAAAAACTGAACTTGATATTCAGATGAAAATTGCATAAATACATGAAATTATTATTGGAGCAGTTGCACAATTATCAACGCAAGAGCATGTACACATAAGTCAGATAAAACATGAAGCTACAAGCTAAGTTTTGGTATACAAGTTAGTCGGATAAAACATGAAGCAAAAAAGCTAAGTTTTGGTGCAAGAACTTACTCCAGTTCGCATTTGGTTGAGTCCTCCATTACTTCTAACAGTCATATAGCGGTCTGACTCTACGGGAGCTGGTGGTGCAAAAAAAAAATGGTGTGACTAAGATAAAAGGAATAATATTGAGGAAAACTTTCAAGGAAAACAAGTATGTGCACTGAATTGAGTGGAAGAGTTTCTACAACAGAGTAATATATAGATATATGGATCTCGGGGCATTTAATTTTAACCCTAGAATGAACACATGAGAATAAGCTATACCTATCACCTATTGCAGATAGAAGCACATATTCCTATTATCAAACGTAGGACACTGCACATGTGCACCTAAATGTTTCATTTAATATATGGGGAGATGAAATGTACAAACACCGAGGAGAAATTAGGACGGCAATGAATATATATAAAACTGATCTCTAAACAAAGTGCTACATCTGTGTCTACTCTAAAATTGACTCCTAGTGCAATATAAAACTGATGTCTAAACAAAGTGCTACATCTGTGTCTACTCTAAAATTAACACCCTAGTGCAAAATCCGAATTAAGCCATAACACCACTGAAGTCATAAAACTCTTAAAATTCTAATCATGACCCTATCTTAAATACTTAAACCTTACGGGATGATTGATTAGACACTATTTACTTGAAAATGTGGAAGTTCATAGAACTGTACGCATAGTTCCATGAGAAGACATCCTTTATCATAAAACACATTTATCTGAAACCTATTAGAGAATAAATAGTCAAGGAATAATTTCATTTGTCTTGTTAATAGAAGTTTAAAATTGGTCATTACAGAAAAATTCCATAGAGTGTGGTTGGTGATAGTAGTTTGCACTAAATTATACCCTTCATATCACCAGCAAATAGACTTTGTTAATATGCAAACACACAGAACATTTCATCTCAGTAAACGGAGAAGTCACCACAGTTTTGAGAAAATATTGCTACATACGAAAGAAAATTACCAGTATATCTATGGGTTGGTGTGACACAATCATGGTAACCGTAGCCATTAGACCCCCATAGCTGCTCATTTGACACCTGAACACCAGTTATTACTCTAGTTCAACAATCAATCATTTGATAGATGAAGACTAGACTCCGAGTCAATATTAGTTTCATTAAAAGAAAATCGTTGGCCAGCACATGAAGTAATGCTGTATTTCTAAGAAGTTCAGTCTGCCAATCTTCAGTTTGCATATATATGGATATGGTAGTTTTTAATATAAGAAACTTCCAAGAATTCGAAATTTATATGGGATACTAAACATTATGATAAGAATATATTTCTTAACAACATGCAAAATCATCAGAGAAACACTTCTCACCAGGTATTTAACTTTTTTTCATTAAAAAGAGGAAGTGACAAAAAAAATCTTCATGAAAATTAAATCATGCACTACTCTCAAGTTTCGCTGGCTCAACACTCCCGAGATGCTGGGATGGTTTCTGTAGCCATATCACATTGCTTCCTCTTAGCTACAGCATTTGGTTTTGATCTGCCTTCAGTTATAAGAACACTAAGAATAAATGAATACTTCATCTCGGTCTACCGCAAGTGCCATGCCCATTGCCGAATGCTAAGCTATTGTAGCAACAACCCTGTACGCTATTTTCCATACAGTAGCACACTGCACAGGAGCCATGAGCCCATGACACATCACAAGAAATGAGACGAAATTACCAGCGGGGGCACAGACCTTGAGAAAAAGCTCCATTGCACCGATAACTGAAGTATTAAGGTACGAACGAACTCGTGCGGGAAAAACTGTACTAATAGTACAACTGAAGGGAAAGCATCAGGAAACGGGCCTGCTGGGGCGGGTGCGGACGGGGCAGGTCGACGCGGGCGATTTGGCGAAGGGATAGGACGACGAGGAGAGCCGCCAAGGCGACGGTGAGGCACGCATAGCGCGAGATCGGCGACCGCAGGAGCCGCCGGAGCCGGAGGGGGAGCGGAGGCGCTCCGCGGCGGTAGGCCATGGACGAGAGAGGGAGTGAGAGAGCCCACACGACACAGGAGGCCTCTTTGGTTCAACTCCGCCTCCGGAGATGGGCTTCGGGGTATTATTAGGCCGAGGTATTGGGCTTAATTTCTATGTTGGCAAATGATAGGCCTAGGCGACATAGAAATTCTATATCCAGTTAAAAACAAAAAGAGAAATTCTATACGCTGCCTTCACGCGCCCTCATTTTTTATTTTTTAAATATGATCTATCTCAGAAAACAATCCAAAAATATAATTTAAACTAGCTTCATCGTTTTTATGTTAGCTTCATCATGTTATAAGAACCAAAGTCGGATTTCCTCCTTTGGAGGATTGTTGCGGCCTTGCGGGGATAGGACGTTGTAGCTGTTAACACTAAGATTACTTTTTTTTGCGGGTATCACTAAGATTACTTTAAAGTACACTTAATCTCTCCTACCTAAAAAAATATGCAACTCCTATTCAGCCTTTCTTTAGTCGCGCTGCTCTCAGATGCAATGTTTCTGGCATAAATAGTCAAATCAAGGGACGTAAATAGTACTACCTCCGGTCCAATAAAAATGTCGTGGAGAATGTGCTAGTGTAATGCAAATTATCTACACAGCCAACGACCCTAATTTCGGACCGGAGGTAGTAATATGAAAACATATATATGTCGTGTCTCGTTGCACGGACACCGGGAGTATAGGATACCCTCTTTTAGGTTCGGCACGGGGCGCGAAGGAGGCTGAGAATCGTCTTCTTGGGCGGAGTCTAGATCAAGCTCTCCTCTCCACGATCAAAGCATGCAACCAAAGGGACACAAGGAGCTACCCAGGTTCAGGCCGCCCGGAGGCTAAAAGCCTACTCCTGCATGTCTGGATTGATGGGTTCTTCATAGTGCGGCTTACAATGGAACCTTCCGGATGGGGTACCCGGAAGGGTTTTGGCTGGAGGTAGAAGAAGGACAGATCCTGACCCGGAGGAGATCACCTTCCTCTCTACCTTCGCAGCCCTAGTCTAGTCTTGCTCTGGTTCTAGCTTGTGTTCGTCCTTGCTTCGACCTCCCCCTCCTCCGTGCCTTGGTCCTCCTTTTATAGGCTAAGGGGTTGCCACAGGGTCACGTGAGGGGCATGAGGGACCTTCGGGGTGAAGGACCCTCCTCATCTAGTTTAGGAGGAGACGTGGCCTCTCCTCAGCCTAGCGTCTCCTTTGGGTTAGGTGGGAGCGTCCGCCTTGGGGTGGACAGGAGCTGACACCACCACGGGACGTGTTTCCCGCCCGCGCTGCCTTCGCCTTGCTTCCCAAGTCTTCCGCGGTGAGGTGGAGTGCTTATCCACAGGGACGTGGGGAAGTACCCGAGAGGGAGCCTGGCCTCCTGCCGGGAACTCGGGCTCTCGGGTCCTTCCTGGCCTTCTTGCTTGGTTCGGGGACCCGGAAGGTCCCCAGGACCGGAGCCCTTAGTCGACGTAGGCCATGCGTGTCTTGACGGTGAACCCGCCAGCTTGACTTGAGTCTTGGTCTTGTCCATCTTCATCTTGGGCCCACATGGGGTGACCCACTTTGGCAGTACTAGGGGAACCCCATGTTCCACTGCTGCGACAGTAGCCCCCGGGCATGGTCCCGGCGGCTCTTGCTCCAGCTGCCGGGGCCATGGCCTAAAGATAGGTCAAAGTGGGTCCCGGGCACCTGGTCTTCCTTGCTCAGCTCCGTTGATGGCCTTGAAGGTCTTGGAGTTACTCCACTCGGGGGAATAACTGCAGGGGCCCCCTCGATTCCCAATAACGGAAGAACCGAGGAGACGCTTGACAGAGGCACCGCCGTGGCTATAAAAGCGAGGCGCACCCCTGGCTTTTTCGTTCATCTTCTTCCTCAGTCCAACTCCAGGCCTCCCCACAAGCTGCCAGCGCCAATGGCGAGAGCGAGGAGAGGAGTTGGGCGCCCTCGTACTTCTTCAGCTGCTGCGGAGAGTGGCCCCTCCACTCGTGGTCGAGCTGTTCCGCGAGGTCGTGGGATTCGCGGTCGCGGCGGCCGTGGAGGCCGCGGCACCGCTGCTCCCCCTCCTAGGAGCATGGTTCATACCAGCTTCGCGCCGTTCGAGTTCATCGTGGATCTGAACCGCAGGCCTCGCAGCCGGCTTCTCCTGCCGGATTCCTTCGCGATGGCGACGGAGGACATCGACCCTCCGGCTTCTGGCTGCAAGTGGAAGGCTGCCCCAATGGCCCCTCCTGGGCCATGGCGGAGCACCACTGAAGGCGCCATGCTTCTGGGTCCGGGTGGAAGTCGTTCTCCCGTGCCCGCCGCCTGTCCAGGGGGCAATGCTTGGTGTTCCGGTACGACGGAGATGCAACGCTCTCCGTGAAGATCTTCGGTGTCGATGGCGGACGCGTGGAGTGCTGCATGGAGAGCAGCAGCGGCAGTCGAGCTCCTACGACGAGGATGAAGATGAGGAAAACTCATCTGACATCAAGGTCGAGGGGAGCTCGTCTTCCTGAAGGCGAGGAGCTTCGGACGGGCGCCATGGAGATCTCGTTGACCTCCTCCGGCGGCCTTGACGACGTATTTCTGGAAGTAGCGTCTTCCATTGTACGGCGGTGCTCCTTGCTCGACGGGAGCCAACCTTTTTGTTGTAAAAAAGATCGTCCCCTTGTAGTCCTTGTAAATGAAGAAGATCTTGTTTTCCTCCTTGTCTTCGTGTCGCGTCCGTGTGAATGAGAACGAGTTTTTTGCAAAACGCGCTCCCATTACTGCAGCAGCCGTAGCGTCAAGGGGTAGGTGGAGCGTGGGAGGCCTATAAAAGACCATCCAGACTCCAACCCCTTTGACACATCTTCTCGCCTTGCTCCGCTCCTCTTCTTCCTTTGCCTCTCCCGCCCCGCAGAACAATGTCCGGCGAAGCAGAGAGGGCCTTGTCCGATGTGTCGACGGCGGAGTCCGTCTTTCGAGGAGCGGCGGAGGCACCCAGCGAAGCTGGAGCCCGAGCCACTAGAAAGGACGAGGTCGTTCCTCGCCCTCGGTCTCCTTGGTTTTCCCCGCGGTGGGGAACATCGCCGGTTCTGCTGCCATGGAGGCGTCGGTGGCGCTGGCGACCCGGAAGGACACCATCAAGATGGAGCTGTGGAAGGAGGCCGCAGGCAATCAGAGATTGATCCGCCTCCTCTGCGACCTTGACGATGTCTTCAAGGTAAGGCTGCCTCGGTTCTGGCAATACGACCCTTGGGAAGATCCTGCGCCTTGACTCGATTTCTTCCCTTCGTACAGGATGAGGAAGACATCATGGATAAGTTCGTGGACCACGTGCACCTCCTCTGCAGCCAGCATGTGCCGGGGTTTGCCCGGAAGTTCCCCGGCCCGTGGGACCCCTGAAGATCCTGCGCGAATGCCCTCCTTCATCCCAGGCGTCCCCGGGAGTCCGGAGTTCACCCGGCAGGCAATAAAACAGAAGACAGAGCTGCACAGCCAGGAGCCCTGAGCTGGCCTTAGTAGCATAGGCTAGATATGTATCCAGGAAAGCTTCGACTGAATGTAATCAGAATTGTAAATTCAGAATGTAAGTTCAGATGAATGCAATCCTAGGGCTCAACTCCCGGGGTCATTTCCCAAACCTCCCTTGCACTAACGCGCCGTCAAGTTTTCTGAGGAGATCTCTTAGGTGACAAGTACTCTAACCGCCTGCACCGGTAGCAGCACCCCTAAGAGCACTATGCCTTCCGGGAGTCCACTCCACAGCCACGGGTACTAGGCCAGAAGGGAAATCTGACCGTTCGCCGGGGAGGACGCATTACCCCCGCAAAGGTTCTCATCAACTGTCAAGCATGCGCAGGTTGGTGGTATATTGACTCCGAGCGAGATATTATGCCTAGAATGCAAGATGCACATGCAAAGACTTAGCTGGTTTTTGCCGTGCCCTTGATCTACTCTGTCCTTCCCGGGTACCAGCTCCTGAGCCGCTCTTCAGCATCCATTCCTGTCCCGGGAGAGGCGCTACACATAACACACTTTCAGTAGGAAAAGAATGGACCCTCCCTTACATGTCGTGAAAGTGTTTCATCCGGAGCAACCCGCAAGCAAAGTTGAATGTGCATTTCTGTGTTTAGGTTCTTTAAAACACAGCACTGCCCGTTCCACTTCTTACCGCGGCAGTACGGCACGATCAGGTGGCAGCGCCTACTGATAGGCTACTCGCGCTCGACCTGTCAGCCACCGGCACCATGTCAGCCCCCTGCTTGGGGGTTGTTACGGATAACACACTTCACGACAACAAGAGAGGCTCACGGAATTGAAAAACTTATCTTTTATTCCTTGGCGACGATTCTTACACCCTTATACAGAACACTAGCCCCTTGGGCGTGCTTAGTTGACTCGAACTATCTGCGATTCATGTTCGTATTCAGGGGTAGAATTTCCGGAGATTCTCGATGTTCCAGGCGTTGCCCTCCGGCCTGCCTTTCTCGTCCTCCAGATAAACAGCTCCGGGTCTCAGGGTATGCGTCACCCGATAAGGTCCTTCCCACTTGGGACAGCTTGTTCATGTTATCAAGCTTCTGCTTCTTGCGGAGAACCAGGTCTCCGGGTTCCAGTACCCGTGAACGGATATGGCGATCATGATAGCGGCGGAGCCCTTGCTGGTATCGAGCAGATCGTAAGGAAGCTCGGCACCGCACCTCTTCCAGGAAGTTGATGTCATCAATCCTCCTCTCAGCTTGTGCGTCTTCATCATAGGCAAGTACCCGGGGGGATCCATGCCTGAGCTCTGTTGGCAAGACGGCTTCTGCTCCATAGACAAGGAAGAATGGTGTTTCTTGAGTGGCTCTGCTTGGTGTGGTTCTGAGGGACCACAAGACACTTGGTAGATGCTCAATCCAGTTCTTGCCCTTGTCTTCTAACTTGTCAAAGGCCTTGGTCTTCAAACCCTTTAGGACCTCCGCATTGGCTCGCTCCACTTGCCCATTGCACCTTGGGTAGGACACCGAGGCAAAACACACCTTGATTCCCAGCTCTTCACAGAAGTTGAGGAAGGATCGGCTTGTGAACTGAGAGCCATTGTCCGTTATGATTCTGTTGGGTACTCCGAAGCGGTACACGATCCCTTCAATGAACTTGATGGCTGCTTGAGCTGTCTGTCTTGGTACTGGCATCACTTCCACCCACTTTGTGAACTTGTCGATGGCCACGAAAAGGTATTCATGGCCCCCGACAGACTTCGGTATCTTCCCACGATGTCCAGCCCCCAGACCGCGAACGGCCAGGAGATTGGAATTGGCTGCAGAGCTTGCGCCGGCTGATGTATGTTCTTCGCATAGTACTGGCAGGCTTCACAGGTCTTGACTAGCTGCTCCGCATCACTGAGGACTGTTGGCCAGTAGAACCCGTGACGAAAAACTTTACCCGCCAGTGATCTTGATGCCACATGACTTGAACATGTGCCCTCGTGGATGTCCCGTAGCAGTACTTGGCCTTGTTCTTGAGGGATGCAGCGGAGCTTGACTCCGTTGTCCCGTCGCCGGTAGAGCTCGCCGTCGATCATGACGTAGAGCTTGGCTTGACGAGCCACCCGCTCGGCGTCGTGATCGTCCTCCGGGAGGGCGTGCTCCATGATGTACTTGACGATGTCCCGGGCCCAGGGTGGGTGGGTTCCTTCCACCGGTAGCACCATCCGACGGAAAGAAAGCATAGCTTCCTCCGCTGGAGGGGCTGCCGGGTCTTGAGCTTCTGGGCTGGCTACCCGTGTTGTCGAGGTAGAAGGGTCGCCAGCCCCCGGCGCAGATCTTGTCGCGAGCCTCTCGGGGGGATCGAAGGTCGCCTGAGGACCTCGATGTAGATCCCGGGAGGCACTGGTTCTTGCTTGGACGCCACCTGCGATAGCTCATCCGCGGCCGTGTTTTCTCCCCGTGGGACGTACACAGCCCGGAAGTTGTCGAAGCGCCGCTGCAGCTTCCAGACCTCTTCAACGTATGGTGCCATCTGAGGGCACGCGTACTCCTTGTTCACTTGTTTGATGACTAACTGAGAGTCACCCTTGACGACGATCTTGTTGATGCCGAGGCCGACGGCAGCACGAAGTCCTGCGAGCAGGCCCTCGTACTCCGCCGTGTTGTTGGAGATGTTCCCTTGGTAGTGCATCTGGACGACGTACTTCAGCCGGTCCCCGGTTGGTGAGGTTAGGACAACCCCAGCACCTCCTTTCCCCTTGGTGTAGGAGCCGTCGAAGTGCATGGTCCAGGCGCTAGGATCTTCCTTCCCGGGGAGGCAGGTTTCCTCTTCCGGGTCGTCGAACGCCGTCTCGGTCCACTCGGCCGTGAAATCCGCCAGCGCCTGACTCTTGATGTTGTCCGTGTGCTCGAACTTGAGACCGAAACCTTGAAGCTCCATGGCCCACCATGATATGCGACCAGTGGCAAGTGGGTTCTCCAGGGGGCTTCTTAGGTTGTACTTGGACACCACCGTGATGGGATGGCTTTGGAAGTACGGCCTCATCTTGCGGGAGGCAATGAGGATTGCCAGCAGCAGCTTCTGCATCATGGGGTACCGCTCCCGGGCGTCGCGCAGCACTGCGCTGACGAAGTAGACCGGGTGCTGCACCTTGCGGGTCGCCGAGTCCTGAGAGGGCTCGGCTTCCTCCACGTCGACGTCTTGGGGTGGGGACGAGGTAGCCCCCGGCGAAGTCTCGTCGGAGGGAGATTCTCCATTCCCGACGGGCTCCGCGCGCTGGTGAGGTTGCAGTGACGTCAGGATCGTGAGACCCCTGGTCACCCGGCAGCCTTTTCTTGCACGGTTGTCCCGGAGAGAGTTCCCGGGTCGCTTGCCCTTGATCTTGCTTGACTTCTTCGGAGGAGCGTCACGCTCTACCACAGCACAGCGCTGATCACCTGGTTGGTGGCAGCAATGTACAGTAGTAGGGGCTCCTTCTCTTCTGGTGCCACGAGGATTGGTGGCGAGGCGAGGTAGCGCTTAAGGGACTGCAGGGCTTCCTCGGCCTCGGAGGTCCACTCCACGGGGCCTGACTTCTTGAGCAGCCTGAAGAACGGTAAGGCCCGCTCCCCAAGCCTTGAGATGAAGCGCCCGAGTGCAGTGATGCACCCGTTGAGGCGCTGTACGTCCTTGACCCGCCGGGGCGCCTCCATGCGCTCGATTGCCTTGATTTTGTCCGGATTCGCCTCGATCCCTCGGTGAGAGACCAGGAAACCCAGCAGCTTGCCGGAGGGGACCCCGAACACGCACTTGTCGGGGTTGAGCTTGAAGTTGACCCGGCGGAGGTTCTCGAAGGTCTCGTGCAGGTCTTGGATGAGGGAGTCCTTGTACCGGGTCTTGACCACGATGTCGTCGATGTACGCTTCAACGTTGCGGCCCAGCTGTGACCCAAGGCATGCTTGCATTGCGCGCTGGAAGGTAGCGCCGGCGTTCGGAGGCCAAAAGGCATCCGGGTGTAGCAGTAGCAGCCCTTGGGAGTGATGAAGGCCGTCTTCTCTTGGTCCTCGAGTGACATCATGATCTGGTGGTACCCGGAGAAGGCGTCCAAGAAACACAGCAGCTCGCACCCGGCCGTGGAATCCACGATCATGTCGATCCGCGGCAGGGGGAAAGGGTCCTTGGGACAGGCCTTATTCAGGTCTGTGAAGTCGATGCAGAGTCTCCACTTGAAGGTCATGGGTTTCGGTACCACCACGGGGTTGGCCACCCAGCTTGGGTGGGGAACCGACCGGATGACACCAGCTTCTATCAACTTGTCCACCTCGGCGATGATGAATTCCAGCTTTTCCTTGCTTTGGTTCCGGAGAACCTGCTTCACGGGGCGAGCCCCCGGATTGACCGCCAGTTTGTGCTCGATCACCTCCCTTGGAACGCCGGGTAAACCTGACGCCTCCCACGCGAAGACGTCAGAGTTTTCCCGAAGGAAGGCGACGAGCGCGCTTTCCTATTTGTCGGTGAGGCGGGCGCCGATGGTGATGGAGCGAACTCCGTCGCTGGTTAGCGCCACCTTCTTGGTCAGCTGCGGATCGCCATGGAATGGCGCCTTCTTGGGGGAGTAGATGTGGAGCCCCCGGGTGCCCTTCGCCCCCGGGGAGAGCCCCATCATCATCCTCCTGTACACCTTGAGGGACATCCGCCATGATTGCCACCGTCTGGTTCAGCTGGTGAACGCAGTAGATAGCATCGTCGATGTCGGCCTTGACCTTGATCACACCCCACGGCGCCGGAATCTTCAGCATGTTGTAGGCGAAGTGGGAGACGGCCATGAACTTGGCCAGAGCAGGTCTGCCAAGTATGCCGTTGTACGGTAGCGGAGTGTCGGCGATGTCGAAGACGATTTCCTCGGTGCGGAAGTTCTTGGAGTCGCCGAAGGTGACCGGAAGGGTGATCTTCCCGAGGGGTCGAGTAACACTTCCGTTCACGCCTTGGAACACCCCGGTGTCTTGCAGGCGAGACAGGGGAATTTGAAGGATAGCCAGGACCTTCGCCGTCAGCAAGTTGAGGCTGGAGCCTCCGTCGACCAGCATCTTGGTGACCTTGTAGTTGTGGATGACGGGCGACACGATCAGCGGCAGGGTCCCGACCCCGGCAGTGTTTGCAGGGTGGTCTTCTGGGTCGAAGGTGATGACTTGACTAGACCAGTCCAGGGGCTTGGACGGAGCAGAAGCAACCGCGTTCAGCTCCCGGACAAGTCTCTTGCAGGCGCCGTTGGAGGGAGGCAGAGAAGACCCTCCGTGGATGCACCCGACAACTCCAGTGACTTCTTGATACTTGCCGCCGTTGCCTCCTTGGGGAGCCGGAGCTTCCCCGTTGCCGCCGTGGGTGGCCTCCGGAGTGTGTACCCGCGACCACCTTGACCGCCGCGTCCTCCTCCACGGCCCCCGCGGCCACCGCCTCGGTTCCATCCACGGCCGCCTCCGCCTTGGCGACCCGTGGGACAGTCACGAGCGATGTGCCCGGCAGTGCCGCAGTTGTAGCAACCGTCTTGACTGACCCCATCAGCTCGCGTTGCTCCCGGATGGCGAGGTTCTTGAGCATGCGGCAGTCCTTGAGCAAGTGGTTGCCTTCTGGATGGATGTGGCACCAGGGATCACCTTCACCTTCTTCCTCGGAAGTCGGCGCGGGCTTGGTCTTCTTCGGAAGAGGCTCGGTGACGAAGATCCGCTTGTCGGGTCCAGGGTCCCGCTTCTTGTTCTTGGCTGGAGCGACCTTGTCCTCGGGTTCATCCTCCCCGGGGAACTTGGCTCCTTCTTCAGCTCGAGCGCACCGATCTGCAAGCTCCCAGAGCTTACGAGCAGACTCGACGCGATGGATGCTCAGCTTCTCGCGCATCTTGGGGTTGCGGACGTTGGCGTGGAAGGACTGGATCACCAACTCCTCCTTGATGCACGGGATGGTGTTCATCTTCTGGGTGAAGCGCTGGATGAACTTGCGGAGAGTTTCACCCGGCAGCTGCTTGAAGTCGTGGAGATCACTGGGAGCCCCCGGGCGCTCGTACCCGCCTTGGAAAGCCCCCAGAAACTGCTCCTTCAGTGCCCGCCAGGAACGGATGGAGCACTTGGGAAGGTTGAGAAGCCAAGTCTGGGCGTCTCCCTTCAGGGCCAAGGGAACCAGTTGGCCATCATGACCTCGTCGGCCCCGGCAACCATCGCAGCAAGAGAGTAGATCTGCAGAAAGTCCCGGGGGTTCGTGGTGCCGTCGTAGCGGAGAACGTCGATCTTGAATTTCTTGGGCCAGTTGAAGTGGCGGAACTCGGGAGCGAGGGCGAGGCAGCCTTCGGCGAGGTCGATGCCCCGATCTTCCCGGCGGTGACGTTCTCGGCGACGCTCGATGCGGGTGCGCATATCCTCGTTCTGACGGCTGTTGAGCTCGTCACGAAGATCTGGGTTGCGCGAGGTAGACGACCCGATGGAGATGGCCTCGCCGTGATCGCGGTTTAGCCGATCAGCCATCGGTGGCGCGGTGCGAGGAGGCGCCGTCTTGGCTTGACGTTCACCACGAGGCTGGCCTCGCGGATCACGTGTCTTGTCTTGTGCTGCTCCGGGATTGTCGACGGTGGGAGCTTGAGTGGGTTCGACCCACGGACCACCATCGGCGAAGTCGAGGAGCCTCTCGACGCGAGTCCTCCATTCTTGGTAGACCTTGGGATCGCCGCTGCTTGGAGGGAACTGCATCAGGGCCTTGGCAGCGACTAGAGCATCATGGCGAGCTTGCACGTCCGAAGGCGAGTGCGCGGAGGTCTTGCTCTTGGATGCTCGTGGATCCCCGCTGGGGCGAACGCCGTGGTTCCCTCCTCCAGCGGTGGGCTCCTTGCCAGTGCCGTTGCAGACGCTCTTCTCCCCGAGCGAGGAGGAGGCATGTGGTGCCCTTTGGAGCCGCCGCTCCGCCAGGGCCGTTGTCCTTGTCGTGACCATCCGCTTCGTCCAGTGCCACCCTCTCCATGGGAGGCAGGGACGGAGAGACTGTGAGATCCTGGCTCAGGGCTTAACAGGATTAATAGAATACTCATATCAACAAGTTGCAACTTCTATTCCGGAAGCTCATCTGGAAGGAACTCCGAGGTTAAGCGTGCTTGGCCCGGAGCACTCCCAAGGATGGGTGACCGACCGGGAACTGGTTCCCGGGTGCGCACGAGTGACGACAAAGTGCGCAGAAAAGACTAGTGTTGATCTGTGGGGCCAGTCTGGAGATCCTATAGAGCTGCCAGGGGTGACAGGCCCGGCCCGGGGGTGGCCGGGGTGTTACAGAGACGCTCCGCCGTGCGCCAGCAGCACGATGTTCAGCTGAAGCTTGAGTGCGCGAGGGAGAGACCGGCTTGGACGCCGCAGGGTCTCCCTTCTTCCTCGGAGGCATGCTTGATGAAGAACTTGCCGATGAACTTGATGAAGATGAAACCAGCGCTTGCGCCCCCTACCTGGCGCGCCAGATGTCGTGTCTCGTTGCACGGACACCGGGAGTATAGGATACCCCTTTTAGGTTCGGCACGGGGCGCGAAGGAGGCTGAGAATCGTCTTCTTGGGCGGAGTCTAGATCAAGCTCTCCTCTCCACGATCAAATCATGCAACCAAAGGGACACAAGGAGCAACCCAGGTTCAGGCCGCCCAGAGGCTAAAAGCCCTACTCCTGCATGTCTGGATTGATGGGTTCTTCATAGTGTGGCTTACAATGGAACCTCCCGGATGGGGTACCCGGAAGGGTTTTGGCTGGAGGTAGAAGAAGGACAGATCCTGACCCGGAGGAGATCACCTTCATCTCTACCTTCGCAACCCTAGTCTAGTCTTGCTCTGGTTCTAGCTTGTGTTCGTCCTTGCTTCGACCTCCCCCTCCTCTGTGCCTTGGTCCTCCTTTTATAGGCTAAGGGGTTGCCACAGGGTCACGTGAGGGGCATGAGGGACCTTTGGGGTGAAGGACCCTCCTCATCTAGTTTAGGAGGAGACGTGGTCTCTCCTCAGCCTAGCGTCTCCTTTGGGTTAGGTGGGAGCGTCCGCCTTGGGGTGGACAGGAGCTGACACCACCACGGGACGTGTTTCCCGCCCGCGCTGCCTTCGCCTTGCTTCCCAAGTCTTCCGCGGTGAGGTGGAGTGCTTATCCACAGGGACGTGGGGAAGTACCCGAGAGGGAGCCTGGCCTCCTGCCGGGAACTCGGGCTCTCGGGTCCTTCCTGGCCTTCTTGCTTGGTTCGGTGATCCGGAAGGTCCCCAAGACCGGAGCCCTTAGTCGACGTAGGCCATGTGTGTCTTGACGGTGAACCCGCCAGCTTGACTTGAGTCTTGGTCTTGTCCATCTTCATCTTGGGCCCACATGGGGTGGACCCACTTTGGCAGTACTAGGGGAACCCCATGTTCCACTGCTGCGACAATATACTTACTAGAAAACGTACACAAGTAAATGTTGGGATCACTAAATCACTATACATGTGTCTAAATCTTTGTAGCAAAAAAATCAATGTGCACCGTGGACAAAGTTAAACAAATTCAGCCAAAGATGTTAGCCGTCATATAAGTCAACTAAAACAATGTGAAAAAATAGACGCGGATTCTTTTTGCTGTCAAAAGAATAGGTCGGTAGATTTGTGTCTGCCGCAGACAAGTCCGGTACAGTACCTTGCTAGGCGGCTATCTAGAATAAGCAATACAGTCACTCTCTGTTATCGTTACTAAACAAATTACACGGTCAGATCTCCGCCAAATAAATAAAAAGCGATCTAATCATCTCTGTGAATGCAAATGATAAGCAGGTGATGTCATCGCCCACGCCATGGCTGCCATTCGCCCGTTGCCTCGGCTCTGAGGTCAGCTGTTGTACGGTACAAAATTGCCACACATGTTTGTACAACATCTCCACCGGCACCATTAATTCATTGGTGTGCCGGGCACGAAATCCACCCCACCGGCACTGCCAACGGTTTCGCTCGACCTAAAATCTGTTTGGCTCCTCTGAGCAGTCTCCCGACTTTGGATGCCCTCTCGTGTGCCGTACAGTGGTTGGACATGTCCACCTTGCCTCACGGACAGATGGGTCCCACGTGTCATCCACACAGGTCATTTCGCCAGTTTAATGACGGAACAGCCTTCCTGGTGTTGTTGGGCCCATTGGCAGAGCTGGTATACAAGCGCTGAACCCAACGATGCTATTCCTCACACGATTAGTCTTTTAAAGTTGCTTATTAGTGGAAAATATAATAAAATTAACAAAGATGAGTTTAATGAGATATTGCTCCAGCTTCGCCCCTGGTTAGGCCAGCGAGGCGGAGATGTGTCACCAGCATTAAAGCGGCCCATCGCATCACCACTCACCCGCCGGTTCCAGCGCGCCACCGCTTCTCATCCTTTCCCGCCGCTTCCCGCCTTTCTTTGCCGCGCGCACGGCCGGCTATAAGAAGCCTCGTCATATGGTCACTTCTCCCTGTGCTCTCCCCTCTCGTCGTAGACAAAAACATACCCCACGCCGCCGTCCACAGCATGGTTCGCCGCCTACCACCTCCTAGGCTACCCTCGCCCAGGCCGCGCCCCTTCGTTTCCTGACATAGTGATGTAGTGCAACCTAGGCACACACCACCAAGTGGACCAATGACAAGAGCAAGGGTCAAGGCACTTCATGATAAGGTGAACTCGCTCCTATCCATGTGTGATCTTGATACTCCTTTGAATGGCTTGCTACTTTATTCCGATACCTTGTGTATACTCAGGTTTGATCCTCATGAAGATCTCCAAGAAAGTGTAGAAGTTGGACAAGAATCGAGTCAAGAAGACGAAGGAGAAGGAGAGAAGAATGGGAACAAGTCCCAGGCGGCGGTACTACCGCCCCATGTCTAGCCGTACCAGACGCGTCCCCACCCGAGTCCAGCCGAGACAGAAGAAACTGGGCGGTACTACCGTCCCACCGAGCGGTACTACCGCTCCAGCGGTACTACCGCCGAAGCTGCCGCCGAAAATGGCCCTCTGTTTGATCTGCCGGCAGCTCCAGCGGTACCGGGCGGTACTACCGCCGACCAGCGGTACTACCGCTGGGGGTAGCGGTACTACCGCCCTAGTTGACTTCTGAAACTGCAAAGAAGGCCTGCCCAGCGGTACTACCGCTGGCTCCAGCGGTAGTACCGCTACGTCGGGAACCTATCGGGCTGAGGACCCGTGTCACCTCACTTATCCACCCTTATCTCACCTAGACTATAAATAGAAACTCCCCATCTAGATCTAGGGTTAGACTAAGATTTGAGAACTAAATTAGAGCCTTGCTCCTTTTTCTCAAAGTGTCTCTTTCCTCCTATGGAGATGAATCAAGGCCTCCACATGTGGAGATGAACCAAGGCCTCCTCTTGAGGAGAAGATCCCTGCGTGGATACCAAGGCTCCGCTTGTAGTTGCGATTACTTGCTAATCTTCCCTCTGTGAGGGTAGATTGGATTGGTTGGATTGACCAATTGGACAAACAATCCTAAGAGTAAGGTGTGCTTGGGAGAGGAGGATTGGGGCTGCCCACGGGGATTTGTTACCAATCGAGTCTTGCCGGGTTGCTACTTGCTATTTACGTGTGTTGATTTTCCCCTCTTTTGTGTTCTTCGTTCATCGCGTGTTCTTCGTGTTCATCTTTCCCTCCGCACAAATCCGTGAAAATCGGGAACAACCCACATCATATGGTATCAGAGCTCTAGGTTGACACGGATTTGATTTGTGTTTCCACCAAAATCCACCAAATTTTTCTTCGTTTTTGAGAAATTCGAAAATTTCTACCAAAAATTGCCTTGCCTAGATTCGAGCCGATCTGTCGATTCGTTGCATTTTTGGTAGTTTTTGTCCATGGATCTGTTGCTTTAGGACCACCTCCACCCTTGTTTGTGTTCCATAGCCTCAATTTTGTCGATTTCCCACGAATTCGAGGAAGTTTTGGAGCCCAATTCCGCCCAATTTCGAGTCAAAATCACGCAGATCCGCGTGCAGCGGTACCAGCAGCGGTACCGGGCGGTACTACCGCCAGGGCTGTTTTTTCAGAAATTTTTTCTTTTCCTCGGTTCGTTTTTGGCATTTCCTCTTTGGTTTGAGTCCTTTCTTGGTGTGCCCTACGTCTACAACATCGACAAGCTTCCGCGGCAACGCATCATCAACGCCAAGCGACGACGCCACCAAGGACTCGACATTCCCCCACAATCATAATCCGTTGTGAGCCCTTCTTCCTTTGGTGTACCTTGACCTATCGGACTAGCTCAGTGATATTGCGAGGCATTGCACGTGTTGAGTGTTTGTCTTCAAGTATTGGCGAGTGTGTATCGTTAGGGATCTTGGACGAGCAAAAGAGAAGGAATCATCGTCAAAAAGCAAAAATCAAAACAAAAAAAGAGAGAAAAGAAAAGAATCAAGTGGTGCCAAGTATCATCTCTTGTAGGTTGCGACAAAGCTTATACCGCCAAAGTGAGTGAGTGTGTAACTCTTGTGCAAATCCGTTGCCCATCAAAAAGCAATTGAGCTAGCGTACATCTTGTGTTGGGTGACATTTGAGCACGTAGTCTTCGTTAGGTTGTCTATCTTCGAGTGCTCGCCCTTTGGTCGCCCAACCCCATTATTCGCTTTCGTGTGTGTTTCTTCATCATTTGTGGTTGGAGTTTCTTTGGTAATTTGATCATTGTGGATTTTCTCTACCTTTGACAATATACTTGTCGTCGGGTTTGCTTGTTTCGTTTTCCACTTCATACCTTCCTATCCTCATAAGTGTGTGTGTTGGGTATGAGAACCGGATTCTCTCCTCTCAAGCTACATTATTCTTGGGATATAGTTTGTCTTGGTTTTTCTGTACCACATATCTCACTTGATCTTGAGAAAATGTTTAGGGGAAGTACAAACGGAAGCTCAAGCTCGGATGAGGAAATCCATGGTGGAGTTCACGGTGATCATGGCTATGTCACACAATCGGAGCTCGTTGGCATGCGACACTTTCTTCGTGATAACCTAGGACGCTTCGAGCGCCGTCTTCAAAATCAAGATAACACCTTCAACGACCGCATGCAAGCTCAAGAAGCAAATATGGAGCGGTTGACCGAAGCTATCAATAACCTTGCGCGACAACGAGCTTCTTCACACTCAAGTCGTACAAGAAGCACCTCAAGGTCGACACAAGCACGTCATGGACGTCATGAACCTCGACAAGAACGTCAAGATGATCCAAGGCACGACGCCCATGAACGACCTCCTCCTCGTGTCGAACAACCACATGATCTTCACGCGAACAATGCCAATGCGCATCAAGGGCAACCTCACCAAAATGTTGAACGTCGTGAACGCATACCATCACCACCACCACACCAACGTGATCGTCATGACCCATTGGCAAATGACAATGGCGCTCCGGGTGCGAATGAGTTTGGTGCACAAGGATGTCACCCTCGTCATCCTCCAAGGCCACGTCATCAAAATCATGACAATGTGAACAATGTCGAGCAACCCGTTCCTCAACAAGAGCTACCTCCTCAACATGATCCTCGACCTCGTCAAGAACTTCCACATTATCGTCCACAACACCACCACTCCGAGTCAAGTGATAGCGAGTCAAGCCAACACAATGGTGATGGACTCAATCGAAGGAGACGTGGACGTGCATTCCCACGTGGTGGCCATCGTGACGACTATGATGACTTGACCAACGTCCGCTTTGACATACCCAAGTTCTACGGCACAAGTGATCCGGAAGCTTACTTCTCATGGGTACTCAAGGTTGACAAAATCTTCCGTGTGCAACGCTTCTCCGACAACAAGAAGGTTTCCTTAGCCTCGATGGAGTTTGAAAGTATGCCCTCTTGTGGTGGGAACAACTACAAGATGCTCGCATCGCTAACCACCAACAACCAGTTGACACATGGGTTGAAATGAAAGAAACAATGCACAAGCGCTTCGTGCCAAGCCATTACACTAGAGACTTATACAAGAAGTTGCAAGAGTTGAAGCAAGGTTTGAAGTCGGTTGACGAGTACTACAAGGAGATGGAAATCTCCATGATGAGAGCCAATGTCAACGAGTACGAAGAGCAATCCATGGCTCGTTTCATGAATGGCCTCAACTATCCAATCAAGAAGATCGTGGAATTCCAACCATATGCCTCTTTGGTTGAGCTAGTGCATCAAGCTTCCAAGGCCGAGCGCCACGTGCTTGAAGAGCTCAAATACCTCAAGACAAAGGAATTCTATGCCAACAAGCCTTCTTCGTCGACTCCTACACCTTCACAAGCTCTTCCTCAAGCGAACACTCGAGGTCCTCCAAGAGTCTCTACTTCGACACCTCAAGCGCCTCAACCTTTCAAGAAAGTTCCTCCCGCTAACAAGGCGCCTCAAGGATCTTCGTCCGCCACAAGACTTTTGCAATGCTACAAGTGCGGCAGACAATGGCACAAATCCTTTGAGTGCACCAACAAGAAGGTCATGATCATCAATGACATGGGAGAGTATGAATCTATGAGTGAAGATGAGTACAATGCTTTGAACAAGGTTGCCACAATGCAAAGTGCTCAAGAAGAAGAAAGTGAAATATATTGTGACGGCGACAACAACCCTTCCTTGGTTGTGGCAAGAGCTTTAACCACCACTGTTCAAGTGGAAGAAGACCAAAGATGCAACTTGTTTCACACTAGAGCAGGAATCAATGGCTAGTCCGTCAAGGTTGTAACAGCCCAAAGTTCGGAAACCTCAAAAACCCGAGTAAAATTTTCGCTTTTGCATTTCATTCATGCATCATGGCATCATTTGTTCAATTGCTCATGTTGAAAACCAAGATTTGGAAAAGCAAATTAAAACAAAGGGGAACAAAAGCACTATTTGATTTCAAACAACTTCAACTCTAATGAGTTGTTGGTGACAAAACAACTCAACTAAACTCCCATATTTGTCAAGGGAGTTCCAAGAGCTAAAAACAATATTTTTCAAATGCTCTAAATTTTCTAAAGGAGCAACAGTTCTGAAAATTAACAAATGCCCTATTTTTAACTCTAAGAACAAATGTTGTCTAAAACTTTTTATTTCAACTTGCCAATTTTGGTGGTGCTTCTACTTGTTAGTGGGAGGATATCTGAATTTTCCCAGATTTTTATAAATTGTTTAAGTACCCTATTAAAATCAAATACAGCTGCTGGATTTTGTAAAAGAAATAGCCAGGGACCAATCTGTGATAGAAGTTTTTCTGCCAGGGGGTTTTCGCAATTTCGTCATCTTCCTCGTCGCTGTAGCGACCGAGGCTGCCGTGCTCCGCCAGACCACCTCGCCGCCCTGCCGCCGTGCTCCCGTCGGGGCCCCCTCGCTACCCCTACCCACGAGGAGGAGAGACCACCACGTGCTGCTCCCCAACCCCCACTCCGGCTCTGCTTCCTCCCCCTCTGTTTCTCCACTCCATGGCCGACGAGCACCTCGAGCTGGCCGTGCTCGCCGCCGTCGTGTGAGAGCTCCCCGAGCAAATCGAGCCCTACCATCAACTCCGCCGCGATGTGCTGCTCCTCCTCGCGGGAGGAATCGACCGGAGAAGCCGCCGTTTCGCCGCGCCACCGTGATCTTCCCCGCTGTCGACCGAGCTCCGCCGCGCTCGAATTCGACGCCGTCGAGCCGCCTCCGCTTCCCCGACCTCGCCACTGTGCTCGTGGTGAGCATCTCGTCCTTCGTGACCCCGTCCCCTTCCCTCTCCCGCGCTAGCGCACGCTCCACGCCGTCGTGCGTCGCCGTCTCCGTAGCTCGCTCGACGTGTTGACACAAGCCGGTGACCATCCCGGAAAATTCCGGTTCCCATACCGGAATTAGAAAAGAGCTCCTGGTCTAGATAGTTTTTATCCGGTCTCCACCCGGATTCAAACCGGAAACAATTCCGGAAATATTTTCTCCCGGTGAAAAATCCGGAAAATTCCGGAATAAATTCCGGATTTCAATACTGGTTGTGAAATTGCTATTTCTCTTTTCACCCATTCATCTCCAAGTGTATAAATTATATATTGTTGCTAATTAAATCATCAAATGATCATTTCAAAAAGGAAAGTTATAATATAATAACTTTTATCGGGACCTTCGAAAAATGTGTTCCTTATATCGAGATGCTCAGAAAAACATGAGTGATCCAGAATCATCATCATCATGCATAATTGATCACAATTACAATAAGGTGCTCTAGTAGTAATTATAATCACTAAGTTTAAATATGGGGTTTATTCCAAATAATGCCACAAATATAATGGGGACCCATTTAACTTGTTGATCATGTTCAATGCTTCTAGGGTGCATTTAAAATGTCATACCATGATTTTTGTATGCATTGCACAATTGCCATGTGTTGATTGTTGTTTTTGCTTTCCGGTGTTGTTTACTCTCCGGTAGATCACGATTTCGGAGTTGAGCATCATTACTCCGACGAGCAATTTGACTACTCCGCTCAACAAGGCAAGCGTAATCCCCCCTCTGAGCATATCTTATCCTATGTTTCCGCAAATATTTTCTCCACTATAATATTGCATGCGGTTCTAAATGTCAATTTTGTTGGATTAGAGTATCCTATAGTTGCATTAAGTTTCCGATGCCAATACCTGTTTCCCTCCTATTATCCATAGGTTTGTATTGTGGCCTGAGATACTAAACTTTGCTATGTTGATGCTTAGCCATGCTTAGTAGATGCTTAGCTGTACGATGGATGGTTCATGCTGGAAACAGGTGATGAGTTGTGCAGATGATGGTGGAGAATTGTGGAGACAGGTAATAAAATGCTTAAAGGTGGGGATGAGAGGCCACTGTGGTTGTGGTGTTCTGTCTCGTTCTCGCCGCCTAGGTGCGAGTTCTTTACCTCCCGAACCAAGACTGAGCGTGCAACCATGCGTGAGGCCTATGCAATTGCAGGAACCCTCATAGACTAAATAACTCGGGCGGGACTAGTCAGGGTCCTCTAGTTCGGGCTTCCATTTGCGCGTGCGTTGGGATGGTGGCCAAGACTGAGATGAGGATGGTGGTGTTAGGAAAATGAGTGGCCGTGGGGCAGGTGTTGCAGGCACTGGCAGCCCTGCCGCCACTGATGATCCTGGGTTAGTCCTTAACGAGGGAGAAGTCGACACCGCTCCCACCCAGCCGGCTTTCCAAGGAAGAGAGCTAATTGTACAGGTAATGGGCCGGACGGTACGCGTGGCAAACATTGTACACCCCTACAGGGTAAATCTTTTCGAAAAGCCGTGTCCACGGTTAAGGACAACTTGGGAAAGGACGATAAGATCATAGAATAACTTTAACGGAATGATTAAAAACTGGGTACTAGAGGTACCACTCAAGATTGCAAGGTGAGCTTCCTCGAGAGTGATTCGGGGAGGCGCCTTTGATGAACATGTACAGTGGTTGATGATGGTTGGTGATGAGTAAGGTGATCAAAGAGAAGAGTACTTCTTACCTCTTTTAAAAATACTCTGAATAGTCGATGCCTTTGAGTTATGTTCTTATGAAATAAAATCAGCTTTATGCAAAACAGCCATATAACTCTGAAAGCCTCATCGAGCTAAAGCTCTATATATAATCTTGCGAGTTCGTCGAACTCAACGTCGTTTGTTTTGTTTCAGAGGAGGACTTCACCGACCTCGAAGGTGGGTTCTTTGTGGATGTCGACGAGTAGTCTGGGGTTCCCAGGTGGCAGCTTGGGACATTCCGGAACAGCTGGCGCTGGATGTTTATCTGCAGGCCTCTTAGGCCATAATTTGGTTCTTGTTGTTTAGAACAA
This sequence comes from Poa pratensis, assembly GCA_947311845.1. Classification (NCBI taxonomy): domain Eukaryota; kingdom Viridiplantae; phylum Streptophyta; class Magnoliopsida; order Poales; family Poaceae; genus Poa; species Poa pratensis. The sequence goes on along the minus strand of CAMZMU010000079.1, from coordinate 48,046,252 downwards.
CCTAATTTGCTTCCGCTTGTTGTAATGTTGGGTCTGTGACCTCTGGTTGTCTTTTGCTATCTTTCTCTATTATAAGAGTTGAGCTATATGATTTGTGTCGTAGAGTCTGTGATGTGCCAGTTGTTCCACAAGTCTTGATCTCTCTATTATGCTTTGATAGTTGAGCCTGTGTTAAGGCATCAATCGGGGTGTTGCGTTGCCGGTTATTCCGAGCAACACCTGCCAAAGGTTTTGGCCGGGGATTGGTAAACCCGTAACCTCCAGTTGTATCGCTTAAACCGGTGACACTCAGCATCACAGTATAGCAGTCGGGTCAGGGCGCCACAAGTTGGTATCAGAGCCGACCTTCGCAGCAACACGGGCGTGTGCGGGTCAGGGGCGCGGACATGTGGAGCATGTGCTGGCACTGGACGCACAGACGTGTACCAAGAGGGGAAGTTTCTGGACTGGGGGCTGACCGACAAGGGCATCGGTCTTCTAAGGGGGGAAGGATGTGAGATCCTGGCTCAGGGCTTAATAGGATTGATAGAATACTCATATCAACAAGTTGCAACTTCTTTTCCGGAAGCTCATCTGGAAGGAACTCCAAGGTTAAGCGTGCTTGGCCCGGAGCACTCGAAGGATGGGTGACCGACTGGGAACTGGTTCCCGGGTGCGCACGAGTGAGGACAAAGTGCGCAGAAAAGACTAGTGTTGATCTGTGCGGCCAGTCTGGAGATCCTAGAGAGCTGCCAGGGGTGACAGGCCCGACCCGGGGGTGGCCGGGGTGTTACAATGGTCATCATAGATGGTGGAAGTTGCCACAACCTAGCGAGCAAAGAACTTTGTTACAAGCTTAACTTGAAGTTCAAGAAGCACCCACATCCTTACCATGTGCAATGGTTGAGTGATACCGGAGCCGTCAAGATTCAACACATGGTGCAAGTGCCCTTCAAGATTGGAGCCTATGAAGATACGGTTGATTGTGATGTTGTGCCTATGACCGTTTGTTACTTACTTCTTGGACGTCCGTGGCAATTTGACAAGGGTGCTATGCATGATGGACAGACAAATTACTATAGCTTCAAGAACAACAACAAGACCTTCGTCCTTCGTCCCATGACACCAAGTCAAGTCATCGCCGACAACGCCAAGACTATTGCAAGGGCACAACAAGATCGTTCGTCTAGTGAGATGAGTGGTGAGCGAGAGACCCCCCATAAAGTGAGTGAGAGCCACAAGCCAAATGAGTGTGACACTTCAAAGAGAGTTCCCACAATACTTACACTATTTGCCACAAAGAGAGAGATGAGGGAGTTGAGAGAGAACCCATCCACCCTCCACTATGTGGTCATATGCAAGGGTGAAGTTTCTATGACTAATACTTTCACAAACATTCCTCCTCCTTTGTTGTCTCTTTTGAAGGACTTTGAAGATGTTTTTCCTCAAGACGTGCCACCGAGACTACCTCCTCTACGCGGAATCGAGCACCGCATCGACCTTGTTCCCGGCGCACCGCTACCAAACCGCGCCCCTTACCGCACCAACCCCGAGGAGACAAAGGAGATCGAGCGTCAAATACAAGAACTTCTTGCCATGGTACATATCCGCGAGAGCTTGAGTCCGTGCGCCGTACCCGTCATCTTGGTACCCAAGCACGACAACACTCTTCGCCTTTGCATGGATTGTCGCCCCATCAACGCCATAACCATTCGGTATCGCCATCCTATCCCTCGCCTTGATGACATGCTTGATGAGCTTTGTGGTTCCGCTATTTTCTCCAAAATTGATCTTAAAAGTGGATACCATCAAATAAGAATGTGTGAAGGTGATGAATGGAAGATCGCATTTAAAACAAAGTTTGGTCTTTATGAGTGGCTCGTCATGCCATTTGGTCTTTCCAATGCACCTTCTACTTTTATGCGTCTCATGAATCATGTTTTGCGTCCTTTCATTGGAAAATTTGTTGTGGTATACTTTGACGACATTCTTATCTATAGCAAGTCTTTGGAAGAACACACTTCTCATGTTGCTCAAGTTTTGTTGGTTCTTCGCAATGAAAAGCTTTATGCAAATCTTTCTAAGTGCACTTTTGCCACTAACAAACTTGTTTTCTTGGGTTTTGTTGTTTCTTCGGATGGAGTCGAAGTTGATGAAGCAAAGATACAAGCAATTCGGACTTGGCCTTTTCCGATGTCACTTGCTTTCATTTGGGGCAATGCCCATGATTTTGCCTTCAACGAGCTCAAACGGTTATTAACCGAAGCACCACTCCTTGCCCTTCCGGATTTCTCTAAGACATTTGAGATTGAATGCGACGCAAGTGGATTGGGCATTGGTGGAGTGCTTATGCAAAATGGTAGACCCATCGCATACCATAGTGAGAAATTAGATGGAGCTCGCTTGAATTACCACATTTATGACAAAGAGTTATTTGATTTGGTTCGTGTTTTGGATGTGTGGCAACATTAGCTTCATCCTAAGGAATTTGTCATTCATTCCGACCATGAATCCTTGAAATATTTGAAAAGTCAAACAAATTTGAACAAAAGACATGCTAAGTGGGTTGAGTTCATTGAGTCTTTTACATTTGTAATCAAATACAAGAAAGGTAAAGACAATGTGGTCGCGGATGCTCTATCCCGCAAGGCCAACCTACTTACACGTCTTGACATTAGTGTCTTGGGTTTGGATGAGATTAAAGAGTTGTATGCTACCAATGCTTTCTTTGGAGACATTTTCGCTCAATGTTCGGAGCACAAAGGAATTGGTGATTTCTATTTGCACAAAGGTTTCTTGTTTAAGGCTAACAAACTATGTATACCCGAGTCTTCGCTTCGTTTGGTCCTTTTGAAGGAATCGCATGGAGGCGTCTTAATGGGACATTTTGGACGTGACAAGACCTTTGCAATGCTTTCCACAAACTACTATTGGCCAAGGATGTACCGTGATGTGAGCCGCTTGGTGCGACGATGTTCAACATGTCTCAAAGCTAATTCTACTCTAAACTCTCATGGTTTATACACACCTTTGCCAATTCCACATCACCCATGGTCCGACATTGCTATGGATTTTGTCTTAGGACTCCCACGCACTAAAACAAACAAGGATTCCATCTTTGTCGTCATTGATCGGTTCTCTAAAATGGCACACTTCATACCATGCAATAAGACCGACGATGCTTCACACATTGCTACTTTGTTTTTCAGGGAAATCGTCCGTCTTCATGGAGTGCCCAAGACCATTGTGTCGGATCGTGACGTCAAGTTCGTCAGCTACTTTTGGAAGACTTTGATGGCCAAGATAGGGATCAAGCAACTATTCTCCACCGCGTACCACCCTCAAACCGATGGCCAAACCGAAGTGGTGAACCGAAGCTTATCCACACTCCTTCGTGTGTTGATCAAGCCTAACTTGAAGAATTGGGAAGAGTGCATCCCACACGCCGAGTTCGCCTACAATCATGCACTACATCGCGCAACAAAGAGAACACCCTTCGAGGTCGTCTATGGTTACAACCCCTACACCGCGCTCGACATGCTACCACTTCCACTCCAAGAACAAGTCAACATGGACTTTGACAAGCGCGCTGCTTACATGAAGAAACTACATGAAGACACAAGGGCCACGCTTGAGAAGCACAACGAAGACCATGCTACGAAGATGAACAAGAACAAGCGCCCCATGATCTTTGAAGAAGGAGACCTTGTTTGGCTACATCTACGCAAAGACCGCTTCCCCGATGAGAGAAAGTCTAAGCTCGCGCCAAGAGGTGATGGCCCCTTCAAGGTCCTCAAGCGCATCAACGACAATGCATACAAGATTGACATACCAAAGTCCAAGTACGGCGTCCATGACACCTTCAACGTCGCCGACATCTCGCCTTAACCGTGGAAACCCAAGTGATGATGAGGCGAAGAGTCGAGGACGACTCTTTTCCAAGAGTGGGGAGATGATGTAGTGCAACCTAGGCACACACCACCAAGTGGACCAATGACAAGAGCAAGGGTCAAGGCACTTCATGATAAGGTGAACCCGCTCCTATCCATGTGTGATCTTGATACTCCTTTGAATGGCTTGCTACTTCATTCCGATACCTTGTGTATACTCAGGTTTGATCCTCATGAAAATCTCCAAGAAAGTGTAGAAGTTGGACAAGAATCGAGTCAAGAAGACGAAGGAGAAGGAGAGAAGAATGGGAACAAGTCCCAGGCGGCGGTACTACCGCCGGGTGCAGCGGTACTACCGCCCCAAGTCCCCACCCGAGTCCAGCTGAGACAGAAGAAACTGGGCGGTACTACCGCTCCAGCGGTACTACCGCCGAAGCTGCCACCGAAAATGGCCCTCTGTTTGATCTGCCGGCAGCTCCAGCGGTACCGGGCGGTACTACCGCCGACCAGCGGTACTACCGCTGGGGGTAGCGGTACTACCGCCCTAGTTGACTTCAGAAACTACAAAGAAGGCCTGCCAGCGGTACTACCGCTGGCTCCAGCGGTAGTACCGCTGCGTCGGGAACCTGTCGGGCTAAGGACCCGTGTCACCTCACTTATCCACCCTTATCTCACCTAGACTATAAATAGAACCTCCCCATCTAGATCTAGGGTTAGACTAAGATTTGAGAACTAAAGTAGAGCTTTGCTCCTTCTTCTCAAAGTGTCTCTTTCCTCTTATGGAGATGAATCAAAGCCTCCACATGTGAAGATGAACCAAGGCCTCCTCTTGAGGAGAAGATCCATGCGTGGATACCAAGGCTCCGCTTGTAGTTGCGATTACTTGCTAATCTTCCCTCTGTGAGTGGCTAGATTGGATTGGTTGGATTGACCAATTGGACAAACAATTCTAAGAGTAAGGTGTGCTTGGGAGAGGAGGATTGGGGCTGCCCACGGGGATTTGTTACCAATCGAGTCTTGCCGGGTTGCTACTTGCTATTTACCCTTGTGTGTTGATTTTTCCCTCTTTTGTGTTCTTCGTTCATCGCGTGTTCTTCGTGTTCATCTTTCCCTCCGCACAAATCCGTGAAAATCGGGACCAACCCACATCACATAGGGGACAAACCCTCATCGTCCGACAGCGACGAGGACAGCCAGGAAAATGTGGAGAACGCGCCTGAGCTCTAGCTGCAGCCGCTGGCGCCGAGACAGAGGAAGACGCTGGTGGAGGAGGAGAGGCTGCATCTCTGTGTTGTGGAGAGCGCGGGCCGCCAGCAGAGGCGCATGCATGCGCGCGCGCACAACAACATCGGAGGTGCACGCCATGATGGTGCGCGACAGGTCAGAGTGGCGCTGGCTGGCGCATGTCGCCCCTGCAATGACCAGGGCTCCCCTGGCCACCCAATGCCGAGGACGGGGCGAACAACGACGAGGCGGGCCCTTTCACGCGGCAATGGACGAGGCGACGCTGCTCCTGCTACCGACATCTAGATTAGTTGTAGTTAAGTTTAGTTAGTTGTAGTTTAAGTCTAGGTTTGGTCTAGTTTAAATTTTATTTGTAATGTATCTAATTTCAATTTTGTGTCTTTTGTTCATAATTTGCAAAAATCGGTCAAATATGAGTTCTTGATTTGGGATGTGCCGGTGGGGAGGGGACCTGACAACCGCCTGCAACGGCCGGACAAGTGTCCGACACCAACCAAATGGTGGCTGCTTTGGATAGTGCAGAGCCGCCGGTGTAGATGCCGGACGGCTCTCAGATCGTTGTCAACTAAGACCAACGCTGTTAACACACAAACTTTTGTACTGACAGCTTACACATAAAACTAGACCAAGTAAAATCGGAGTATCTGCAAGTAAGTGTTTCACCTCCGGTCCTCACCCCGACCCTGTCCCTTCTCATCTTCTTCCTTCCAAGAGCGCCGCACACGGCAGCTCACCGCTCTCTCTGCTCCTGCAACCCACCCAGCGACGCTGTGAAACGCCAGCAGGGGAAGGGGAGTTGGGGGAGACCTTGGCTCGTGCCAGCGGGCAGCGCTACCGGTGGTCAAGCCATAGGGCCGTGGCCGTGCCCATGGAGGAAGGGGAGAGACTCCAGCCGGGGAGGAGAGGTAAAATTGCCCCATGCACGGGAGGTCCATGCCATGTGCGGTGCCCGTCTGACCCTCTTCATGCACAAGCTAGCCTTGATGATACAGCCGGTGTCTCTACTTTGCAGGAAGGTCCTCTTGCGAGCCTGTCTGACCGTCTTCATGCACAAGCTAGCCTTGATGAAGTCAATAAGGCTTGGCGAGGATGGAGTCATAGTTCAGACTGATAACAACGAACTGAAGGGAGGGGCGATTTGGCACCCGAGCGCATATGGTCCCGATATCTGGACCATGTAAGCAGCGTTGAGATTTGGTATAGGATTTTTATCGGCACGCGCAAGCGCTTGGTAAAACCTGTGAAGGCTCGGTGAATATCTGGGACCAACCTCATCTGTGGGCCCCGTTCGTAACGTTTCGCCGGCCGCGTTGGATGGAGGGTGACGACGATGAATCTTGTTCTTTGGGGACATGACGGCTGATACCCGATGACGTAGTTACCTGCGTCAAAAGAATATGGGTTAGGTTGAGACTCCAAGTGCAGAGTGTGTAGTAAGTGGAAGACGTGTTTTCCCCACGAGGGGTGACTCGAGGGTTTAATATCGAACTCTCGGGGAATCAGTAGTGAAGATTTATCTTTCCTATCCTTCTTTTGGTTACCTACAAAACAAAGTAAATGTTTTGGTCCTCAACCTCACCTAGTGGTTGTCAAGCACAAGGTGTGAGAATGATATCAAGATAATATGCAATGCAAACAAGAAATAAATATGCAAGGATGGTGGTAGCAATGATAAATGATATTTTTGGGTTTTATATGATGAATGCAAGATGTAAAAGTGTTTTTGTATTTTCGGATTTTTAAATGGCAGAAAATGGAAAAGTGGTAAAAGTGGTTGGAAAGGTGTTTCTTATGATTAAAAATGGACCGGGGTTCATGGTTTCACAAATGCACTCTCTCTTTAATAAAGTGGTAGACAATGGAACACTAGAGTTGACATATGAGATTGCAACACAACAGTTTAATGACAAGTTATAATTATATGGGCATCACGTCCTAACATAGAGACCTTTTGGTTATTAGTCTCTCTTATACTCCACCAAGATGCGAACTAAATCATAACACCTCAGTAATTAAGATAACTCAGAGTATAGCAATAAGTATCATGACATGAAGTTAAAATAAGAACATGCTAGATCTAGTCATGGAGGAAGTGGCAATGGTCACACCCACATCTCCGGTAGCATGGTATTTCTTTTTATCCCTAGTGAGGCAACAAAGTAAGGTAAAACCCAAGTGGATCGCAGAACTTTCTCTCACGTTCACTGCACTAGCCACCCCCCGTTACTCCAACTAATGCACACGTTCCCCCTCACACGCTCTCATAAACATGCTTGATCATGACAAGTAAATAAGAACGGGGTACATAATATGCATCTACTTTCATAACTGAAACAAAACCATTGCAATCTCAAACATATATTAACTCATAAAAAGATCCACCACAAAGGTATTACATAGATGACCGTAATCATGTTCAGCAGCTCATACGGTACTAATTAGTGAAGCTCAAGAGAGAGAGAGATACATAAGTTACTTCCACAAACCCATAGTCCAGAGGTGGACTACTCCCTCTTCATCATGGAGACGGTGGAGAAGTCGTTGGAGAAGATGGAGACCACGCCGGCAGCGCCCCGCCGGAGTTTTCCCCCTCCAATCTGCAACTCCAGGTCTCTGTTTCGGTGTTTCTGTGTTTCTGCGGCGCTCCTTCCAGAGAACGTCGGGGGCTATTTTTATAGGCGGTTTTAGGTCAAAACGAGTCGGTGGAGGAAAGATCGACGGCAACGGAGCTCCGAGGCCAAAAGGGGGGTCCCACGCGGCCAGGTACCTGGCCGCGTGGGCCCACTCTTTGGCCTCGCTCTTTTGCTTCCTTCGCTCCACGCTTTGTTCCTTCCAAAAACTGATGCTCGTAAATTTCAGGTCATTTGGACGTCGTTTGGGTCCCTGAAACATTAAAATATAGAAATAGGGTTTTCTGCCTGCAGGGTTAATTCCATAAAAATAGGAAACATAAATATTCCCAAAATCATTATAAAACAGTGATATAACCCTTATATGATGCAAATATGACTGGAATATAAGTAAATAATGCAAAGTTCATGTATGCATTTTACATGCATCAACATCCCCAAGCTTAACCTATACTCGTCCTCGAGTATGAAGGTGATAAAACTAACATGGACTTTGCAATTTAATACTATCAATGGATATCAAAGATGATTACTATTGCTACATAGAGTCAAATGATTCATTCTTAAAAGGAGTAGCAATATGCAAGATAGTTTATGAAGTGATATCAAGTATTCAATGCAAGGATGTTCAATGATAATTCACAAAGTGTAACATAAAAGAAAGTACTATGGACCACATGTATGCATAATGAAAGTAAGAACATCCTATAATGGTCATAGAGTATTGATGAAAATCTGAATATAAAAGGTGGACACTTTGGAAAGATATATATGAGTAGAGGTAAAGCATGAATAAGTTTCATCTAACTTCTGAACTTCTCTACTTAAGTTAATGATTGTAATGTGGTAATCCTTGGTGTCAAGCTCTCATTCCCCTATCATAGCATCTTGAATGATTAAGTTTAAAGTGAAAGCAAATATGAGTAGTGTGCTTGACAAAGTACAGGTTGAAAGTCTCATGCCCCTTGAATACAAGTACCTACTCCATGTGTTACTCAACTTGGAAACAAAGCAAGTTCAAGTTAAATATCATTGTAAGTAATAATAGTATCATTAAGAGCGTCAACTGGGGTACCTCTTGTCCCAGGATATGGAACAAGCCCATATCAAAATGACAAGACAAACAAACACAATGAACAATCTCAACACCCTTTTTATTTACCATTAGATAGCTTTTTATTGTAAGGTGTATCACAGAAGGTTCACCATAGCATGTAAGTAAATTTCCACCATGAATGATGCATGGCTTAGATTAGCGGCCCAGGCGTCTCTCTAACCATTTATACAAACTCATTTAAACTACTTCATTTCCACATTTATTTCACCCATGGTAAGCATCCATAAACAAAAGTACATGATATCAACTAAATGAAATGAAGTGCATGTTGAAAGCTTGCCATGTGACAGCACATATGAGCTAACTCTCAACCAAAGACATTTGTCAAGCCCACAACATCATAATTTTAATCACAATGGGTCATGTTTTATTTATGCAATGAAAGTAAAGTGTGCATCAAGTTCGAGAGAGCTCTATAACCAACTTTTCCCATAACAATCAACAACATAAGCATTTTCATTCAGAGGTATAGATAACACAAATATCATGATAAACATACTCGGAATAGCATAAAGCTAATAGGTAGATATGGTGGACTCACTGGAAAAACTTTGGTTGAAGGTGTTGGAAACAAGTTTTTACTTGTTGGAATTTTTGGGCTAGCAAGAGGGAGAAAGTTGACCATCTAAATGCATGCATGAGTGTCCATAGAACTAACTAATCCATGTTAAACAAAGTAAATAACATTCAGCATCAAAACATGAATAAAAGATAGCTCTTGATAAAATACTTGCAAATTATTACTCATTAACAAGCTCATGAATCATGCAACTATATGTATCTTTTAAAATCAACTCAACATCCCTTTTCCCAATCTAATAATAGCATCCAACATAATTCAACCCAAATTTCCAGTAGCTCTCTCATATATAAATGATAGTGTGGTGGTCTCACAAAATAAAAATCAAACCAAACAAACAAAAAGACGCTCCAAGTTTATGCGATAAAGTGTTTCGATCGAAAAACAGAAGTTAGACGTGTGCAAACCGAGAGTGTGTAGGTCCAGTGGGGTTGTCTTCACATCCCCAAGCTTATGGTCTTCACCATCCTTGGATAGCTCTTGGTGCATCTCCTCTAATCCCTGTGAAAAAACTTCAAAACACCGTTTCTCCCATTTCTTTTTCTGTGGGGTGCATTAGTAGTGATAAACAAATAGATTTCTTGCTGCATATAATCCTTAGACAAAAATTCATATGAATGTCCAGAAAGTGTATAATGTTGTATGCCTACTCATAAACTCAATTGGATCAAAAAGATTCAAGTTAAAAGTTCTAAGCATGCATCAAACAAAATGGGACAGAATCTGTCCAGAAAAACAGCAGCAGCAAAACGTATTTTTCTACCCTACTTAACTTTGTCGAAAAATTCCGAAAAATTCATGCATACAGAGGATGAAAAGTTGCAACTACAGTTCAAATATGAGCTCATTCGGAGTTACAGAATAAGAATTAAAAATCATACCGTGCACAGATTCGTGCAGGAATAAAATCTCCGAACGCTATAAGCAACTTCTTCAAACCAAAATGAGTAAAACTTGGCACTTTATTAAAAATTCCAGAAACTAAACTAAACACAAGTCTCTTGTTACAGCAAGAGGACACAAAGAAAATCACAAATAAAAACAACCGGGTTGCCTCCCGTAAAGCGCTTTCTTTATAGCCATATAGCTAGGCTTCTTACTTGATGTTTATGGACGAAGCTCATGAGGGAGCTTGAACTTTGGGTGTCCCTCTTCCTTGGGAAGTGTTCCATGCACTTCTTGTGTGGAAACTGAAACTTCACATTCCCTTCTTTTGAATCAATGATAGCACCTGTAGTACGAAGAAAAGGTCTTCCAAGAATAATTGGACTAGAGGTTTTATTCCCCATATCCATGATTAGAAAATCAACAGGCACAAATGTCATATGTAACTCTACCATAACATCACTTACTTTTCCTAAAGCATGTTTAATGGAATCATCAGCAAGTGCAAGTTCAATAGAGCATTTTTCAAGATTTTTCAATTCAACTTCATATAGTTCTTTAGATAAAACAGAGACACTAGATCCTAGATCAAGTATAGCATGGTGTGTCTCTTTTCCAATGGTTACTAGGACTTTGGGAATCCATATATCCCCAAGCTTAGGTGGTATCATAGCCTCTTGGTTGTACCTAGCAATCTTTTCTTTTAAGACATGATTAGCAATATAAGAACCAAAACCAGCTTGGTTAGAGTTGATGGAAGGATCACTTGCAAATTTTTGTAAGATAAAAGTAAACGGTTTTCACGTCATTGTGTTTAGATACCAGAATGCTGGCCTTACTCTTCCCTTTACTTATGCTAAGTGGCAACCTCTTGTTTAAGGTCCTGCTTGTGCACCTGTTGCTGGGCATCATACCTACTAGGAAGCATAGCGGGCCGTCGGACCTCTAAAAAAATAATGCAATAGTTTAGGATTTGCCCGAAAAAAATCATGCAAGCTACAATTCTCTAAGTCAAGCAATGGTTCCTTGACTTCACTAAGCATTTTAACTTCTTCAACTTTCTTTTCCCTATTATATAGGTTAAATATTTCATAACGGTCATCAAAGACATCTTCAGGTACTTGGGCCTTTTTCTAGACTTTCTTTAATTCTTACTTCCAAAAGCAGGCCATCAAGTAGATATGGGTATGATTGGCAGCAGTATTCATAAAAGAATCATCACATTCATTATCCAAAAAGACCTTAGAGGTTTCAGACAATCCTCTATAAAATATATCCATGAGAATCCAATCTCTAAGACCATGTTCCATTCCAAAGGCTATCCCCTTAAACCTTTCCCATGCTTTTGTCAAAGGTTCATCCTCTTCTTGTTTAAAGGTGATAACTATTTGTCTAAGATTGCAAAAAAATTCAGTGGACCAAAATCTTTCAATGAATGCAGCTTTTAAATTAAACCAAGTGCTAAAATTTCCAGGTGGCCATCTCAATATCCAACCTAAGGCTTTTCCACCTAAGGAGTGAGGAAAAAGCTTAATTTTAATATTAACATGGCTCAAATTTAACATTTTTCACCTTTCATTAAACTTCTTAAGATGAGGTATAGGATCTTCTTTTGGTTTCCCATAAAAACGGTATTCATAAATTGCTTTCATGATATTAGGATCTACCTCACATTTCTCAACAGGGATATTCATATCTTGAGGAAAGTTCTTAACACTAAATGGCCAAAAGGTTCTCTTTTCCATTATCCAAGTTTTTATGTGTTTTTTAATTTTTTATGCAAAACTGAAAATAAAATGACACTAAATGATGCAAACCGAAATAACAAATGCAACACAAAATACAAAACTGAAAATAAATATGCAAACCGAACTTAAAAATGCAAGACAATGACAAAACAAGATAAATTACTTTGAAGGTAAAGATGGATAAGATGATGCTCACGTAGGTGCAACCTCCCCAAGCTTAGGTGTTAGCACCAGTTGGTGATGAAGTTGACTTGGTGAGATATCCTTGGATAAACCCGGCGCCAGAAAACAGAGCTAGTGCAGGGGATCCTTGGATAAACCTTTCAGCAATGATTCCCCGGCAACGGCGCCAGAAAACAGTCTTGATACCCGATGACGTAGTTACCTGCGTCAAAAGAATATGGGTTAGGTTGAGACACCAAGTGCAGAGTGTGTAGTAAGTGGAAGACGTGTTTTCCCACGAGGGGTGACTTGAGGGTTTAATATCGAACTCTCCGGGAATCAGTAGTGAAGATTTATCTTTCCTATCCTTATTTTGGTTACCTACAAAACAAAGTAAATGTTTTGGTCCTCAACCTCACCTAGTGGTTGTCAAGCACAAGGTGTGAGAATGATATCAAGATAATATGCAATGCAAACAAGAAATAAATATGCAATGGTGGTAAATAAATATGCAATGATGGTGGTAGCAATGATAAATGATATTTTTGGGTTTTTATATGATGAATGCAAGATGTAAAAGTGTTTTTGTATTTTCGGATTTTTAAATGACAGAAAATGGAAAAGTGGTTGGAAAGGTGTTTCTTATGATTAAAAATGGACCGGGGTTCATGGTTTCACAAATGCACTCTCTCTTTAATAAAGTGGTAGACAATGGAACACTAGAGTTGACATATGAGATTGCAACATAACAGTTTAATGACAAGTTATAATTATATGGGCATCACGTCCTAACATAGAGACCTTTTGGTTATTAGTCTCTCTTATACTCCACCAAGATGCGAACTAAATCATAACACCTCAGTAATTAAGATAACTCAGAGTATAGCAATAAGTATCATGACATGAAGTTAAAATAAGAACATGCTAGATCTAGTCATGGAGGAAGTGGCAATGTTCACACCCACACCTCCGGTAGCATGGTATTACTTTTTATCCCTAGTGAGGCAACAAAGTAAGGTAAAACACCCAAGTGGATCGCAGAACTTTCTCTCACGTTCACTGCACTAGCCACCCCCCGTTACTCCAACTAATGCACACGTTCCCCCTCACACCCTCTCATAAACATGCTTGATCATCACAAGTAAATAAGAACGGGGTACATAATATGCATCTACTTTCATAACTTAAACAAAACCATTGCAATCTCAAACATATATTAACTCATAAAAAGATCCACCACAAAGGTATTACATAGATGACCGTAATCATGTTCAGCAGCTCATACGGTACTAATTAGTGAAGCTCAAGAGAGAGGACAGATACATAAGTTACTTCCACAAACCCATAGTCCAGGGGTGGACTATTCCCTCTTCATCATGGAGACGGTGGACAAGTCGTTGTAGAAGGTGGAGACCACACCGGCAGCGTCCCGCCGGAGTTTTCCCCCTCCAATCTGCAACTCCAGGTCTCTGTTTCGGTGTTTCTATGTTTCTGCGGTGCTCCTTCCAGAGAACGTCGGGGGGCTATTTTTATAGTCGGTTTTAGGTCAAAACCGAGTCGGTGGAGGAAAGATCGACGGCAACGGAGCTCCGAGGACCAAAAGGAGGGTCCCACGCGGCCCAGGTACCTGGCTGCGTGGGCCCACTCAACTTTGGCCTCCGACTTCCTTTCGTGCGCTTTCTTGGCTCCTACGCTTTGTTCCTTCCAAAAACTGATGCCCGTAAATTTCCAGGTCATTTGGACGTCGTTTGGGTCCCTGAAACATTAAAATATCGAAAATAGGGTTTTCTGCCTGCGCAGGGTTAATTCCATAAAAATAGGAAAATCATGAAATATTCCAAAAATCATTATAAAACATTGATATAAGCCTTACATGATGCAAATATGATTAGAATATAAGTAATATAGTGCAAAGTTCATGTATGCATTTTACATGCATCAACGGCATCCTTTCCTGTTCCGTGGGAGTCTACGAAAAGGTATTACCAGCTGGAGACAGAGGAGCTTGGTGGTCGGTTGCGGCGGCGGCACCCTTGATTGATTCTAGCATCTGATTTCTCGTCGGTTATATGGAGATGCTTGCACAGTTGCACGTCGAGGGGCGGAGATGGAAGGGATCGAGTTTCTGCTAGATTCGGTGGACAGGTGATGGCTATCTTCCAATCTGATCCATGATTTGGAGAAATCTGAGCAGCTCGGTTATGTGGGGATTTACATGCGACGTTCGTAGGTTCCTGCTCCGGAGGATGAGGGAGATAGCGAAGACCCGCTGGATCTATTAAGCGGCGCGTGGTAGCATTGCGGACAAGATCCGGCGATGGTGGCCGACGGCGTGGGTGAAGCTAACTCTTCCGTGAGCGCAGTAAGGGGGGAGAGATGAGGTTTCTAATGAAAATGAGGTGGACAACAAGCCGCCGAGGAGATGCCTGACGGGCATCACAATGTTCAGAGATTAAAGATGACCTGGTTGGGCCAGAAGGTGAGTCTGTAATTTGTGTACAATTAAACCAGCTTCAGGCTTCGATCTGCAGATCCGGTATGTTTAGATGAGAATCTGAATTGTGAATAGAATGAATGCTAGGTACTCAACAATCGACAGTAGTCATAATTTGACATTCAGGATAAGGATTGGTGTCGTGCCACTGGAGAGACCTCTCGACCCTGATCGAATGGGAGCTCTGGAGAGATCAGTCAGGAGCTATGCCGAGAACCCCTCTGATAGTGTCATAAAACCAGAGCTAGGAACAGGTTTCGACTCGCTTGATGAAGCATATGATTTTTACAACCTGTATTCCTGGGAGAATGGGTTTGGCGTGAGGTACGGCAAGAGGAGACTCAACGTTTCTAGGGCAAAATGTATGCAGAAAAATAGTGTGTGGATGTGTAGTGAGTAATTGGTTCAAATTTTTTGATGTAGTATTTGTATCCTATATGCTCATTACCGAAAATTTGACATTGCAACTGTTTTTCCAGGGCAAGTCTGGGGCAGAGAACACGCGGTCATGCAGATGTGAGTGTCCAACATTGGTCAGGCTGCTCTGGGCGGATGACATGGTTGGTACATGGCAGAACACAGGGTTAGCCATATTCGATAAAACGTCTCGTAGGGCAACAAATGCACCTCCTGCTAAGAGTTGCCATCAGCTTATCGGCGAGTTTGAACATGTCGATCAGCATATTTTTCCTGGCCGTGTTGAGATGCATGAGCGTCCTGGTGTTTTGTTCCTTCAGAACCATCATAACTGCATCGGCAACCTGATGAAGAGAGTGCAAATGATTTCAGCAGTGTGTAATACAAAATGGATGAACAAAAAACTATTTGGAGAAACAAGAGGTTATACCAACTGTCAGTAATTGAGTTAATAGCACCAGCGGTCACACAACTCGTCGTCGATGTGCACTTAAGTCACACTTCTCCAGAATGTGATTATTTGGTCACATAACTTGACAAGTGCGTGCACGCAGGTCACTGGGCCCACTTGTCAGTCCGTTTTGGACGGTAAATTTTCAGAAAACCCACTGGAGTAATATTAATTTTACAAAATGGTCCTTCTAATTTTACAAAATGGTCCTCCTAATTTTACAAAATGGTCCTTCTAATTTTACAAAATGGTCCTCCAGGGGGACCATTTTGTAAAATTAATATTACTCCAGGGGGTTTTCTGAAAATTTACCGTCCAAAACGGACTGACAAGTGGGCCCAGTGACCTGCGTGCACGCACTTGTCGAGTTGTGTGACCAAATAATCACATTCTGGAGAAGTATGACTTAAGTGCACATTGACGTTGAGTTGTGTGACCGCGGGTGCCATTAGCTCGTCAGTAATTGTTTCTAAGGTAGTTTAAGAAGTCCATAGGGCCGAGCTGCCTCAGTTGTGTTGGAGTCTGGAGGTCATAATTATTCGGCTGCTCGTTGGGTATGGCTGTAACCACATTGGGCACTTGAGGTGTCGACTGCCTTAGAGGTTCAGACATTGTGGCATCAGGATAGTTTGCCCATGTCTCACCTGACATCAGTTAAAGAAAGTTGTTATTGGGGCAATAATAAAAGAAAGGTATTGTGGTGAAAATGACGAGGAAGATGGTTCAGTTACAGGGTTGGATGCATATGACTAGGGGTGCCCTTTCCGACATTAGTAGCCATAGTTGACATTGTGCGAAGTGTTTCTGCGTCGAGAGAGCAATCCCGCATGAAAGGTCGAGGTTGTCGAGCCGGAAAGCCTGAGGAATATTGGAATGTATATCCGATTCGTGGCCCTTTTTTATCTCTTACTATCCTGCATGAAAACATGAATTTTTTGCCTCGATTAATTATCCCTTACGCATTTACCTTTTTATGGGCCTCCAAATAAATGATGCCCTTTTTCCTGCATCTGCCATTGCGTCGATATTATTCTTAGGATCCAATAAATGGCTAGTTGTAACTTGCTGTAGTCCATGAAACAAATCAACCATGTACAACTCGTAACAGATTAATTGTCGTAGTGTTTGATTAGCTTCTTTCTGAATTATGAACAACTTGTGTTTCATTAGTGCCGGATTTCGCTTGTTTCATTTGAATGTGCTCGTTCAGGAGAATACACAGGGTCGGCACATGTTGCGATCAGCTAGTTAAAAGGGCTGAATTACAAAGTATAGCATGATAAAAATAATTACTCGTAGTTAGTATCTCACATGAAATGGGTTTGTGTGGCTAAACCGAGCTAGTTTGTACTAGAACACTACTGGTGGGAGTACCAGATTGAATAACTGCAAGTCTAAAATTATAATTTGGTGGCAGAAATTGTAGCTTGGTTATTTTATCTATCTATCTATCTATCTATCTTGGTTCAACTTGTCAAACGAGGGAGAGGAGCTCTTCCCTGTGTCTTACCCAAAAAAAAATTGTTGGCATAAATTATAAATTATATTGATATGACAAGTTAAAGTCTGAACTTGATAAAGTTACATAGGAGTGATAAAGGGAGTTGTTTGCTGAAATGATAAATCCTTATTTGTTTCTTGTCAGTCAAGTCGTAACTTGAAGTTGTGAAATGCCTCCTGTCCAAGTTGCATCACTACTACTGTCTTTCTGGTTGCAAGGTGCAGTGCATGTAGTCTATTTAGTGCTAGCTGTAGCTGCTGCCTGCTGACAGCATTTGCTATATTGAATGTATATGTTGATGGGAGTCTTTCATTAGCATCATATTACAACAATGTGCATGACATTTACTTGCAGCCCTCTTTTTGGTTTCTTAGATTATTTTCCCCTATATTTTTGCATTAGCTACGGGCTATAGTGCATCAAAACAGTGTCACATCCAGATGCTTTCTTATTGCTTTCTTAGATTGTTCTTAGCTTCAGTTGCTAACTGTGATGCTTTCTTATTGCTATATATGGTCAGATGCAAAGAACACAAGGAAGCTCCAGAAGAAGGCAAGGGTGTCGTGGCGATGAAGTTGTGTGTGATTTACGGTGGAAAGACTGCATATTTATTAGGTGAATTTTGTTAGTTGTTATGTCAATATTTTCCGAGAATGAATGGAATCTTGCTTGAAGTAATCGAGAATTATTTGAGATACTTATGTTCCATCTATATCCTATGTACAAGAAAGTATTTAATTTTGGACTGTATCTTGATTTGTGAGCATGTTTGATTTCAGCTTTCAGCCATGCTCAGATTTGCATGATTGAAAGATGCCGTCTTATTCTGTTTGTATATTTCTGCTGCCTGCTGCCGATTGTGCAGGGGATTAACCAAATGGAAAAATATTATTAGTGAATCTGGGAGAGGGATAGCGGGGATTGGGTATCTGGGTGAGATCTAAACCCCAGCAACCCAACAAAGTTTGTGTTCATTCAAATTTCGAAACTCTCGGGAGAGAACCGAGCTGAACGGCGCCCTCACAGAAACGGTACAGGAGGTACGGAACCAGGTCCAGTCGATCCGTGCATATCTGTTCTTGATGAAAGCCGTGAACGTGTACATTAAATGTCTGGGAGGTTGTGGGACAGGGGACCGATTTCTACCACGGTAACAAATGTCTAGATGGGGCCATTGGTGCAGAGCCTGATGAAATCGGAGGGACACGATAACAGGAGCATATGTGCTCGGGTTCCAAACCAAATTTCTGCGAACTGAAGGACTTGCTTCACAGCTTATGATCACGCTCCGCTCTGGCATCATGTTTCGTGACTTAAGTTCCGTCTTTGTGCTCAGTTTATTGAGGTGCATATTATGGTTTAGACTTTTTATCCTTTATATCAATGACTATTCTGTTATATGGATTGGGTCGTTACAAAAAAAGAGAGTGAGAATTAGAGAATCCATCCGGATGTCACTTGAAATCCAAACTACATTTTTTTCTAGATAGCTATTCAAGTTGACATATAAAGAGCGGGTGGTCCTTCGGCTGAGTGGTGTGGCAGTCCGGTGAGCCGCGAAGGCTGAAGAGACTGTAGGTGTCGGCGAGAGTTGTGTGGTAGGCGACCTGGGCCCCATTCTTTTCAGATTCTAAACCAGATTCTAGCCCAAAATCTGCAAAAGCCCAAAAGAAGGGTCTAGCTTGTAGCCAGCTTATTTCCACCGAGAATCCAGTTTTCTTCCTATACCCAGAATCCAGTCGGGAGCCGATTCTCAGCAGATTCCCGCAAGTGAAATGAAGGGGTATCCTTTCTAGACATATCGTTTCTTCTAATTTACGGAGAATTGCGACCGCCCAGGGAGTAAAGAAAAAAAAGAAAAAAGAGAGGCTCGCTCCACCGCTGCGCCTCGCTCGACCCGCGCATCGCTCCAGCGCCGCTAGGGTTAGCTGCTGCGCGCCTGTGCCTCCGCCTCCACCTCTAGCGCCGCCGCCTCCCTGACCCCGACTCGCCGCTCTGCCGCCAAAGACCGGCGGCCTCAGCCCCGACCAGATCCCCGTCCAGCGCTCCCGCCTCGTCGACCTCGCACCTCCGCGTCGACCTCGCACCGCCGCTCCTTCGGCCACCACCGTCCACCGCCCTCCGCCGCCGTCTCATGCCCGCTGACCTCGCCATGTCGTCCTCCCAGCCGGCTCCGCAGGTAGCAAGCCAAGTCTTCCTCCCCTGTTTTG
Organism: Poa pratensis; assembly: GCA_947311845.1. Classification (NCBI taxonomy): domain Eukaryota; kingdom Viridiplantae; phylum Streptophyta; class Magnoliopsida; order Poales; family Poaceae; genus Poa; species Poa pratensis. The sequence continues at coordinate 48,026,943 of CAMZMU010000079.1, read as the reverse complement.
GTTCTGTTGCTTGCAGTGATAGGTAGTTAGCAATTTGTGTAATTCCTAAATCACTAGCATCGACTAGCAATTTGCTTGTGTTATTGTGGCCAGATTTGCTACTGTTTTTGGACTTGCTAAACATGAACTGATTATTGTAGATAGTGCAATTTAACTAGCAGTAGGTAAACATGAACTGATTAATTTGTCCTGTTGTTGGACTTGCTATTGTGCTAATTACTGCTATATGGTACTTTGTGTGATAGAAAGAGAAGTTGAAAACCCCGAAAGCAAATTGGGATGCAGTAGGTCACCGGGCTTTTCTTGACGTGTGCATCGAAGAAGTGAATAAACATAATCGTCCGGTTAATGTTTTGAATGCCAATGGTAAAGTCAATATGACAACAAACTTCAACAAGCACACGAAGAGAAACTATGTTTGGAGTCAATTGAAAAATAGGTGGGACACCCTGAAAAAAGATTACACTGTTTGGAAGGGATTGTGATGCGGGTTGGTCCCGATTTTCACAGATTTGTGCGGAGGGAACGACGAACACGAAGAACACGCGAAGAACGAAGACACAAAAGAGGGGAAATCAAACACACAAGGGTAAATAGCAAGTAGCAACCCGGCAAGACTCGATTGGTAACAAATCCCCGTGGGCAGCCCCCAATCCTCCTCTCCCAAGCACACCTTACTCTTAGGATTGTTTGTCCAATTGGTCAATCCAACCAACCCAATAGAATCACCCTAGGATGAAAGATTGGCAAGTAGCAAACTACAAGAGGAGCCTTGGTATCCACGCAGGGATCTTCTCCACAAGGGGAGGCCTTGGTTCATCTCCACAGGGGAGGCCTTGAGTCATCTCCATAGGAGGAAAGAGACACTTTGAGAAGAAGGAGCAAGGCTCTATTTAGTTCCCAAATCATAGTCTAACCCTAGATCTGGATGGGGGGAGTATTTATAGTCTATGAGGCGAAGGGGTAAGTTGTGGGCCATTACATGGGCTTCAGCCCGAATCTTCTCAGGTCCAGCGGTAGTACCGCTGGGATTAAATGCGCTCGCTGGTGGTAGTACGAAGCGGGTACCGGGAGGTACCGTAGGGGTATCCAGTGGCGTTTTCGGGCGTGCCGGTACCTCCAGCGGTACCTCTGGCGGTAGTACCGTGACTGCTCTGGCGGTAGTACCGCTGTAGCGGCGGTAGTACCGCTGCCTGGAACTCCACGCAGGTCTTCATCTTCAGCGGTAGTACGCTGGTGCCGCTGCCTGGGTCCTGGCGGTAGTACCGGCCCTCCTGGCGGTAGTACCGCTGAGCTGATGCTTCGTCTTCTTCATCTTCCTCTTGACTCGTTCTTGTCCAACTTCTGCACTTGCTTGGTGATCTTCTTGGTAGTTGTTCCTGAGTATGCACAACGTATCCGAATGAAGTAGCAACCCATTCAAAGGAGTGTCGAGATCACACATAGATAGGAGTGAATTCACCTTATCATGGAGAGCTTTGACTCTTGCTCTTGTCATTGGGCCACTTGTTGTAGGAGCGTAGGTTGGGCTACATCATCTCCCCCCCCTTGGAAAAGAGTCGTCCTCGACTCTTGGTCATCCTCATCGCTTGATGTTCCAAGGTATGGCGATAGGTCGGCGACGTTGAAGGTGTCATGGACCAAGTGTTTGGAGTTGGAGATGTCGATCTTGTAGGCATTGTCGTTGATGCGCTTGATAACCTTGAAAGGTCCATCTCCACGAGGTGAAGCTTGGACTTCCTTGCATCCGGGAAGCGATCTTTGCGAAGGTGTAGCCAACAAGGTCTCCTTCTTCAAATATCATGGCGCGCTTGTGTTTGTTCATCTTCGTAGCATGGTCTTTGTTGTGCTTCTCGAGAGTAGTTCTTGTTTCCTCATGGAGCTTCTTCATGTAAGCGGCTCGCTTGTCGAAGTCCATGTTAACTTGCTCACGGAGTGGAAGTGGTAGCATGTCGAGCGCGGTGTAGGGGTTGGAGCCATAGACGACCTCGAAGGGTGTTCTCTTTGTTGCGCGGTGTAGTGCTCGATTGTAGGCGAACTCGGCGTGTGGGATGCACTCTTCCCAATTCTTCAAGTTAGGCTTGATCAACACACGAAGGAGTGTAGATAGGCTTCGGTTCACCACTTCGGTTTGGCCATCGGTTTGAGGGTGGTATGCGGTGGAGAATAGTTGCTTGATTCCCATCTTGGCCATCAAAGTCTTCCAAAAATAGCTCACGAACTTGGTGTCACGATCCGACACAATGGTCTTGGGCACTCCATGAAGACGGACGATTTCCCTGAAAAACAAAGTAGCAATGTGTGAAGCATCGTCGCTCTTGTTGCAAGGTATAAAGTGTGCCATTTTAGAGAAGCGATCAATGACGACAAAGATGGAATCCTTGTTTGTTTTAGTGCGTGGGAGTCCTAAGACAAAATCCATAGCTATATCGGACCATGGGTGATGTGGAATAGGCAAAGGGTGTATAACCATGAGAGTTTAGAGTAGACTTAGCTTTGAGACATGTAGAACATCGTCGAACTAGGCGTTCCACATCACGCTTCATTCTGGCCAATAGTAGTTGGTGGCGAGCATGGCGTAGGTCTTGTCGCGGCCAAAGTGACCCATGAGTGTTCCTCCATGAGATTCCTTCAAAAGGACCAAACGAAGCGAAGACTCGGGTATACATAGTTTGTTAGCCTTAAACAAGAAACCTTTGTGCAAATAGAAATCACCAATTCCTTTGTGCTCCGAACATTGAGCGAAAATGTCTCCAAAGAAAGCATCGGTAGCATACAACTCTTTAATCTCATCCAAACCCAAGACACTAATGTCAAGACGTGTAAGTAGGTTGGCCTTGCGGGATAGAGCATCCGCGACCACATTGTCTTTACCTTTCTTGTATTTGATTACAAAGTGAAAGACTCAATGAACTCAACCCACTTAGCATGTCTTTTGTTCAAATTTGTTTGACTTTTCAAATATTTCAAGGATTCATGGTCGGAATGAATGACAAATTCCTTAGGACGAAGGTAATGTTGCCACACATCCAAAACACGAACCAAAGCAAATAACTCTTTGTCATAAATGGGGTAATTCAAGCGAGCTCCATCTAGTTTCTCACTATGGTATGCGATGGGTCTACCATTTTGCATAAGCACTCCACCAATGCCCAATCCACTTGCATCGCATTCAATCTCAAATGTCTTAGAGAAATCCGGAAGGGCAAGGAGTGGTGCTTCGGTTAATAACCGTTTGAGCTCATTGAAAGCAAAATCATGTGCATTGCCCCAAATGAAAGGTACATTCTTCTTTGTAAGTTCATGGAGGGGGCAAGCAATTGTGGAAAAATCCTTGATGAAACGGCGATAAAATCCGGCAAAACCAAGAAAACGTCTCAACTCCTCAAGTGATCGGAAAAGGCCAAGTCCGAATTGCTTGTATCTTGCTTCATCACTTCGACTCCATCCGAAGAAACAACAAAACCCAAGAAAACAAGTTTGTTGGTGGCAAAAGTGCACTTAGAAAGATTTGCATAAAGCTTTTCATTGCGAAGAACCAACAAAACTTGAGCAACATGAGAAGTGTGCTCTTCCAAAGACTTGCTATAAATAAGGATGTCGTCAAAGTATACCACAACAAATTTCCAATGAAAGGACGCAAAACATGATTCATGAGACGCATAAAAGTAGAAGGTGCATTGGAAAGACCAAATGGCATGACGAGCCACTCATAAAGACCAAGCTTGTTTTAAATGCGGTCTTCCATTCATCACCTTCACACATGCGTATTTGGTGATATCCACTTTTAAGATCAATTTTGGAGAATATAGCGGAACCACAAAGCTCATCAGCATATCATCAAGTCGAGGGATAGGATGGCGATACCGAACGGTTATGGCGTTGATGGGGCGACAATCCATGCAAAGGCGAAGAGTGTTGTCGTGCTTGGGTACCAAGATGACGGGCACGGCACACGGACTCAAGCTCTCGCGGATGTGTCCCATGGCAAGAAGTTCTTGTATTTGCCGCTCGATCTCCTTTGTCTCTTCGGGGTTGGTGCGGTAAGGAGCGCGGTTTGGTAGCGGTGCGCCGGGAACAAGGTCGATGCGGTGCTCGATTCCGCGTAGAGGAGGTAGTCCCGGTGGCACGTCTTGAGGGAAACATCTTCAAAGTCCTTCAAAAGAGACAACAAAGAAGGAGGAAGGTTTGTGAAAGTGTTAGTCATAGAAACTTCACCCTTGCATATGAGCACATAGTGGAGGGTGGATGGGTTTCTCTCAACTCCCTATCACTCTCTTTGTGGCAAATAGTGTAAGTTTTGTGGGAACTCTCTTTGAAGTGTCACACTCATTTGGCTTGTGGCTCTCACTCACTTTATGGTGGTCTCTCGCTCACCACTCATCTCACTAGACGAACGATCTTGTTGTGCCCTTGCAATAGTCTTGGCGTTGTCGGCGATGACTTGACTTGGTGTCATGGGACGAAGGACGAAGGTCTTGTCGTTGTTCTTGAAGCTATAGTAGTTTGTCCTTCCATCATGCATAGCACCCTTGTCAAATTGCCATGGACGCCCAAGGAGTAAGTGACAAACGTTCATAGGCACAACATCACAATCAACCGTATCTTCATAGGCTCCAATCTTGAAGGACACTTGCACCATGTGTTGAATCTTGACGGCTCCGGTATCACTCAACCATTGCACATGGTAAGGATGTGGGTGCTTCTTGAACTTCAAGTTGAGCTTATCACAAAGTTCTTTGCTCGCTAGGTTGTGGCAACTTCCACCATCTATGATGACCTTGATGGACTTTCCATTGATTCCCGCTCTAGTGTGAAACAAGTTGCATCTTTGGTCTTCTTCTACTTGAACATTGGTGGTTAGAGCTCTTGCCACAACCAAGGAAGGGTTGTTGTCGCCATCACAATATATCTCACTTTCTTCTTCTTGAGCACTTTGCATTGTGGCGACCTTGTTCAAAGCATTGTACTCATCTTCACTCATAGATTCATACTCTCCCATGTCATTGATGATCATGACCTTCTTGTTGGTGCACTCAAAAGATTTGTGCCCTTGTCCGCCGCACTTGTAGCATTGCAATAGTCTTGTGCCGGACGAAGATCCTTGAGGCGCCTTGGAGAGGGAGGTACTTTCTTGAAAGGTTGAGGCGCTTGAGGTGTCGAGTAGAGACTCTTGGAGGACCTCGAGTGTTCGCTTGAGGAAGAGCTTGTGAAGGTGTAGGAGTTGACGAAGAAGGCTTGTTGGCGTAGAATGCCTTTGTCTTGAGGTATTTGAGCTCTTCAAGCACGTGGCGCTCGGCCTTGGAAGCTTGATGTACTAGCTCAACCAAAGAGGCATATGGTTGGAACTCCACGATCTTCTTGATGGATAGTTGAGGCCATTCATGAAACGAGCCATGGATTGCTCTTCGTACTCGTTGACATTGGCTCTCATCATGGAGATTTCCATTTCCTTGTAGTACTCGTCAACCGACTTCAAACCTTGCTTCAACTCTTGCAACTTCTTGTATAAGTCTCTAGTGTAATGGCTTGGCACGAAGCGCTTGTACATGTTTCTTTCATTTCAACCCAAGTGTCAATTGGTTGTTGGTGGTTAGCGACGCGAGCATCTTGTAGTTGTTCCCACCACAAGAGGGCATACTCTTCAAACTCCATCGAGGCTAAGGCAACCTTCTTGATGTCGGAGAAGCGTTGCACGCGGAAGATCTTGTCAACCTTGAGTACCCATGAGAAGTAAGCTTCCGGATCACTTGTGCCGTAGAACTTGGGTATGTCAAAGCGGACGTTGGTCAAGTCATCATAGTTGTCACGATGGCCACCACGTGGGAATGCACGTCCACGTCTCCTTCGATTGAGTCCATCACCATTGTGTTGGCTTGACTCGTTATCACTTGACTCGGAACGTTGGTGTTGATGACGATCATGTGGAAGTTCTTGACGATGCGCATGTTGAGGAGGTAGCTCTTGTTGAGGAACGGGTTGCTCGACATTGTTCACATTGTCATGGTTTTGATAGCTTCGGTCAACCTCTCCATAGTTGCTTCGTTAGCACTCATGCGGTCGTTGAAGGTGATGTCTTGATTTTGAAGACGGCGCTCGAAGCGGTCGATGTTACCACGAAGGAAGTGTCGCATGCCCACAAGCTCCGATTGTGTGACATAGCCATGATCACCTCGAACTCCACCTTGGATTTCCTCATCTGAGCTTGAGCTTCCGTTTGTACTTCCCCTAAACATTTTCTCAAGAACAAGTGAGATGTGTGAGAAAGAAAAACCAACACAAACTATATCCCAAGAATAATGTAGCTTGAGAGGAGAGTATCCGGTTCTAACACCCAACACACACACTTATGAGGATATGAAGGTATGAAGTGGCAAACGAAACAAGCAAACCCGCCGACAAGTATATTGTCAAAGGTAGAGAAAATCCACAATGATCAAATTACCAAAAGAAACTCCAAGCACAAATGATGAAGAAACACACACAAAAGCGAATAATGGGGTTGGGCGACCAAAGGGCGAGCACTCGAAGATAGACAACCTAACGAAGACTACGTGCTCAAATGTCACCCAACACAAGAAGGACGCTAGCTCAATTGGTTTTTGTGGGCAACAGATTTGCACAAGAGTTAACACTCGCACTCACTTTGGCGGTCTTAGCTTTGTCGCAACCTACAAGAAATGAGACTTGGCACCACTTGATTCTTTTCTTTTCTCTCTTTTTTTTGATTTTTGCTTTTTGATGATGACTCCTTCTCTTTTGTTAGTGCCAAGCTCTCTAACGATACACACTCGCCAATACTTGAAGACAAACACTCAACACGTGCAATGCCTCGCAATATCACCGAGCTAGTCCAATAGGTTAAGTTGCGCGAAAGGAAGAAGGGCTCACAACGGAATATGATGGTGGGGGAATGTCGAGTCCTTGGTGGTGTCGCCGCTTGGCTTTGATGATGCATTGCTGCGGAAGCTTGTCGATGTTGTAGACGTAATGCACACCAAGAAAGGACTCAAACCAAAGAGGAAATGCCAAAACGAACCGAGGAAAAAGAAAAATTTCTGCCAAAATTGGCCCTGGCGGTAGTACCGCTGGTCCGCCCGGTAGTACCGCTGCGGCGGTAGTACCGCTGCGCACGAATCTGTGCGAGTTTGACTCGAATTTTGGGCGGACGTGGGCTCCAAAAATTCCTCGAATTCGTGGGAAATCGGCAAAATTGAGGCTAGGGAATGCAAACAAAGGTGGAGGGGGTCCTAAAGCAACAGATCCATGGACAAAAACTACCAAAAACGTAACGAATCGACAGATCGGCTCGAATCAAGGCAAGGCTATTTTTGGTGGAAATTTTCGAATTTCTCAAAAACGAAGAAAAATTTGGTGGATTTCGGTGGAAACACAAATCAAATCCGTGTCAACCTAGAGCTCTGATACCATATGATGTGGGTTGGTCCCGATTTTCACGGATTTGTGCGGAGGGAACGACAAACACGAAGAACACGCGAAGAACGAAGACACAAAAGAGGGGAAATCAAACACACAAGGGTAAATAGCAAGTAGCAACCCGGCAAGACTCGATTGGTAACAAATCCCCGTGGGCAGCCCCCAATCCTCCTCTCCCAAGCACACCTTACTCTTAGGATTGTTTGTCCAATTGGTCAATCCAACCAACCCAATAGAATCACCCTAGGATGAAAGATTGGCAAGTAGCAAACTACAAGAGGAGCCTTGGTATCCACGCAGGGATCTTCTCCACAAGGGGAGGCCTTGGTTCATCTCCACAAGGGGAGGCCTTGAGTCATCTCCATAGGAGGAAAGAGACACTTTGAGAAGAAGGAGCAAGGCTCTACTTTAGTTCCCAAATCATAGTCTAACCCTAGATCTGGATGGGGAGCGTCTATTTATAGTCTATGAGGTGAAGGGGTAAGTTGTGGGCCATTACATGGGCTTCAGCCCGAATATTCTCAGGTCCAGCGGTAGTACCGCTGCGCCAGCAGTAGTACCGCTGGGATTAAATGCGCTTGCTGGCGGTAGTAGGAAGCGGGTACCGGGAGGTACCGTAGGGGTATCCAGTGGCGTTTTCGGGCGTGCCGGTACCTCCAGCGGTACCTCGGGCAGTAGTACCGTGACCTGCTCTTGGCGGTAGTACCGCTGTAGCGGCGGTAGTACCGCTACCTGGAACTCCACGCAGTTCTTCATCTCCAGCGGTAGTACGTGTGGTGCCGCTGCCTGGGTCCTGGCGGTAGTACCGGCCCTCCTGGCGGTAGTACCGCTGAGCTGATGCTTCGTCTTCTTCATCTTCCTCTTGACTCGTTTCTTGTCCAACTTCTGCACTTGCTTGGTGATCTTCTTGGTAGTTGTTCCTGAGTATGCACAACATATCCGAATGAAGTAGCAACCCATTCAAAGGAGTGTCGAGATCACACATAGATAGGAGTGAATTCACCTTATCATGGAGAGCTTGGACTCTTGCTCTTGTCATTGGCCCGCTTGTTGTAGGAGCTGTAGGTTGGGCTACATCAGATTGCTTCAACATGCATCTGGTATAGGAAGAGATCCTATCACTAATACCATTGATGCTGATGATGGTTGGTGGGAAATTGAGATACAGGTAATGATATTGCTGGGCACTTTGTAAATGTTTGGCTTAGGTGTTTCTTCTTATATGCTATACTGATGTTTCTTTATGCATGCATATGTGTCCAGAGGCAGCCAAGTTTCGCATAGCCCCACTACAAGATGAGGAGGACTTGAAGATGTGTTTGCATAACTTCATTCGTGATAGTAAGCTATATGATGGCCATTTCGACACGATTGAGTGAGGCTCATATATCCATGAGGATAGTGCATCTTATGTCGGGGGAGTCGCCTCATCTTCTTCCGATGAAGTCATGCGTGGGACGCGACAGAGAATTGCTGTAAGTTTAGTTGCATGAGGAGTATTCTAATTGTAATTGTTGAATCACTAAAAATGACTTTTATTTTATTTTGGCATGTAATGAATTGTAGAACGTATGGAATTTGTACTAAAAAAGACTTCTGTATTCATTTCTATCTCATTTGTACTAAAACCTAGCTTACAAATGAAATTTAGGGGCGCTACAGACATTTCACCACTCAACCCATCAAACAAGCCAAATGTCTAGAAGCTGAAAAGAACAGGGATAGCAGATTCTGCCAGCTTCTACCCACCACAGATTCTCCCCACAATCTTCCAAAATCCAGCTTCTCTAGAATCATAAGCTGAAAAGAAGGGGGCCCAGGTGGGGCTCCAGGTCGTGGCTAGGGTGGCGTACGGCGGCTTCGGCAATGGGCCGTGCTAAGCGTCCCCCGGGGATCGTAGGTTCCGATCCCCCGGATGCAGAGCTTGACACGTGTCCCAGATTAGAGATCCCTTCGCTCGTTTTACCTCACCACCTCGCACGTACCGTTCTGAAAAAGGAAAAAAACAACACGCGAACTTCCCCGCACGTACCCCTCGTCCCTCCATGGCTCGGAGCAGACTCTATTGGTGCTACAGTGCTCCGCCGTTAGACGACCGCCGCCAGCAAGGAAAATCCAGCGTGCTCCGACCGCAGCCGCATGGAAACTGTGCCTCCGGCTCGCAGCAGCAGCGGGAGCTTCACAGCACCATCTCGACCTCTCAAACTCATTCCCAAGCCTCACAAAGAGCTGCGCGTCTGACCTCTCCTTCGAGAGCCATGGCCGTCGCCGGAGAAGACGCATGTCGCGATGCCTCTTGCAGCACCGTCACTCGATGCTTGTAGCAACCCCCAAAGGCGCTTGTAGTACACTAGCTCGTCGTCTGTAGCAACGCCGGCAGGCGCTCATAGCACCATCGCTCGCCATCGGTAGCAACGCCGGCAGGCGTTTGTAGCACCGCGGCTCGCCGTTGGTAGCAACGCCGTGCGTCGTCGGTAGCATCTACGGCTACCGTCGGTAGCAAGCCGTCGCCGTCCGAAGCATCGCCGTAGCAACGCCGCCTGCTATCGGTAGCATCCCTGGCTACCGACAGTAGCAACGCCACCGCCGTCCCGAAGCATCACCGGCTATTGTCGGTACCAAAACCGTGTGTCATCGCCGCCGGAAGCATCGCCGGTAACAACGCCGCGCGTCGTCGGTAGCATCGCTGGCTACCGATGGGAGCAACGCCTCCGCCGTCCGAAGCATCGCCGGCTATCGTCGGTAGCAACGCCGTGCCCCGTCCGTAGCATCGACGGCTACCGTCGGTAGCAAGCCGCCGCCGCCGTCCGAAGCATCACCGGTAGCAACGCCGCGCTCCGTTGGTAGCATCGCCGGCTACCGATGGTAGCAACACGCCGTCGAGGAGGGAGCACCGGTGGCGGCAGTCAGTGCAGGTAGCGTTCGGGCAGAGGAGGCCGAGGCGAAGCTCGACGCAGCGACAGATGAGGGCGCAACGGTGCTAGCCAAAGGTGGGAAGGGGAGCGCCGGCGGTGCGTGGCCAGGGGCAGCGGCGGCGAAGGCGGAGGGGTGGCACGCAGGGAAGCCCACCTACACTAGAAGCACCGACGGCCGCCGCGTCGACCTACTGTCGCAGCACCGGCGGCCTGGCACCGTAGCCCCGTCGCGGCGCTGCCTCCCTCTGGACGAGCTTGGTATCCGCAGCGGCGAGGCGGCCCCTCGCAGCACCGCTTGAGGTGGTGGAGACTGCCGGCAGGTCGAGCTTGAGCTGTGGAGGCTACGGCAGCACGGAATGGAGACGAAAAAGAAATGGGGAATTTTCTCCCGAGAGGATGAGACGAGGATGGGGAATTGCGGATGATGGGGGCGGTGGTGTGTGGGTCAACATGGGACGCATGTCATGCGTAGCAACCGGAGGACGCGAGCTTTGGATCCCCCGGGTGATTACCAAACTTTTCCTTCGGCAATCCAGGCGGTGCAGCCGCCGTGGCCCCAGACCATATAAGGAGGTTGCACGGCGCGTGGCTCACCAATAAGCGCACGGCACCACAATCTTCATCTCTGCACCCATGCCATCTAAATACGAACTTACTTTGTGTGCCTTCAATACTATAAATTTTGCCACTCCCGTTGCATCGCACGGACATATTTCCGAGTATAACATAAAGTATTACCATTAGAAAATATGACATCTTAAGTTTCAATGATGTATATTTTGTAATATATAACTCATATTAGGTTGGTCAAATTGATGATTTAGGAAAATACTATTGTTGGAGGAATCATAACCCGGTAGGCCCATGAAGAGTGAAGCATGACCCGCCTGGCAGGAGGCCAGGCGAGGCCAGTTAGCCATCAGCATGGGCCGGGTTACATTGATGGGCCGAAGAGCTTGTCGGTAACCCGGCCAGTGCAAGGAAGGTTCCAGAAAATCCGGAGGCGGTACGCGTCACGGAGTCCAAGACTTGGAGGGCACGAAGGACTAGAAGGATTAGATTAGGACTCCGAGTACGGGAATAATCCGGCCTTACGTTGTACGAGACTAGGAGACCCGACAGCCTTTATAAGCCGGCTCTCAAGTCATAGATAGACAAGCCTCAGATTAATCGAGACACACCCCTGTAATCCTAGACTCGTAACTCGGCGACACATCGTTTCCAGGTTTCGAGATACTCACCATCAATAACAAGCAAGCAGGAAGTATAGGTCTTTATCTCCTATGGAGAGGCTGAACCTGGGTAAACACTGTGTTCCCGTAGAGCGTGACAATCTTCCGTACACCAGACCGCCGTAACCCTCAACTCAAGTTACCCCTGGGTAACATCTGATGTGACAATCCCACGACAGTTGGCGCCCACCGTGGGGCCAGAGCTAAAAGATGTTTACATCACGGGAGAAGCTCTGCGAGGTAAGCAAAACCTCGCCATCGGCGAGATCACCATCAACTTGCAAGGAGAAAGCATCATTGACGATTTCGGGTGGAGCCCGGAGTCAGATCAGATCGAGACCGGTCACGTCATCCCGATCGGCTGGATCAACGTCTTCGTAGGTATGGTGCATGCCGCGAGACCCGCCCAGGAGGAGAGCGAGTACGACTCTGTGTCAGGGGCCGCCACCATCGTCCAATCAGACGGTGAGGAGTCAGTAGGCACGGCAGAGATCGAGTTTGCAATCACCACGCAGGAGGCCTAGTCGGAAGAGCCGGCATGGGCGTCGCGTGACGTCATCAATGAGGATACCGAGTCAATCTTAGAATTGTTTGAAGATCGCTATGGATATGGAGTTGAGAAAGAGGAATACGAGTCATCCCTGGGTCCGGTACGCCGGGTCGGAGTATACACGGCACCTGCAACATACCTTGACCCGGCATCAGTCTCGGTGGCAGCAACGGTAACGGCGGCGGCGTTAACCCAGAATCAGCAGCAGCAACAAACGCAGCAGAACCAACCTGTAATTCAAGACCCGCCGCGGCCCCGAGTTGATGAAGAGGTGGCATCGGTGTCTTCCGAAAGCGAGACTATGGGAGAAGGGGCTTCCAATCCGCCAAACCCGACATTTTTCAGTAACAATCTGGTGTTAGATCCTAATGTGCTTGCAACTGTGGTAACCCCGAAAAACGCAGCATCCCGGGCAAGAGAGCTGGACACCGCACGTCGTGCCTTGGAGCAACAATGGCGGGACGTCACGGCAGAGAAACAACAGATGGCGGCCAGGTAGCGACAGTTGGATGAGCAGGAGAATCGCCTTCGACAAACGCAAGCATCATGGAGAATCGCCACAACGACGCAACCCGGGTGCAAAACGGGAGATATCAGAGCCGGTTTCCCCTTCAAGGTGAGACGCTAGATCCGGCTAATTTATTTGTTACACCGCAGGACCAACCTATCAGGATGGTGCTGGAGGTTTCGGCTGCTGGAGCTGGCACAAGATACACTGGAGGAGCAAGACCCGACAACGTTGCAGCCAGGTCACCAAGGATGCCCACTGGAGGAGCCGGGGGTAACACTAGAGCTATGCCACCACCTCCACCCAGATTTCATACGCCGCCGGGTCACTATAACAACCCAACGGATAACGTGTACGCATCCACGCTAGCGCTTGACCATATCCGGTTGGGGAACTCACCTCAAGAAATTGAGACTCGGCGTGCCATAGACATGTTACGTACAGCTGTGGTTCAGCAAGCAAATTATCCAGATAACAGAAGTGGATTACATGGAACACCATACAACAGCCGCTCGAGGAGCCTGCAGGGGGAGAGCCCGAGGCAGTATCAAACTAGTTCAGCACGACGGAGGGCAGAGCAGGAAAATCAACAACCACCGCCGCCTCCGCCCAGACAGGCCGCTCCCGCGGCATCGGCTGCACAGGCCATTGTTGATAGTTTGAGGGCAAGGCGTGCGGCGAATTCCGTAGCACGCGCCGGAGGAGCCGGCGCGGCGCCTGCGGCAAGAGCAGCAGTAAGTTCACCAGCACCATTGGGAAGGCCGGGTCACGTAGTTTCTTTGTCAGTTTTGGCCGGACCCAAGTGTCTTTCAGATACCATCAGGGCGGAGCCTTACCCAGATAAATTCAAGGAGCCTAGCAAGATTGCCAATTATGATCCTAGCATGGAGCCAGAAGCTTGGTTGAGCAGTTATGAGATGGTGATGTGTATTTGCAACGCTTCAGAAAATATTCAAGCCAAATTTATGTACCTTATGATGACAGATGGAGCAGCTAAGTTGTGGTTTAACACTTTACCCGAGAGATCCATCAATTCCTGGAGTGAGTTGAAGGCAGCTTTTATCAAAAAAAATCAGGGAACTTGCAATCGGCTTTATTCTATCGAGGACTTAGATCGGTGTATGCATAGGAAGGGTGAGTCGGCCAGCAGCTGGATGTGCCGGGCCACAGAGATCCTCACTCATCTAAAGACATCCTCCCCAGAAACGCGATGCAGTCAATGGAAAAAACTTGCAGATATGACCCCCTTGTTCAGAAGCTGGGACGCATGAAGTCCATCAGCTGGGTCTCAGAAATCACTATGGGAGAGCTGATGGAGGCATGCAACAGGCACGCTTCCACGGATAAAACTAAGGATGATAACGAGGAAGAAAAGGGAAGGGACCAGTGAGTAATGGAGAATAGAACAACAATGGTGGTGGACAGAACAACAACAACAACAACTACTACTACAACAATGGTAATCAGAACAAGCGTTCGTATGGTGAAGGAAACTCGGATCTGGTTACCAATACCAATTCTGGGTTCCAGAGGCAAAGAAGAGATGGAGATTATCGAGACAATGGTGGCAACTACAATGGTAACAAGAACTATCGAGGCCCGCCGCGCCCAACCAGTCACATCGAAGCTTTCAGGATGCCGTGTCCTCGCCATAGCAAGAACGGCAGACCCGCCAATCACTCCTTGGAGCAGTGTGTAGATTTGCAGAGGTGGAAGAACGAAGAGATACAGAAGGCGTTGAACGGCGGCGGACGTGGAGGAGGACCCGACCCGGGTGGTAACCCGGCAAACAGGCCACCTCCTGCGGAAACGCAGGACCCGGCAACGGTGCGGATGGCCAAAACAGAGATGATCAAGGCGGTTTCCATGTAAATCCAAAGCAACTTGGCCAGTATCACGTTCACACCACTCACACGACAAGGAGAGAGAGAAAATTATTCAAACGTGCAGTAAACACAGTTTCATTAGCAGTTCCAAGGTATCTGAAGTGGTCAGAATACCCGGTCACATGGAGTAGAGAGGATCACCCGCCCAACATCGAGAATCTGAGTCTCCTTGCCTTGGTGGTAGCGCCACAGGTGGGAGGCTTTGTTTTACACAAGGTCCTCATGGATGGAGGAAGCAGTATCAACATCTTGTATTATGAAATTTTCTTGCGCATGGGTCTTAGAGAGTCACAGCTACAGCCTACTAGCACTATCTTTCATGGTATAGTCCTAGGGAAATCAGCAAAGCCGGAGGGGAAAATAACACTTGAGGTTGCCTTTGGCGAGTCCAAGGGCAACTATCGTTCTGAGATGATCACATCTGAAGTCGTGAAATTGCAAAGTCCATATCATGCCCTGTTTGGCAGACCCGTCTTTGCCAGATTCATGGCAAGGCCATGTTACGTTTATCTGCAGTTGAAGATATCGGGTCCTAAGGGAATCATTACTGTTCATGGGAGCCGGGAGATGGCAGCAAAATGTGACGATGGAGATGCCGCCTTAGCTGAGCAGGCCTGTGCAGAGGAGGAGCTCAAATTTTATAAATCCAGAGTAGACCCGATGATCGCACAGTGCTGAAGAGGCCAACCACTGAATATAAAGCAAAATTCAAGTCGGCCCAGGACACAAAGATGATCGATTTCACACCCGGTTTTTCTTCCAAGCAGTTTGCTATAGGATCCAATATTACTGACAAATAGGAAAGCGCGCTCATCGAGTTCATCCGTGAGAACAGGGACGTCTTTGCATGGACACCTAGTGACATGCCTGGAGTACCTGCTGAACTCGCTGAGCACAGCTTACATGTTGATTCCAAAGCCAGACCCATCAAGCAAGGATTGCGTAGATTGAATGAGGAAAGTCGTAAGATTGTTGGAGAAGAGATAGCCCGGTGATTGCGTGGATCACACGTTCGTTGGGAGACCCCAAGAGGAAGGTATGATGCAGTGTAGCAGCAGTTTCCCTCAGTATGAAACCAAGGTTTAATCGAACCAGTAGGAGCAAGAAATCACTTCTGAAGGTTGTTGGTGGCGGAATATGGCACGGCGCAACACCAGGGAATCCGGCGACCGACGTGGAACCTGTACACAACACAATCAAACTACTTTGCCCCAACGAAACAGTGAGGTTGTCAATCTCACCGGCTTGCTGAAAACAAAGGATTAAACGTATGGTGTGGAAAACAGTAGTAAATTGCAGAGAATGAAAAGGAACAATGTTTGCAGTTGGTTGTATTATCAGTGTAAAAGAATGGACCGGGGTCCACAGTTCACTAGTGGTGTCTCTCCATAAAAGATAACTAACATGCTGGGTGAACAAATTACAGCTGGGCAATTGACAAAATATTGAGCGCATGACAATGCATATATATGACATGATGATTACTATGATATTCATGTGGGCATTACGACAAAATACATAGACCGTTATCCAACAGCGTCTATGACTAATAATCCACCGCCAGGTTGTCATCCGAGTTCCCCGTTGGTATTAAGTTGCAAGCAACGGATAATTGCATTAAGTAATGTGCGTAATGTAAACAAATGCATTAGACCTAACGGCGTACCCTTAAGCTAAGCATCGGTTATTTTATCCCTAGTGGCAACAGCACATCCACAATCTTAGAAGTTATTGTCACTCTCCCAGATTACCGGAGGCATGAACCCACTATCTAGCATAAATACTCACTCTTGGAGTTACAAGCATCTACTTGGCCAAAGCATCTACTAGTAACGGAAAGCATGCAAGATCATAAATAACATATAAGATAGATTGATAATCAACTTGACATAGTATTCAATATTCATCGGATCCCAGCAAACACAACATGTAGCATTACAATAAGATGATCTTGATCATGATAGGCAGCTCACAAGATCTAAACATGATAGCATAAAGTGGAGAGACAACCATCTAGCTACTGCCATGGACCCGTAGTCCAAGGATGAACTACTCACGCATCACTCCGGAGGCAGGCATGGTGATGTAGAGCCCTCCGGTGATGATTCCCCTCTCCGGCAGGGTGCCGGGAAGAGCTTCTGAACCCTCCCGAGCTAGGGTTGACGGCGGCGGCGTCTCTGGAACTTTTCGTGGATAATGGCTCGGGTATTTAGGGTTTTCGCGTCGGGAGAATAAATAGGCGAAAGGGCGGCGGCTGCAGAGCACGTGGGCCCCACACCACCCCACGGCGCGGCAGGGGGGCCGCGCGGCCCCATGGTGTGGGTGCCACGTGGCTCCTCCGTCTCTCCTTGGACTCCGTGTTCGTGTTGGAAAAATAGGAGGTTCTGTCCAAGTTTCGTCCAATTCCGAGAATATTTCCAGACTAGCTTTTCTGGAATACAAAAACAGCAGAAAACAGGAACTGGCACTGTGGCATCTTGTTAATAGGTTAGTCCCAGAAAATGCATAAAAATGCTATGAAGTGTATATAAAACATGTAACAATTGGTATAATATCAACATGGAACATCAGAAATTATAGATACGTTTGAGACGTATCAAGCATCCCCAAGCTTAGTTCTACTCGTCCTCGAGTAGGTAAAACGATAAAAACAAAATAATTTCTGAGGTGACATGCTACAATCATAATCTTGATCAAATAGTATTGTAAAGCACATGTTATGAATGAAGTGATCCAGGTCAATGGTCTATAGTTTGCTAGCAAGTAGATAATGAGCAAACAACTGAATCATATAAGCAAAAACTTTTCATGAATAGTACTTTCGAGACAAGCATCAAAGAGTTTTGCATAAGAGTTAACTCATAAAGCAATAGATTCTAAGTAAAAGGTATTTAACCAACACAAAGGAAGATTTAAGCTTCAGCAATTGCTTTCAACTTTCAACATATATATCTCATGGATATTTGTCAACACAAAGCAATATAATAAGTGCAATATACAAGCATATAAAAATTGTTGCACCAAAGTTGACACTAGTGTTTGCTTCTAAGATAGAAAGAAGTAGGAAAACTGACTCAACATAAAAGTAAAAGAAAGGCCCTTCGCAGAGGGAAGCAGGGATTAAATCATGTGCTAGAGCTTTTTAAGTTTTTGAAATCATATAGAGAGTAAAAATAAGTTTTGAGAGGTGTTTGTTAATTGTCAACGAATCAGAAAATGGAAAGTACAATATGACCCCTGCCAACCAGACTTTTAAGAGCGGCTCCCATGAAGGACGTTATTTCTACCAGCAAGGCAGATCATCCCTCTTTCTCTTTTGTTTACACATGCAGATATTTCACTGTTTGTCATTGCTTGACTGATAAATCAGGGCAAAAATGTGAAGAGAATTAAGCGGTTAAAGTTGTAATTAATTGGGACTGGGCACCCCATTTGCCAGCTCTTTTTGCAAAATTAATGGATAAGCGGATGTATATGCCGCTAGTCCGGTGGTAAAGTCTGTTTGACAGTTGACATAAAGACATCCACCCCGTCCTCATGAGCTTGGTAAACATTGACACAAAATAGGAGTAATAAAGTTTGAATAGTTTAAAGGTAGCACATGAAAAATTTACTTGGAATGGCAAGGAAATACCACATATAGGTAGTTATGGTGGACACAGATGGCATGGATTTTGGCTCAAGGTTTTGGATGCACGAGAAGCATTCCCTCTCAGTACAGAGTTTAGGCTAGCAAGGTTATTTGAAGCAAACACAGGATATCAACCGACACAGCAAGACTTATATGAAAACATATTGCAAGCATTATAAGACTCTACACTGTCTTCCTTGTTAACCAAACCCTTTTACTAGAAAATATCTAGACCTTAGAGATACCAATCATGCAAACCAAATTTCAACGAGCTTTACGGTAGTTCTTCATTAATAGGTTTTAACTACATGATACAAAAGCTTAAACATGAACTACTTGATAACTCAAAACAATTGACAAGTATCAAATTATCCAATACAGTGATCTACAAGAATATGTAAGCTTTTTCCATTATACCATCTACCACATGCAACATTTTCTGTTCCAACCAAACACCAATCAATTTATTTCAACATAAACTCTCCAAACAATTATAAGTGAAGCAAGAGAGTACTTTCTTTAAAAGAACTAACAGCTCTGAATAAGAGATGCATGCAAAACAGGAGCTAAAAGCATAGCAATAGCTAGATAAGAATACTCAACAAGTATAAGTGAAGAATAGGAGTATTCATATGAAAAAGCGGAGCGTGTCTCTCTCCCAATCAAGAATGCTGGGGTCCAATCAAGTTGACCATAAGAAAAATAAAATACTGAAAATAAAAGCACACAGACGCTCCAAGTAAAGCACATATGATGTGAAAGAATTAAAATATAGTTTCACTAGAGATGACCTGATAAGTTGCTGATGAAGAAGGGGATGCCTTGGGCATCCCCAAGCTTAGACGCTTGAGTCTTCTTGAAATATGCTGGGGTGATCCATGGGAGCATCCCCAAGCTTAAGCTCTTCACTCTTCTTGATCACATTATATCATCCTTCTCTCTTGACCCTTGAAAACTTCCGCCACACCAAACTCAAGTAATTCTCATTAGAGGGTTAGTGCACAATCAAAAACTCACATGTTCTATAAGGACACAAACATGACCGTTACTTTTAACATTAGCTACTGCCACTGATGTTATGTGAAGCTCTTCACCCTAAAAAAGAATTCCACTCAACACTAGTAAAAGAGAGAATGCGAAAAATAAAAGACAGAATCTGTCTAAACAGAACAGTCCGCAAAGACGAATTTTTTCGAGGCACTTACGTTGCTCAGATCGAAAAACTTTAAACTAACGAAAGATGCGTACATATCTGAGGATCACGCACAAAAATTTGCAGATTTAAATAATTTTTCTGTGATTTTACAGAATTAAAACGGTGAACAGCAGAAATCTGTTCCTGCGCAGAAATCCAAATCTAGCATCATCTTCCTATTAGAGGCAATACTTGGCACAACAATGCGATAAAATAAAGATACAAAGGAATTGTTACAGAAGTAAACAACTCCTTGACTCAAAAAGAAAAGAAAAATTGCAGAAATAAAATAATGGGTTGTCTCCCATAAGCGCTTTTCTTTAACGCCTTTTAGCTAGGCAGTAATTTTTATGATGCTCACATAAGGATAAGAGTTGAAACATAAAAGAGAGCATCAAAAGCATATATAAAACATGTTTAAATCTAACACTCTTCCTATGCAAGGAATCTTGTAGTAAAACAAATCATTGAAGCATAAAGCAACTAGCATAGGAAGATGCAACAAATGCAACTTTAAAACTTTCAACACAAAGAGAGGTGTTTTAGTGACTTGAAAACTTTTACAACAATTTTTCCTCTCTCATAATAACTTTCAGTAGAATCATGAACAAATTCAACAATATAACTATCACATAAAGCATGCTTTTCATGATCTACAAACACATAATTTTTATCAAGCTCCAAGGTAGTGGGATCAAAAATTTCAAACCCACTTTTAAACATATTAAAACAAGATGATTGGTCACTCTCAATAGTAGAATGCATAATATTATCAAGCAACATAGGACCATCATCTAAAGCTTTATCATAAACATTTTCTAAGCAAACTTTCTCATTACCATGCATTTTGAAATTAGGCATAAATAGAGGATTATCATAAGACTTATCAAAATAGCATGGATTTTCATAAATAACAGTAGCATAATTATTTCCACAAGTTTCATTCATAGGGAATATTTCAAGAGAATCCACAGGAACATAACATTCTTCCTCCTTTTGTAAGCATGGAGGGCAATCAAATAGTGTAAGAGTTAAAGAGTTACTCTCATTGGAAGGTAGACATGGGTAGTTAATCCACTCTTCCTCCTTTTGTTCATCACTCTCCTCCTCTTTTTCATCCGATGAGATTTCAGCATCAGCAGTTTCTTCTTCCACATGTTCCTGCAAGGCAATGGTCTCCTCCTTTGGAGGAAAGATCCTATTAATAAATTCAGTAATATAACCATTATCCTTGTAATTCTCAAAACAATATTTAAGTACAACAAGATTCTCAGATTTATAAGGGGTAACATCATCATTAGCAATAATGTCAAATAAAGCAGCAATTTCATAAGCCCCTTAAAAGCAATAAATTCTTCAATTCTCTCCACATTATAAAAATCATAATCCCCATTAGCATAAGAAGACAAGATTTCATTATCATTGTGAGCACATTGGAAAGGAAGGTGACGCAATCCACAAGAACATTTTACATCATAAAGCCTACATAAATCCCAGGCACATGTTTTAACTTTCTCAATAAAATTCCATAATAGTAACCCTTTTTCAGACAAACGGTGTTTCTTAAAATGTTTTTGATGGCCCTCTGTGAACCCACCGTGCCAATAAAATTTAGTTTGAAAGAAGTTATCCATTGATAGCAAGTAAACAACTAGACATAATAACAAACCGAAATAGACTAGATGCAGGAATTTAATTTTTTTGTATTTTTGATTAAAGCAAACAAGATAAAATAAAATAAACTAAGCAAGACAATAACAAAGTAAAGAGATTGGAAGCGTGAACTCCCCTTGCAGAAATCCTCTTGCTCCCCGGCAACGGCGCCAGAAAAAGAGCTTGATTGACGTGGATCACACGTTCGTTGGGAGACCCCAAGAGGAAGGTATGAAGCAGTGTAGCAGCAGTTTCCCTCAGTATGAAACCAAGGTTTAATCGAACCAGTAGGAGCAAGAAATCACTTCTGAAGGTTGTTGGTGGCGGATATGGCACGGCGCAACACCAGGGAATCCGCGACCGACGTGGAACCTGCACACAAACAATCAAACTACTTTGCCCCAACGAAACAGTGAGGTTGTCAATCTCACCGGCTTGCTGAAAACAAAGGATTAAACGTATGGTGTGGAAAACAGTAGTAAATTGCAGAGAATGAAAAGGAACAATGTTTGCAGTTGGTTGTATTATCAGTGTAAAAGAATGGACCGGGGTCCACAGTTCACTAGGTGTCTCTCCATAAAAGATAACTAACATGCTGGGTGAACAAATTACAGCTGGGCAATTGACAAAATATTGAGCGCATGACAATGCATATATATGACATGATGATTACTATGATATTCATGTGGGCATTACGACAAAATACATAGACCGTTATCCAACACGTCTATGACTAATAATCCACCGCCAGGTTGTCATCCGAGTTCCCCGTTGGTATTAAGTTGCAAGCAACGGATAATGCATTAAGTAATGTGCGTAATGTAAACAAATGCATTAGACCTAACGGCGCACCCTTAAGCTAAGCATCGGTTATTTTATCCCTAGTGGCAACACACATCCACAATCTTAGAAGTTATTGTCACTCTCCCAGATTACCGGAGGCATGAACCCACTATCTAGCATAAATACTCACTCTTGGAGTTACAAGCATCTACTTGGCCAAAGCATCTACTAGTAACGGAAAGCATGCAAGATCATAAATAACATATAAGATAGATTGATAATCAACTTGACATAGTATTCAATATTCATCGGATCCCAGCAAACACAACATGTAGCATTACAATAAGATGATCTTGATCATGATAGGCAGCTCACAAGATCTAAACATGATAGCATAAAGTGGAGAGACAACCATCTAGCTACTGCATGGACCCGTAGTCCAAGGATGAACTACTCACGCATCACTCCGGAGGCAGGCATGGTGATGTAGAGCCCTCCGGTGATGATTCCCCTCTCCGGCAGGGTGCCGGGAAGAGTTTCTGAACCCTCCCGAGCTAGGGTTGACGGCGGCGGCGTCTCTGGAACTTTTCGTGGATAATGGCTCGGGTATTTAGGGTTTTCGCGTCAAGAGAATAAATAGGCGAAAGGGCGGCGGCTGCAGAGGCTCGTGGGCCCCACACCACCCCACGCGCGGCGGGGGGGCCGCGCGGCCCCATGGTGTGGGTGCCACGTGGCTCTCCTCCGTCTCTCCTTTGGACTCCGTGTTTGTGTTGGAAAAATAGGAGGTTCTGTCCAAGTTTCGTCCAATTCGAGAATATTTCCAGACTAGCTTTTCTGGAATACAAAAACAACAGAAAACAGGAACTGGCACTGTGACATCTTGTTAATAGGTTAGTCCCAGAAAATGCATAAAAATGCTATGAAGTGTATATAAAACATGTAACAATTGGTATAATATCAACATGGAACATCAGAAATTATAGATACGTTTGAGACGTATCACCCGGCCTTTGGCTGCTGGCTTTATTATGGAGGTTTACCTCCCAAAATGGTTGGCTAACCCGGTTTTGGTTCAGAAAAAGAATGGAGAGTGGCGTATGTGCATAGATTATACCAGCCTTAACAAGGTATGTCCAAAAGATCCGTTTGCTTTACCCCGTATTGACCATTTCATCGATGCCGTGGCAGGCAGCGAGCTCTTGTGTTTTCTAGATGCATATTCAGGTTACCATCAAATCAAGCTCAAAGAGGAGGATTGGGATAAAATTGCGTTCATAACCCCCTTTGGAGCCTATTGTTACAAAACAATGACTTTTGGCCTGAAGAACGCTGGAGCAACTTATCAGAGATGTGTCCAGAATTATTTTCATGATAAGATTGGTCGCAACGTGCATGCTATGTTGATGATGTTGTTATCAAGTCCCCGAAAGCCGGGTCACTCATTGATGACCTGAAGGAAACGTTTGCCAATTTGAGGAGGTATGATATGAAGCATAACCCCACCAAGTGTGTGTTTGGGGTCCCAGCAGGAAAACTCCTCGGTTTCATCGTGTCAGAACGTGGAATCAAGGCAAACCAGGAAAAAATCAAAGCCGTGCAAAGATTGAAGAAGCCAGAGGAGCTGAAGGATGTCCAGAAGATTACGGGTTGTATTGTGTCCCTGATCCGGTGATGTGGAGCGAACCTCGTGGCGAGATTCGATCCGTTGTTGGCCCGATCTTTCACGGCACAAACCTTTATCGCAGCAAGTAACAATCGCAGGTTTACGAAGATATTCACAAACCCCGCAGAAACTACACGCAAACCCTTATAGTCGAAGGAATAACGTGGACGAACCGTATAGGCTCAGCTTGTAATCTCCTACGCGTCGCAGGACCTTACACGCCAGTAGAGGTTTTTGCAAAGATTTCTCAAGAAACTTAGGGATTTTTAGACAGCTTTCCCCAAACTCGGTACGAGGATTTTAACCCCAAACACACATTGTGTCTATTTCTTATAACTCAAATCTGACCTTTACATGATGGAACGATGGCTTTATATATTAGCCGACCTAGACTTGCGTAGGAAATAAAACTGTTACAAACCGACTAGGGAAATAAAAGATAAGTTTAATTAACGTTGATCCTATTCTCCTGGTGGACCCCACCCGATTGACTTCACGGAGAGATGGTCACGTACACCTCTTCCACCCCTTACATATTCCTTGACCGGCAGGAACAGAATCAGATCGGATCTCTTATGATTAATCTTTTCCTTTTCAAAACAAGTATGCTTCCTTCTATCTCCAACAGAACGTGACTTACCAAAACAATTAGTGTAGTATTTTCCTTGCCTTCTCCTTCTGCATGCAACGTAACAGATTGTAGTGTGCTAACATGACCGAACAAATAATCCCAGGAATCTGGATCCTGCGTTGCTCTTGCCTGCTGTGTTGCACCAAACGTGCCAAGGATATAATCCTGCCTAGGCGTCGATTGCACATAAATCAGTTCATGTTCAGTTTTCACTAGTTCAGAAATAATATTAATATTCACAGGCGCAGCCGTATCATCCTCCCCTTCTTCATGTGAAACCGTCCTCGGTTTCAAGTCGGTCTGTGAAATAAAATTGTCCACCGATTCAATGAGCGCCGGAATTTTTTCAGTAGTATGGGACTCCTTTTTCTCTTTCCAAGACTTCAGATTCTCCAATCGATCTTTCCTCCATGCCTTGAATAATTTATTCTCTATGGGCTTCAGAACGTATAAATTACCTCGTGTGAAGGCATATGTGTTAGCAAGGTAATCATACGCAGCTCTGTTCTCCTTGTACCACGGTTCTCCCAATAACAAATAACATGAACTCATGGGCACGGGTATTACGTCACACAAAATCTCACAACAAAATTTGCCGATGAAATTTGTACCATAGTTTGATGCGTAATGTCGAGCTCGTCGTGGCACCGCCTCAATGAGTAGGGTCGTGGATGTGGTGTCGTCGACAGCTCCAGTTTCTCCACCATGTCGGCGCCGACCGCGTTGATCGCACTGTCGTGATCGATCGTCGTGGCACAAGCTCTCTCTCCTACTTTACAATAGGTGTGAAAAAGCTCGACGCCGTGGCCTTCCTCTTCCAGCATGAAATCGCTAGACAACCTCCAGTAGCTCCTCCTCGGTGATGACGCGATGGCCATCTCCTCCGCCGTGCCGTGAGCAACTTGGTGCTCTGATACCAGATGATGTGGAGCGAACCTCGTGGCGAGATTCGATCCGTTGTTGGCCCGATCTTTCACGGCACAAACCTTTATCGCAGCAAGTAACAATCGCAGGTTTACGAAGATATTCACAAACCCGCAGAAACAACATGCAAACCTTCTAGTCAAAGGAATAACGTGGACGAACCGTATAGGCTCAGCTTGTAATCTCCTACGCGTCGCAGGACCTCACACGCCAGTAGAGGTTTTTGCAAAGATTCCTCAAAAAACTTAGAGATTTTAGACAGCTTTCCCCAAACTCGGTACGAGGATTTTAACCCCAAACACACATTGTGTCTATTTCTTATAACTCAAATCTGACCTTTACATGATGGAACGATGATTTTATATATTAGCCGACCTAGACTTGCGTAGGAAATAAAACGGTTACAAACCGACTAGGGAAATAAAAGTAAGTTTAATTAACGTTGATCCTATTCTCCTGATGGACCCCACCGGATTGACTTCAAGGAGAGATGGTCACGTACACCTCTTCCACCCCTTACATAATTCCTTGACCGGCAGGAACAGAATCAGATCGGATCTCTTATGATTAATCTTTTCCTTTTCAAAACAAGTATGCTTCCTTCTATCTCCAACTGAACGTGACTTACCAAAACAATTAGTGTAGTATTTTCCTTGCCTTTCTCCTTCTGCATGCAACGTAACAGATTGTAGTGTGCTAACATGACCGAACAAATAATCCCAGGAATCTGGATCCTGCGTTGCTCTTGCCTGCCGTGTTGCACCAAACGTGCCAAGGATATAATCCTGCCTAGGCGTCGATTGCACATAAATCAGTTCATGTTCAGTTTTCACTAGTTCAGAAATAATTTAATATTCACAGGCGCAGCCGTATCATCTGGTTCATCGCGAGGTTAGGAGAGAAAGCCATACCACTATGCCGGCTCTTGAAGAAAACAGACAATTTTGTGTGAGATAAGGAAGCAGATGATGCGCTTGAACTCTTAAACAAATGCTCACAGAGGCACTAGTTTTGACGGCTCCCGCACCAAAGGAGCCCATGTTGATGTACATCGCTGCCGGGCCACGCGCTGTCAGTGCCGTGGTTGTGGTGGAACACAAAGAGGAAGGAAAGGAATACCCGGTCCAAAGGCCAGTTTATTATGTCAGCGAGGTTCTTACAGAGTCAAAACAGCGTTATCCGCATTGGCAGAAGTTGGTTTTCGGGGTCTTCATGGCAACCCGGAAGTTGAAGCACTATTTTCAGGAGCACCCCATCACAGTAGTTAGCTCAGTTCCACTGCAGAAATTATCATAAACACAGAAGCCACTGGCGAATCGCTAAGTGGGCAATAGAGATGGGGCCATACCATATCAACTATGAGCCCCACAATGCTATCAAGTCACAAGCTTTGGTGGATTTTGTTAACGACTGGACAGAGACAAACGCGCCTCCAGCCACTCAAGCACCAAGTCATGGATCATGCATTTTGACGGGTCCAAGCAGCTTGAGGGTTCAGGAGCCGGCGTTGTTCTCACCTCACCCAAAGGAGATAAGCTGAGTTATGTTTTGCAAATTCACTTTGGTTGCTCTAACAATGTAGCTGAGTACAAAGCCTTGTTACATGGTTTGCGCATGGCAAAGGAGATGAACATCAAACGTATTTTGTGCTATGGAGACTCGGATCTCGTTTCACAGCAAGTATCAGGAACTTGGGATAGAAAAGACGCCAACATGGCGGCTTACAGAAGAGAGGTGGATAAGGTGGCCGGGTTCTTTTCGGGCTACCAGGTGGATCACATTGACCGCAGGAAAAACGAAGCTGCAGATGCTCTGTCAAGACTCGGCTCTCGCCGAGAGCCGGTTCCACCTAACGTTTTCTTAGCTGAGTTGTGGAGTCCATCAGCCAAGACACCCACGGCGGAAGATCTCGCGTATCAGACCCAGATTCAGAGGAGTTGGTAGCTGCCTTACACGCAATCCCAGAGTGGACAGAGCCATATCTGGCATATCTTTTGCGCGGAGAGCTGCCGGCTCAGGAAATTATAGCCCGGCAAATTGTGCGCCGGGCCAAGGCGTATGTGGTCATCGATGGCGAGTTATACAAGCGAAGCACCTCAGGAGTATTTCAGCGGTGGTTTTCACTAGAGGAAGGCAGGAAAATTCTGAGAGAGATAGATGAGGGAGATTGTGGGCATCACGCATCAACCCAATCTTTAGTAGCAAAAGCTTTCAGACACGGATTCTTCTGGCTTACCGCATTGGCAGATGCAGAGCATATGGTGAAGAGGTGTGATGGATGTCAGAGATATGTCAGGCAAGCACATGTGCCGGCTCAGGAATTGAGGACCATACCTTTGACATGGCCTTTTGCAGTTTGGGGTCTCGATATGGTGGGTCCCTTTCAGATGTCCCTGTGCAAGGAAACCCACTCCTAGTTGCTATCGATAAATTTACAAAGTGGGTCGAGGTTATGCCAGTCACAAATTGCGAGGCAGCTACAGTAGTGATATTTCTGAAGAGAATCATATATCGCTTTGGTTATCCACATAGTATCATCACAGACAATGGAACCAACATGTCACTGGGAGAGGTAGCAAAATTTTGTGGAAACAATGGAATCCGGCTTGACGTTGCTTCAGTGGCTCATCCACAGGCCAATCGGCAAGTTGAGCGTGCAAACCAAGAATACTCAAAGGACTAAAACCCCGTCACTGGGTCCCATGCAAGAGAGCCGCTGGAGGGTGGGTCGAAGAATTGCCCTCCGTAGTCTGGGGAATCAACACAACACCAAATAGATCAACACAACTCACCCCGTTCTTCATGGTTTATGGTGCAGAAGCAGTTTTAACCAGTGACATTATCCATGACTCGCCTTGTGTGGTGGCTTATGTTGAGGCAGAAAACGAGCTAACCCGGCAGGATTCACTGGATGCACTGGAAGAAGTCAGGGAGCAAGCCCTGGAGATATCAGCAATTTATCAGCAAGATTTGCATCGTTATCACAGCCGCGGGTCAGGACTCGGTCTTTCCAGGAAGGGGATCTAGTTTTACGCTTGGTTCAATCCCAAGCCGGGATGCACAAGTTATCACCCCCATGGGAAGGGCCCTTTATCGTAAGCCGGAATTTGCACAATGGTTCGTATTATCTGGTGGATGCAAGAGAACACAGCGATATCTCAAACAATACTGATCATACCACTAAGGCATTGGAGGAGCGAAAGAGGCCATGGAGCATTGCCCAGCTTTGCCCTTACTACACCTAGTATCAGTTTCAGATTATCAGATGTAATAC
Organism: Poa pratensis; assembly: GCA_947311845.1. Taxonomy (NCBI): domain Eukaryota; kingdom Viridiplantae; phylum Streptophyta; class Magnoliopsida; order Poales; family Poaceae; genus Poa; species Poa pratensis. The sequence continues at coordinate 47,998,661 of CAMZMU010000079.1, read as the reverse complement.
ACGATGTAAAATGGCAGCAGATTTCAGACGTGCTCTTTTCCTTACCAGGGTACCTAAGGGGACTGGAAGGTTTTTAATGAGGCGGCTTGCTGACCTACTATATGAATATAGTGAAATTTTACAGAAAAAATATTACCTCTCCCTTGCGATTTTACTTTACAATTTATTTTGTTTCTTAGGTAGATTTACTTTATGTCCTGTTTAAATTTATAACACGGCAATTCCTATTGGGAAACCCGCCGTGGTTTTACAGTTAAAGTTTTATTTCAAAGTCTTGGGGGCTGATCGCTTGAATAGCGCAGTTGCAAACTCAAGACCCAGCCTTTATGCCACTTGGGTCATGGGGGCCGATTACTTCTAAAGTACAGCTACAATCTCATGACCGGCCAAATGGTAGAGCCATTATCTTTTCTTGGTTAACTAACTTAAGATTGATGTGACTCGCACTTATATGGCCTGATTGCTTGCCTGTAAATGCAATCAACCATGATGCCCATTGGGACTTAGTTGACCCTGTTTTTATCAGAGAAGTTACAACAGAGAAAATCCATGCGAAAGCCGGCTTATAGTCAAAAGAAACCAAAAGGGTCATCAAAGCCAAAGGATTTGCAGGACTAGCGAAAGCTTAAAATCCATTACATATCAAGCAAATTCTCAAGGTGTACAAGCACACCATCAAAATAATAGACCGAAAGTATTTAAGTTATTACAGCAACACCCATCAGGGACAAATAAAGATTGTTTTTGCAGAAATAGTGAACATTTGCATCAAGTATCAAGCCCCGGCACCAGAAGCCGGGTTATCAGTGGAAGTAGCAACCGGGTTGTCCTTTTCGGTGGTCATGGCTGGGTCACCTGACTTTGATGCAGCGGGTCACTTTGTGCTGACTTCGCTGCATCACTCTGGATCTTCAGGGATTCCTCTCTGCGCCAGGTGATCAGGTAGAGAGACTCAAAGTGACTCTCATCTTCATCTTCAACGGCTGCGTGAGTTGGAGGTGCCAAGTTCGGAGTAGAGGGGGGGGAGCGGCAGCGCTTCGTGACACAGAATCCATATAACTTTGCAGCAGATCAATATGAGCTGGTTCTGGGTCTCCAACTTCTTCATCATTGCTGTTGAACCCGGGCTGCAGAGTGGACAGGTTCATCTTGTTGGCAATCTCAGTGGCCACATACCGGGTTTGCTTCACAACCGGGCATAAGACTTCTTGTCAAATTTGGTGCCATCGGAGTTGAACTCAGGAAAGCCCTAATGAGTGGCGCCGGGTCAAAACTCGGATGGTATGATTTGGCAAGTGCAAGACCATGCATGACACCGGTTCTACAGGCAGACCTCTTCCATAATGCAAGCCATTGGGGCATAGTGGATAGCTGCCCAAGCACTTCATGATAAGTGCTTGGCGGTTCTGCCAGTTTCTCGCACTCTTGATAAGTTCGCAACTGCCAAAGTACAGCTAACACACCAGCGTATACATACATTTCACCTTTTCAGCAGCTGTTTTGCGCAGGGTCGAGTCTCGTTTGCCTGAAAAGGAGAAGTTAGTTATCCATTGCAAGAATCCGGGTTATTACTTACAAGAATTGCTGAAAAATGCTCACCAACTAGAGAAGTGACCATATAGTTGATCATTTTCTTCAATTGAGTCAGCTCTACGGTGGTGGAGTCCAGTTTCTTTTGAAGGCTTGATAGCTGGTCCTTCCAATTTTCTTCATGCTCCTCCATCTCCTTCTTCAGGTCTGAGTTCTCTTGGGTCAGCTCATGCTCAGCGGCTGTGAGCAGGGCATTTGATTCTGAGTTTAGCTTCCCCTTGAGCTGGGAAAGCTCTTCCCCGGTCTTGGTAACATATTCATGTTGAAACAATGAATAAAATAATTATGATTAATCCCCAAGTTACTGCATGAAAGATAACCCGGGACTTGGGGGCTACAGAGAGGAATTTTTTCACAGTAAAATATGTAGTGGAGTTCCAGGTTGCTGCCGGCAGACAACCCGGCACTTGGGGCTACTCAATGCGAAGTTCAAAATTTTCTTTAAGTATATAGTTAGTCCCAGGTTGCTGCAGACAGGCAACCCGATACTTGGGGGCTACAGTACTAAATTTTTGTTACAAGTGAAAGTGTTTTGTGCAAGGATACAGTTTTAGTCCCAGGATGTTGTGAACAGGCAACCCGGCACTTGGGGGCTACAGGTTTGAAAGTTTATTAAGTTTGATTATTACAAGCACCAAGTTCATCAGCAAGTGATAATCTTAGAGCTTGGGGGCTACACAGTATATGGGTATGCAGTTAAATGTAAAAATGGATGAGAGAAAAAGTTACCTCATAACGCTTCTGCATCATGGAAACCAAGTCAGATTCAAAGCCTTTATGTTGAGCAAGTCTGGTGGAGTACTCATCACGAAGAGCCGGCATTGACATGGATTCCAGAGCTGGTAAATCAGAGTAAGGAACTGGATCTTTACCACGGGCAGAAGGAGCCGGCTTAACTTCAGGCACTGTAACTTTGTCTAGCACGCTGGAGGTGCCATCAACTGAGACTTTTTGTGACCCGGTAATTTGTACTTCATCCTCTTTTGTGCCGAACCCATGTTCGGGTGATACTGCAGTGGGTTCTGGTGCAGGAGGAGATTGTGCTGGAGAAGCAACAGGGGACGGGTCTTCCATTGGTGCATCCACCAAAGCTGGTTCGTTAGCGTGTGCCTCCGGTGGAGAGGGCGCCGTGGCGGCTGGTGGGGGAGGTGCTTGAGGAGTCGAATCCGGGTTATTATCCAAGGTAGCTGTAGCCCTGTAAGGGAAAAATAGATTGTAGTATCGAGCATAAAAAAAAGTAATATGAAGAGATTAAAAGATAAAAACGAGTTACCCGGTATTGATCTGGAAATCATCCGGTGTGCTCACACTGTCTGAGGAAGAAACTGACAAAGATTGGGACTTAGCGACCCGGATTTTGCTAGCTAAAGGAAAAGAAGCAGTGGGAGTCTTTTGATAACCCGGCTTTCGAGGTGTGGCAATGTTGGGAATACCTGCGAGAAGTGGGTCTGTGCTGGTGGATTGCCGGGTCCTAGGTTTCTTTGGGGCGTTCTGTTCTTTCTCATGCATGGGTTGTTTGGAATAAGAAGAGAATTTGGGATCAAGAAGAAAGCGAGAATATGGCACCTTTGCGATGGCAGCCCGGGTACTCTTTCTATGGACAACAGGGCTGTGAAGTTTGAGCAGCTGGGTTATCTTGTGGTTCTGAGATGGAAATGGCCGGGTTAGCTGGTTGAGTTTCTTCCGAAGTGGTGTTGTCAATCAGACCAACGAAAAATTGGCCAATGGAGTCAAGTTCACTTACATCATCAGAACCCGACCCGTTTCCCTCGTCTTCTCCTTCTTTTTTTCAGTTTCTTCAGCATCAGGAGTAGGAGGTGGAGTGTCAATCTTCCACCAATCATTATCATCCTGGGAAAAGAATAACCCAGGTTATATTTCAAGAGTATAGAAGAGGTGACAAACTCAACATAAAGTGGAAACAAAAACAAAGGAGAGTTACCTCGGGGGCCGGGTTTGACACGCAAAAGGCGCAGAGACCCGTCTCCTTGATCTCAGCTAAGGTTTCGCCCAGCTGGGTCTTGACAGTTTTAATAAACAATTTATCAGTGAAATCCTTTACCGAGTAACGGAGAGGATCGGTGAGTTGACCCGTATATTTGCAGAAAAGGTTGTCCCGGATGCTAAGGGGTTGGATCCTCCATCCCATCCATGTCTTGATCAAATCTGTACCTTTTAGCCCATGCACAACCAAGACATTGATTTTCTGGAGCAAAGGAATTCTGATTATCAGTCAGAGCCAGTTGATCTACTGAATAACCCGGAAGGCGTGGCTCATTGGCGGGTGATGTATCTTTGCAATGGAAGAAGGTTTTCGGCCAGTCCTTAGTATGGCTAAGGAGTTTGAGGGCCGTCATGAGGCTGTTTTTTCGGCGTTGGATAGAAACGCCCCACAGAGAAGCAAAGGACATCTGTATGCTCACGCTGGGGTTTGCAGTAGAAAAGTTCAAGAAAAAGGTTGAGGCTAGGAGGGATTTGGAGATATGATTCACAAAGGACGGTGTAGTTGCTCATATTCAAGATAGAGTTTGGTCCTATGTCCTGTGGCCTAAGGCCGTAGTACTTGAGGACCTCACGAAAGAAAAGAGAACCCGGGGGACGGAAACCCCGGGTTATGTGCTCAGTAAATACGATCACCTTATCTTTGCCGGGTTGTGGTCGTATCTCCTCAGATGCACCGTGCAGTGGATACCGTTCTGCTGGGGGAGGACTTGAGTCGCCACGAGTTCTTGGAGCTTCAGATCTGTGGCCTTTGACCTGCCCCAGTTAACCGAGATTACGGATTGCGGCCGTGGCTTCTTCTTCGTCGCCGGCGCGGCCGCGCTGTCGTTGGCCTTCTTCTTCTTCCCCTCCATTTTTGGAGCGGTCTTGGGCGTCATGAGAAATCTGAAGAAATGGAAATGGGTCAAAAACAGATTGTGAAATACAAAGGACTGGATCACAGTGGAATAGCTCGCGCAGAGGTTTGGATCATAGAAAGTTGCAGCCGTACCGTGATAATCGAGGTCGAGGAGCTGCGGTGGTGCGACGAGCGAAGCTTCCCGATCTAGGGTTTGCTCGGTGCAGCGCGAGGTAGAAGATGAAGGTACGGATAAATGGGGAAAGTGATTTCCGTTCACTGTGACTTGTTATTTATAGCCAGGGTAAAAACCCTAGGGGTAAAAAAGTGAAAACTAGGCAGATAAGGATCTTTGACCAGCAGTCAACGACAAATGGATAAAACAAAAGGAATATTCCCTGACAAGGGATAGACTAGAATTGATTGATGTTTTTGACTAAATGTTGGGAAGAAAATTAGAGGCATATGAACCCAGTGGACAGTGGCCGGGTTACGATATGGACCGCCAAGAAGAGCCGGCCTAGCTAAAAAGAGAAAGCAATGTAACCTGGTCTTTTATATTTTACATGTGATTCTTATTTTCAGGAGGTTAACCCGGACGACGAGGATGGCGGCCCTCCCCGGCGAGTGAAGCTTACAGCCATACGAGAAGCACGTCACCTAGCGCCCGAATTACCCTGGGGGCTACTGTTGGGGGAATCATAACCCGGTAGGCCCATGAAGAGTGAAGCATGACCCGCCAGGCAGGAGGCCGGGCGAGGCCAGTTAGCCATCAGCATGGGCCGGGTTACATTGATGGGCCGGAGAGCTTGTCGGTAACCCGGCCAGTGCAAGGAAGGTTCCAGAAGACTCGGAGGCGGTACGCGTCACGGAGTTCAAGACTTGGAGGGCACGAAGGACTAGAAGGATTAGAGTAGGACTCAGAGTACGGGAATAACCCGGCCTTACCTTGTACGAGACTAGGAGACCCGGCAGCCTTTATAAGCCGGATCTCAAGTCATAGATAGACAAGCTTCAGATTAATCAAGACACACCCCTGTAATCCTAGACTCGTAATTCGGCGACACATCGTTTCCGGGTTTCGAGATACTCACCATCAATAACAAGCAAGCAGGAAGTAGGTCTTTATCTCCTATGGAGAGGTTGAACCTGGGTAAACTCTGTGTTCCCATAGAGCGTGACAATCTTCCGTACACCAGAGCCGCCGTAACCCCCAACTCAAGTTACCCCTGGGTAACATCTGTCGTGACAATCCCACGACAACTAAGACTTATAAACGTCAATACTCTTATTTTAGTGAAATCTTTTATCTCAGTAGGGTTGGGCCCATAAGAGTACTGTCCGTGCAGCCGCACAGGACCCCAAATTTTAGGGAGCCCTAATTTCTTTATTAGGTCTATATAGTTGCCACCCCATAACACTGGTCATTAAGAGTCGGCAGTCGGGTTAGCCTCACTTGGATTTGTCCCTTGGCATTGAACTCAACAAACTCACAGTCATCGACGTGGAATCCTGATTCCATTAAGGTAGAAGTGCTCGAGGTCCTTGGCGCCGGCGGCCTCCTCGCCGGCATCAGAGGTCCGCATGGCAGCGGCGGCGCACGGCAGGGGGCGGCGCATGGCAGCGGCGGCGCAGGCAGGGGGCGGCACACGGCAGACAGAGGTCCGCGGCGGCGCACGGCTGGCAGGGGGCGGCGCCGGCGGCGCACGGCAGGTACGCTCACGGGGTCCTCCAGCTCCAGCATTGACTCTTTGCTGAGAGAAATGTGAGATTTTTCCAATTTTACAAAATGGTCCTCCTAATATTACAGTAGGGTTTTTTTGCAATTTTTTTGTCCAGAATGGGATGACGCTTCCCGTTTGTGACCAATGTGCACACGTTTATTCAGTTGTGTGACCCGTTTTTCACGTTTTCAAGATGTGTGATCTAAGTGCACATACGCGACGAGATGTGTGACCGCAAGCGCAATTAACTCAGCAAATCAACTAGCCTCAACTCTCCACGATCGATTCGCACGCTACCAACGCGAGGCGAGAGAAAGGTCGAGGCTATCCGTGTTTCATCTTTTTTTTTTTTGTCTCTTCTGTATGTAAACTTCTCACGTCACCGGTTGATCGCAAAGCAACACAATCTCGATCGGGCACTTCGGCATGGATCGGTTCTCGGTCAATAGTGCCGCAGTCGGACGAGACGAGATGAGTTCGATGAAAGAATTATGCGGTCCATCTAATCGGCAAGCTTTAGAATTTTCTATAGTACTTCAACTAATTAGTGATGCCACATCAATTTAATTCAATTTTATTCATCTTTTGTATCTAGTGTTTCAAAAACCAAAATTTGAGTCATGTGAAAACATCAATTTAGAGTTTTTCAAATAACACTAAACATATAATATTGTTTGAATAAACATTATGCAATTAGAAGTTGAATATCTATGATTCTTAATATATTCAACTTCTATGTAAAATATTACATATACAATATATTGTTTCATACTTTATTTTTTATTACATTTTTTAGTTTGGCACATGACTCTGAAATTTTGCTTTGTGGGCCCTGTTTTCAGCAAATTTGTTTGAAGGCGCACATACTATAAGATGTTTATTTTTCGAAATGGAGGTTAAAACCACCGAACTGTGCATCAAAATGATGCACACAACTTTTTTATTAACTAGAAGAATACCCCGCGCGTTGCGGCGGGAATTTCCGTTTTGATATACTTGAAGATATGCTTGGGTCTCTGAAGGGGATGTGTTGCATGGAAGTTTCTACTTACTAGGGAAATTTGGTGCGGCGGCATCGCCGCACCCGTGTGGAAAAATTTAAATTTGGAATCGTCTACGGTTAAAAATTTCGTATTTGTGAGAATCGTTCGGATGGAAAGAGAGTTTGTGTTTGAAAAATTGTTTGTCGACATTTATAAATTGTGTAGATTAGAGAATTGTTGGAATACAAAGAGAGTTTTTCTTTGAATATTGATTAGTTTTCGAAAAGTAGTCAAATTGGAAAGGTATTTAGAATATTTTTATCTAATTTGGAAGTATCGAAATCCATTTGGAATTTGACGTTGATTTTATCAAAATATTTGACAATGTGGAATTTTTTCTTGTGTGTTTTTTGGCCATAAATGGGTTGCAATTTTTGTTTATGAGAAATCTGAAACATTTTTCCATATTTTTTTTTTCGATTCGTAGATTTGAAGGTGTTGATTTTAGGACATGCATTGGTTTCCTGGTTATTGTTTAGGGAAATTGGGTTGGCATTCGGAAAATTTTAATTTTTCAAATTCGATATGTGACGACATGCCATAATTAGTGGGGCTCCTTTTTTTTTGTTCGTGTTTGTTTTGCTGTTATGTTTGTGGTTAGTACGGTGTAGGAAAGGTTTTGCTGTTATGTTTGTGATTAGTACGGTGTAGGAAATTGAAATTTTCAAATGTCCACGTTGAAAAGTTGATCGAATTGGGATTTATTGAAATTCAAAGAAAGCTGTTGTAATTTGGTAAAATTGGGAACTGATTCAGGTTTGAATTATGTTTGCGCCTACTAAATGCTCACATTTCGTATGCATCAAATTTTTGGAGTATCGAAATTTGGACTTTGATCTTACGCTATAAATAGGCAGCGCCCTTTTCTTGTGTTTATGCTGATATATTTGAAGTTTTTCCCCGCCCGTGCGGTGAAATTTAATTTTGGAAACCGTCCATGTTTTAAAATTGCGCAGATTGTGAAATTACTGAAATGCGAATAGAGCTTACATTTGAAGATTGCTCAGATTTTGAAAGTTGCTCAAATTTTGAAGTTATTTGGATTCGAATTCTTTCGGAAGTTGCTCTTTTTTTAAAAAAATTGGGAAGTTATTCGGGTTCGAATTTCCAACATCTACGAAATGGACAAATTTGAAAAGCACTTAAAATTTTGTAATATTGAAATTTGAATTTTTACCGGGCGACGTAAATACGTAGCATTTATTTTTACGTGCCCACTTCGATATATTTAGTGAGGGTTTACGAAATGGGCAAATTTGGAAAGCACTTAAAATTTTGAAATATTCAAATTACGTGCCCACTTCGACATATTTAGTGTATTGCGGCGGCACCGCCGCACCCGTGTGGCATAATTCAAATTTGAAATCGGTGACGTTTAACATTTATGTAAATGTGAGAATCGTTCCTATAAAAAGAGAGTTTTTGTTTCAAACTTGTCTAGATTTCGAAATGTAGTCAATTTGCAAAGGTATGTAGATCTGTTTTTTTAGTCTAACGGTAGTAAAATGGTTAGGTTTGAAAGATAGTTTGATTTTTAAATATTCAAAGTTGGAAATGTCTGTATTCGGGAGTTGTCTAGATTGTAAAATCGTTGAAATTGAAAAAAAATATGTCGAGAATTCTTTTGAATTAGTTGAAGTGGTCAAATGGGGAAGCCATTCTGCTCAAATTTTGTAGGCATGTTGATATGTTGGTAATATTTGCAAGCCGCGCCCGTGCGGTGAAATTCAAATTCGGAAATGTCCTTATTTTAAAAGAGTGGGAATTTGAAAACCATGAAAGTGCAAAGAGAGCGCACTTTCGATAACTTATTCAGATTTTCGTGATATGGCGTGTGGGTAAATTCAAATTTAGAAATATCTTCTTTTAGAAATTATGGAATTTCGGGAAATTATTGAATTTATATTAGATGTTTAGTTTAGCTTAGTAATCAGAGGGGACACATAATTAGAGGATATTAATTTGTATTCTTTGCAATTATTCATATAATCAAACATGTGTGGGAAAACTTACCTTCATATATCTAGAGGTAGTGCATTTGGATTTTTTTTTGTTTGAAATATTGACTCTTTTGTGTTCTTATGAGTGGAATTGCTGTAATATTTTTAGGAAGGATGAATGTCATGGGGGATTTTTTTTTAAAATCGTTTGAAATATTGATATTTATTTTGAAACTCAAAAAATAATCGGATTTTTTTAGGGAAGTAGAATGTTAGAATTGTTGTAATATTTTTAGGAAGGATGAATGTCATGGGGGGATTTATTTTTATTTTAAATCGTTTGAAATATTGATATTTATTTTGAAACTCACAAAAATAATCGGATATTTTTAGGGAAGTAGAATGTTACGGGGAAATAACCTCTTTTTTTATTGTTTGAAGTATTCGTAGTTTGAGTTGGAGTTTTGAAATGCCCACACTTTCAAGCAGTGTAGTTTTGAAAAATCTTGGAAGTTTTGTTTCAAAAGTTCCAAAAGTTCTTTAAAAAGGAAAGCAGCGAAAAAAAAGAAACAGAAGGAAAAAAAATAGGAAGGGCCGACCCAGCTGCGCAGCAGCCAGGCCGGCCCACGTAGCGGCCCATCTGGAGCCCAGTCCCGCGGGACGTCGTCGTGACGTCGCCGGCGAATGGAGGCGCCGCGGCGGCCGCGAGCTCGCCGGAGGCGAGGGACGGCGAGATGGGACGCGGGAGCGCGCGCGTTCGACGCGGCTCGGCGCGGGGATCACGCGAGCGGCGGCGCCGCCACGATTTGGTCGCCGTGGCGTCGCCGGCGACGGCGAAACGCGGCGGACGCCAGCGGGCGCGGCGGCGGAGATTACCGCGTAGGCGCGGCGTCTCGGCAGGCGGCGCTGGGCAAGGAGGGAGGGGGAGAGGCGGCGGAGGTCTCCGTGTCGCTCGATCTGGGCGGGGAGCAGCGTAGAGGCGGCGGTGAGCGTCGGCGGCGGCGGCGCGGCCGCGCGGGGAGAGAGGAGGAGAGAGGGGGGTCTGCGCGCAATTTTGCAGCAGGGTCCCTTTGTTTTAGTAAATTTGTAAATTAGTCATTTTTGTGCGAGAAGATGTAGTTGCGCTGTAATTTCCGGATTTGCCAAGATCCTTTTGTAAAAAGCCACGGTGGCCGTCGATGTGGATCGTCCGATGCGGATCGGATGGCGTGGAGACGCGCACACTGTAGAACGCGTACTGTTCATGAACAGTGTCGCACGGCGGCGTGGCTCAATCTGGACCGTCCGTTCCGCCAATCGGACGGCTGTCGTTTTGCGGGTGACGTGGCCAAAACGGTGGGGGGTTGAAACGGAGAGGATTGATAGATTTGGAGATACCACTTATAACAGTAGTAAAGTCCACAAAGCTCTTATTGGGAGCCACCCGGCCTACACCAAAGAATGTTTTGAGAATATGGAAAACATGCAACCTCGCAAGCCTGAAGTTTTTTGCTTGGCTTGTTAAACAATAAGGCTGTCCAAACTGTACATCATGTCCGGCGCCGGACACGATTCCTGCCATACCAACTCTCGGTTCAAGAAAGTAGAAGCGGCTATTTCATCTGCCAGTGTTGGGGCACAAACACATGTTCTAGGTTTTTTGCTTATGGGCTCGCGAGTACATAGGATTGTCTGCTGTTTTGTCAAACAAAGAAACCAATGTACAAACACATCAAAATCATTTTTTTCAAACATAGAACATCTCTGTGTTCAAATGTACAAACATCAAAACAATGGATTTGTATCTACGGAGCACTCCAGCGTGTAAGTCTGATGGTGTGCTGCCGCCGCCCACGACACCCTGGCCGTTTGGTCCTCGAGTCCTAGATCGGGTGGACACGCTAAAGTTCAGTGCGAGTTTTAACCAAGAGGTAGTTTCTGAGGTGGCAAACTTCAAGCCTGTGGCTGCAGAGTTATCCAAGAGGTTCACCAATGTACAGCAGACTCGAGTCCATTAATTCGCGGTCTCCGCCTCTTACATTCATGTTCCTGCTCAATCCATAGACCATGGTCCTTTATTTTCCTGTATCCCTTTTTCTCTAACTAGTTGAATCGGCGCGGCGACACGCGCGCGCCCTTGCTGATAATTTTTTTGTGGTAATTTGTTTATTATTTTAGCTGCGTTATATATATTGTAAGGAAAGGTGGTAGTTCTATTTTGTATAATGTACTTAGCTGGAATTCAATTCGAAAGCAATCCATAATTAGAGGAAATGTATTTGCAATTCTTGGAAATACTTATCTAATCAATCATTTTTGTTAAGAACGTAACTACATAATTAGAGAGTTTTAAGTTATATACTTGCAAATATGTTAGCTAAATCTAAATGATCAATTATGGTTCCATTTTGCCATAAATTTCTTGTGTACCACCATAATTAGATGAAATATACCATGGTTGTGTCTAAATATTATATTCGTATTCCGCCATAATTGTGTAATTTTGATCGATGGTTAGAAGAAATATGTTGTGTTAGTATCTATTAAATTGAATTCATCTGTAGAGAAGATGAACTTGTGATTGTTTGTAAATGTGCATGTAATAAAGCATCATTTAAATTTAACTACATAATTTGGGAGAGTTAAGTGTAATTTGAGAATTTGTTAATTCCAATTTGCATAATTAGAGGGAGTTTAGTTATATTATTTGTAAATATCAACTGTAATTCGAATCTGTATGATATGTTTGTGTTTTGTGTTAAATATTTAATCTAACTCAATAATCGAAGGAAATACATTGTCTGACAATTTATTAAATTCACTTTAAAATTAAGCCGTAGTCAGAGGAAATAAATTTGCATTTTCTTGGAATATTCATCTAGTCGAACATTTTATTTTTTTGTAAATGTTACATTATTTCTAAATGTGAACTTATTCGAGTTGGTATGATACGGTCGTGTCTCGTGATAAATATTTAATTTAATTCAATAATCGGAGGGAGTACATTGTTTAAGCGTTTGCTAAACTTTTAAAATCAAGCCATAATTAATGGAAATAAATTTGCATTTTGTTGAAACATTCATGTAATCAAACATTCAAATAATTTGGGAAAGGGCCCAAAATATTTGAAATGTATTATTATTTTTTACAAATTTTTAGAATCTGTTCTGGATTGATTTGCAGTTGTGTTTCAAAAGTTGCAAAAGATCTGGAAAATGCCCGGATCTGGAAGGCATCTAAAATTTTGAAATATTTGAAGTTAAAATTTGATAAAATGCTATTAAAAGCCGTCGCTTTTTGTTCATGTTAGTGCTGACACGTTTGTCACATTTTTAAATACCATGTATTTGTAAAGCTGCAAAAAAAAATCGAAAACAGGAAGCTAAAACAAAAAAGAAATTGTAAAAAAAAGGGCCGACGCAGCCCAGAACGGCCCACGAAGCGGCCCGTCTGGCCAGCCCAGCCACGCTGACACGTCACGATGACGTGTACGGCGGGTGAAGCTGCCGCGGCGGCAGTGAGCTCGCCGGCGGCGCGACGGCGCGTCCTGGGTTGCGCGGCTGGGCGCGTCCGACTCGCGCGGATGCGGGCAAGCCGGGGGTGGCGGCGCCGCCCCGTTTTGGTCGCCGGGGCGGCGGCGTGGAACCGCGGCGGAGGGCAGCGGCATGAAATCCGGCGGCACGCGGGCGTCCCGGCACGCGGCGCTGGGGGAGGAGGTAGAGGCGGCGACGGCGGAGCCCGCCGTGGCCAGAGATTTTCCTGGGGAGGCGCGGGGCGGCGGCAGCGACCTCCGGGTCGCGGGAGAGAGAGAGGGCAAGGGGGAGTTCTGCGGATGATTTTGCAAAAAGGCCCTCAGTTTTGTTACTATTTGCGGATAGGTACTTCCCTTCGTAAATTTCTGGGTTGCGGATCTATTTTCCGGTTTGCGGGGGAGATTTATGTAAAACTAACGCGCGGGTGGAGCTGGGACCGTCGGATTGGGATCGGACGGCCCAGATCACGGTGGGTACTATTCATAATTGTTCATCCGCCCGAATTGGTCGATTTCGGCCGTTGGATCTCGATCGGACGGCCGAACTTTGGAGAGAGAGGGGAAGGGGGAGTTCTGCAGATGATTTTGCAAAAAGGCCCTCAGTTTTGTTACTATTTGCGGATAGGTACTTCCCTTCGTAAATCTCTGGGTTGCGGATCTATTTTCCGGTTTGCGGGGGAGATTTATGTAAAACTAACGCGCGGGTGGAGCTGGGACCGTCGGATTGGGATCGGACGGCCCAGATCGCGGCGGGTACTATTCATAAATGTTCATCCGCCCGAATTGGTCGATTTCGGCCGTTGGATCTCGATCGGACGGCCGAACTTTGGAGCAACCACAGGCCTTGAAAATCTTCAGCCTTAATATATAGGGGTAATGTATGTACCTTGCAGAGATATGTAAGCCTGGAAACATAGCATATGAGGATCAGAGATGGTTTGACCCATAAGACACCCCCCCCCCCCCCCCCCCTTAACTCTCAAGGAGAGATGAGAAAAAAAACTAAATTGTACAAAATGTTTGCATAGGAACTGCAGATAAGAAAAAAGTTGTAGTAAGCAGCTTGAGAAGATTATATACTATATTTTAATTCCAGCGTTATTTTAGGTCAATCTGATGTGTAAAACATGCATGCACCTTGTCAAGGCCTGTTTCATCAAAGATCAACCTTGATCTCTGAATCTCACTGCTATTTTAACCTGCGAAAAAAATCACCTATCAGAGTCAACGGTATCTATAGTCAAACTACACGAAATACAATTTGCATTTCCCAGCAACCAAGTATTTTGTCAGACTCAAGAACACAATAGTAAGAAATTTGTTAGGATAAGTATATTTAGTTATAGTTCCTCCTTATGCTGCAATTTTTTAGCACAGATAAAATGAAAATATGCAGGAGCACACGGTGGTACACATAGATACATGAAAATAAGCAGGACCACACTTCAGTTGGTACACATGAAAACAAAATCTATGAGAATAAATATGGGAATACCATCCGCCAACAGACTTGAATGCTACCAAAATTCAGAGATAGCGAGAGAAATCAACGAACCTGTATAGTAATACAGTAGTAAAGAACCAAGGCACTCGAGTAAGATTCGGACAGGGAAACCAGGAAGAAACTTGCAGACAAATCACTCGCAAGGTGCCTGCACATATACATTGATTGGCAAACATAGAATTGACAGGAAACTGAATAAAAGGCAACATGCACGTACACGCTGTGTGCGCTCCCATCGATCTGTATGAAATCTGTACCAAAAAACTGAAGCATTGAGAGGGAGAATGAGAAACTAAAGGGGGTGGGGACATGGAACCTCGTTACCTGAGTATGGGCCGGGTATAGGAAGATCGTGAATAGACCAATTTGAAACAACCAAGAAACTGTATATATAGAGGAAGTGCGAACCAAAAGTCATGAGTAATAATAGCAAGATTAATTATGAATTAATTCGACGGCTTACTCAGCGGTTCCAAACATTGCACTTTAAAGATGATTAAGACGTAGTAAATTTGGCCACCAAGCGACGATGGAAGATGAGTGGTTCAGTAGTTCTGGAGGACAATGGAGCAGACGGGGGATTGGGTAATTAACTATGGGTGTGGCGCGGCGTAAAAAGTAACGGAAAAGGCACTTCGATGCACGCCTTTGACGCGGGCGTCGAAGAGGAGCTGTAGGGCGACAGGGAACGATGCCAACGTCATTGGCAGGGAAACGGAAGGTGCCGGCGAAATCGAGCGTGCGGAGGACCCGGAGGACCTCGACGTGGGCGTTGAAGGGATGGGAGCTGGAGGACGAAATGGACCGAGAGGCAGAGGCGACCGGCGGAGGAGGGAAGGGGGCGAGGCGAGAGAGGCTCGGCGACCACAGGCGCTTGCGGAGGGACATTGTAGTTTGGCGTTCAGGGATTGGGGATTTTTTCCATTCATCGTTCCGCTCGTGGGCAGCGAGGAGGATGGTGGAAGGCATCGTCGGGTTCACTTGCATTGGGACGACACAGACAGAATAGACGGTTCAAGATGAAAATCAAACGGCTCTGATTAACTTGTGACGTGGATGGGCTGCATGTAGAGATAGAAAAATCATAAATGAACTTAGTGGGATTTTGCTTTATAAGAGGTATAGATAGATAGATAGATTTTATTCGACAAAGCCACTACAAGATGCACTTGCTAGCCCGAAGTTTAGATAATTCACAGTTGACTAAATTAAACCTCTCTTCTGGGAAGCTCCCACGGGACGAGGCGGCTAGGGATTTTCCATCGGCGACCAAGGAGGGTGTTCTACTGAAAGAGAAAAGAGTGTGGTCACAGTACTGTGTGAGCTTTGAATTTTATTCAACCCAGGTAAGTTTTGAATTAAAATCGTCTCGGTCATCAGATATAATCATAGTTCAACAATGCTCTAGAACGGAGATTCTTTATTTTTCTGCACTTGTGGACCGCGAGAGGCAGACATGCTAAGCTGATTGGCGATTGCTTTGCATGCCACTTGCTATTCGGAATGGGCTTGCGGCATGTTTCTTCTTGCCAGCGTCCTTGCTTAGTGATATTGTTTTTTTATCGTTTTCTCTCTCCCATATAACTGGTTCAACTGTGTAAGATAAGGGAATAATTTTCAACAATATTTTCTACAACCAACCAATTGTTTCTCAATCACAATTTATCTTGAAAAGAGGCAAAAAAATATAGAACTAGTATGGGGCATTTTTACCGTACATCCACCCTTGGGGGAATACCATTAGGGGTATCACCAACATGGATCAATCCGGCTAGTGCAGGGTGGCCCACAGTGGTGGTAAAGGCTTTGCCTGCCGGGCAGCCCAGATAGCCGACGAATAAGTTAGGCGGATGCCGGCAAGGAGGAGGCCCAAGACCGAAGCACACAGAGCCACTAGGATCAAGATGGAGGGCGGCAGACTTGGCGGCTAGGTTTAGGACTCTGTATACTTACCGGATATGTAATCACCTTGTAACCCTAAGTCTGGCCGTCTATATAAAGCCGGACCTGGGAAGCCTTTAGGGCACGTCCAATACTCGTTGTAACCTGATCAAGTCTATTGCCATTATAGTGAGTTATAGCAGCACGTAGGGTCTCACCTCCGACGTGAGATCCTAAGCTGGGTAAACTGCCTTGTTCGATCCCGACCTCGACGACACTCCCCTTCTACTCCACGGCTCACCCTCGGCTAGAGGACCCCCATCTCCTATTCACGATGCCGATACGACGACAGTTGGCACCCACCGTGGGGCCTAAGGCGTCAGGCGTCACGTTCTAGGCGGGAACACTTGGCGGCATCGGCGACACCATCGCCGTTGGCCGCGCATCGAGATTCGGCTCCATCGGCTACGTTCAAGACGACGAAACGTGGGTGCCGGCAAAGGACGGGCTCATCGCCTACTCTCTCGTCCCAATCGGCGACATCGAGCTCTTCATCGGCTTCACTCCGGAGGCCATGGGTTTCCAAAAAACCACACCATCTTCGCGCCCACCCACCGCCCGGAGTTCGACTACACGTAAGACGGATCTGAGTCCGCCTACTCTCAGGAGTCGGCCGATTCCGATCTACACTTTGTCGGCGTTACAGGCCTGGGATCCGACTCCCAGCCTAACAGCAACGATCCTGAATCTATCCTGCAGGACGAGGTGATGTTGGATGTCGGATCCAGATCTACCGTTCCAGTCAACGTAGATTCTGAATCTGAAGAGGACTCTGCAAGCATGTTCGAGCAAAAGGTGAAGAAGTGCTTGGGCACAACCGAACCTCCGCCTTCAGAGGTGGCGACAAGCTCCGACGCAACCATGCAGTAGGTCCTAGTGGCAGAGGTTACCGGTACGGATCCGGCTAAAACGGCAGCAGCGGGAGCTGGTACCCCAGCAACCGATAACCTCATCAGAGAGCCCCCACCGGCTCCAAAAAAGAAGATTCTGGAGAACGGCGGAACCAGCAATGAAGCCCGCAACAAAGGCGATCTGCCCATAGAAGACATCCTGAACACACCGGTCAACGAGGCCACGGCCACAGCTGACCTGGAAAAGCTCCGCACCACCTTGGTACAGGAAACCAAGTTCCTCCGAGAAAAACAACGCGAAGTCCAGGATCTGATCAAGGAAGCAAAGGCAGAGAACGCCAAGATAACCTCCAGGAAGAACCTCTTCACCACGACCCCGGTTGCCAAGCAAAAGGCGGCCGTGACGAACAAGAAAAGCAAGCAAGTTCAGGATCCGCCTCCCGAATACTACAAGTCCCCTGCGCAGAAACTTGGCTTTGAGTGGGAAACAGCACCTCAGCGGGAGGACGGTCATCCCGAGGATCAATCTGGCTCCAGCAGTCATGGGAAGGGAAAAGACAAAGAGAAGGACCTGCGGAAATCGCCGCCTCCCAGGAGGCAGCGAGACGAAGCGTCCCGAACCGGCGACGAGGCGCCTCCTCCCCCGCCTAGGCGAGATGAAGGCGGCAGCCGTGGCAATCATCAGCCGCCAAGGAGTGGCGGCAACCGCGATAATGCCCCGCCGCCAAGAAGAAACAGGGACCGCACACGATTCCCACCGCCAGCGCCCAGGCGCGAAGGCGGAAGCCGGGGACAATGAGCCTAGGCACAGCCGGGCTGTGCAGGACGAGCCACAGGTTGACAGATCCAACAGGCAGCTCGATCCGGAAGACGCACGACACCGTCTCAACGAGATAAAGGCGAGAAAAGACGAGTCATACATCGGCCCCGAGTATCAACGTGCAGGTTCCTAGGGATATGACATCGGTGTCAAAAAGCTGCCCAAGGTACAACGGAGCGGACAAGCCAAACTCATGGTTGTCGGACTACGTGGTGGCAGTCCAAATTGCCGGGGGCAATAGCTTAGTTGCCGCACGTTTCCTCCCCCTGATGTTGGAAGGAACTGCCCGGAGCTGGATTGAAAACCTCCCAGAGAAGTCCATACATAACTGGCATGACATGGAACGGGTATTCACCCAACACTTCCAAGGCACATACAAGCGGCCTAACCCATATACAGATCTTAGCCGTTCTGTGCAGAAGCCGGAGGAGTCAGCGACAAACTTCCTGACAAGGTGGATCCAGACAAAGGCGGGCTGCGAGAACGTCGACGACAACCAAGCGATCCACGCCTTCACCACGGGCCTGCTGAAAGGCTCATGTCTCAGTCACAAGCTAGTACGCATGCAAGTCAAGGACCTCGGAGTCATGCTAGAAGTTGCCGCCATGTATGTGCAAGCAGACGATGACGCTCACGATTTTGACGGTGCCCCTGACATGGCACCAAATAGGCGAGCAAGTCATAAGCGCAAGGCTCCCTGACATGGGGATAAAACCCGGGTACCCGAAGACCCACAGAAGATCCCGAGTGAAACGCAAAATACAAGTGCCCGGCCGTCTCCTGCTGCCCGGCTAGGCCAAGCCCGTCTGCCCCGAGCGCAGCCAGACTCCGCCTAGCCAGTTAAAGCGCAGCCGAGCGGCGCGGGCAAGAGGAACTACAGACTCGTCATCGGCACAGTTCCCAGACAAACAGATAACGACAAACGACGCCCGCCTTATACGACCGAGGTCAACGGTGGCAGCCGGATTCGGTTGCTCGCCAGCCGGCTGCCACGCTCCCACAACGAGCAGAAGACTGAAAGGACAATGATGTCGCCTAGAGGGGGGGGGTGAATAGGCGCTTAAAACTTTTCCGGTTAAAGGCTTGCTAATTGCGGAATAAAACTATGTGTTTAAATTAACAAGCCAACAACCTAAATAAACTAGGCTCACCTATGTGCACCAACAACTTATGCTAAGCAAGACAAGCAACAAGGTGATAGCAATAGAATACTTCAAGCACGAAGGCTATCACAATGTAAAGTGCATAAGTAAAGAGCTCGGGTATAGAAATAACCGAAGCACGCGGAGACGAGGGAGTATTCCCGAGTTCCTCCTTGAAAGGGAGTACGTCTCGTTGGAGAGGTGTGAACCGACACAACGGTTCAACAACCACAAAGGTTTCACCCTCTTCTCCGATGAACCGCACCACAAAGGTTTGGTTCACCTTCCACTATCGGTATTCCTTCGAGGCGGAATCCGGAGCCTTTCAACAACAATCCGAGGCACAACCCACAATGGATTGGGGGCTCCCGAACGGCTTCAAGTGACCACACAAGGGTCCAACCACCACAAAGGCGTCTAGGGCCCGAAGACCCAAGAGTAACAAGTTCACAAGATTTCAACTTCCACGAATCCTCGTGGAGAGCACACCGATGCACCAAATGCAAAAGGCAAGAGCACAAGTGCTCAAAGTCCTCCACTCCCAAATTCCAACAAAGCAACAAATGCTTATGGGGGAATAAGAGAGGAAGAACAAAGAGGAGAACCACTCAAGAACTCCAAGAACTAGATCCACTATGTTCCCCTCACCTAGAGGAGAGATTGATTGGTGGAAATGTAGATCTAGGTCTTCTCCTTCAATCCTCCAAAGATCAAAGAGTTTGGGTGGAGGGATTGGGAGATATCAAGGAAATGAGCTTGCAACAATGGAGGAGAGAGAAAGCAAAGGTTGCTGGGCTCAGCTAGCTGGCTGGAGGAAGGTGGAGGGGTATTTATACCCCTCCCAGAAAAAGAGCCGTTGCAGCCAGATATCACACCGGAGTTTCCGGCCCTAGTGACCGGAAACTCCGGTCCGGGGCGGAAACTCCGGCCCCCTGGGGGCGGAAACTCCGGCCCCCACCAGGGGGTGAACCATTTCCAGACGAGAGAAGCATAGGCAGAAACTCCGGCCCCTGGGACCGGAAACTCTGGCCTGGGGCGGATACTCCGGCCTATTGGGCCGGAAACTCCGGCCCCCACCAGGGGCTGAACAAGAAAACACTCTCCGAGGAAAACCAAGGCCCGGAGACTCCGGTCCAGAAGACCGGAAACTCCGGCCTGAAAGCAGTGAAACTGCAAAGCCTGAAATGCAATAACTTTCTCGTATGAACTCCAAATCAGGTGAATCCAATTGCGTTGGGAAGGTAACGACGAGTGTTATCACACAGAAATATTAAGGGTCACAAATATAGAGTGGATACCACACATGGGAAGGTGTGGACCCTAACTCGAAGGTGGACCGGTAATATTTCCAACACGAAAACGCAACAAGTTTTCAATAAGAAATCCGTTTTCGAAGAACTTGGGCTTGTCATGAAGATCACGACAAGCACCAAAAACCCAACAAGGAGAAAAGCCAAATAAGAACCAAGAAAGATGATATGCCAAGTATGCAAAGGTATGAGCTCTCCACAAAAGATGCGATCAAGTTACTCACTTGAGAACCCCTCTTGAAGATCACGACAAGCTCTCCCACTAACAACATGAGACCGGTAAAATAGAAAACCTATCAAGATCATACCTTTGCCTTGCGCATTCCACTTGAGCTCGATGATGACGATCTTGACTCTCTCAAGTTGGAACACCTTTCTTGATTGTGCTTGCTAGCACATGCTTGATGAAGACTTCTCCAAATGCTCCCCCATACTCCATTATGGGAAAGCCTCGCTAAGCTCCGTCTTCATGTCTCCTTTGCACTTCATCATCTACACATGACCATTCTTCATATAAACCCTTAAATAGAGCATTGGTCATCATGCCATCTTCAAGAGTCCAACACATGAACTCCAATGGACAAGATCTATAAGAATATCTCAATGTAAACATTAGTCCATAAGGAGTGTCATTAATTACCAAAACCACACATGGGGGCAACCATGCACTTTCAAAGACAAGGGCCCGTGTTGGGTGCGTGCCGAAACCGTGCCCGGTGCGCCCTCCACGCCGCCCAGGCATGGACAGGCGGGAGGCACGGAGCGCTGCCACGCGCCTGGCAAGATCCCAGGCGCCGCCTACCCGGTCGGAGGGGTCCGGCATCGCAGCCGGCTAGCCCTCCACGACGCCAAGTCTACCCCGACATCGCCTGCAGGCCTACGAGGTTCTACTGCTCGGCGGACATGCAGCGTCATGAAGAGACACCCCTGTAGCCGACACTGCCCGGCTGGCACGGGCCAGCCGGACCCGCCGTAAGCCAGGCAGCCAGCCCTATATAAGGCTGCCTGGTGCCCAAGTAGAAGCCCCGATTCTTTCATCCTTCTTCCTCCCAACACCCGAACCATGGAACCCCCGAACAGCTCAAGGAGCACCTCTGTACTGTGTCCACCATTGATAGAGAGATCGAGCAGGAGTAGGAGTGTTACCTCCTCCGGGAGGGCTCCGAACCTGGGTACTTCCCGTGTCCGCACCTCGGCGCAATCCCTGCGGGTGCCGCTGTTGCAGAACGCTGCCCCCATCCAGATCTTAGCCACCCCGTGGCATATGCCGTGTTCCGCACCACGTCATTTGGCGCCCACCGTGGGGCAGATGGCAGCAGCCGGAGTCACATTCCGCCAGGGATCCCGCAGCCGTCTCGGCGAGCGAGTCGCCTCCGGCCTCGTCTCGACGTTCGGCTCCATTGACTTCGTCAACGACAACGCGAACTGCTTCACCGGCTCCGCCTTCCCCGAGGATGGCACGGTCCTGCACTTCGGCGAGCACCACGTCTACATCGCCCTCGCGCCCGCCTACCCCGCCAACATCCAGCGCTGCGTCGACCACTTCCCCGAGGAGATGGCCAGCTGCGAAAGCAGCACCGAGGCCCGTGTTTACACGGAAGTCATGGTGTCCGACGTCGCAAGCACCCAGCAGTACGCCCCCGTCAGCTCCGTCCAGGCCATGCTCCAGGGTCTGGCCACGCCCATCGCCGCCGACGCGGATCCCGTGCAGGCCGCCGTCATCCTCAAGCAAGCCTACCAGCGCCTCCTTAGCAGCGCGCATGGCGTCGCAGCCACGCATCATCGCATGGAAGCGCAGGTCCACGAGTACAACTTCCCCCACGGCTTCACCCCCATCGCCGTCGAACCCAACCCGAGGGGAAACGTCAGGCGCAACCTCGCCAACGAGATGGCGGGAGGACTGGCTCCCAACGCCGAGCCGGCTGGAGCAGCCGGACCACCGCCTACCCGTCGACCCGTCTACAGCTCCCCCGCGAAGAACATGAAGCCAGCACGCGCCGCCGCCGCAGAACTGCCCAACCTGGAGGGGGACGAGCTACGAGCACAGCAACAGCGCGTCCAGGACCTCCTCGACACCGCCGACCACCAGTTTCGCCAGAACCAAGCCACGTCAGCAATGAACTCGCCGTCCCTCCCGCCGCCCCCGCCTGGAGCCCCTCCACCCGGCGCAACTAGAGGAGACCGCCAGGCGTCATCGCCACAAGAACCCAACCCGGGTGGAAACCGCGCGCGCAGCATCAACTCCAGACCAAGCCGCTTCAACGCGCCGGCTGCCGGTGGTGGCCAGAACTACAACAACGCGCCGGCTGCCGGCGAAGGCCAGTACAACTACCCCGACCAGCCGGCCGCCCGTAGGGGAAACGTCCACGACCGGCTGGGAGATCTAGGCCCGATGCCCGCGACCGCCTCGATGCCCTGGAGAGATCCCGCCGGCTCGAAGAAGAGGAGGGCGAGGTCCACCGGTGCTTCGGACCTTGCATCGCAAGAGAGCCTTTCCCGCGGAATTTCTCCCTCGCGCGCGACACACCCAAGTACAACGGAAGCACGAAGCCAGAGGACTGGCTATCCGACTACGTCACCGCCGTCTCCATCGCAGGCGGCAACAAGCGCGTAGCGGTGCGCTACGTGTCACTCATGCTGAAAGATTCGGCTCGCACATGGCTCAACAGCCTGCCGGATGGATCGATCAACTCCTGGCTGGACTTCCAGCAGGTCTTCGTCAGGAACTTCTCTAGCACCTACAAGCACCCAGCTCGCCCTCGCCAGCCGGCTACACCCAGGGCAAGACCGAGTCCGACTGCGACTACCTAACGAGATGGTCAACCCTGCGCAACACCTGCGAATGAGTCCACGACATCCAGGCAGTCGGCTTCTTCATCAACGGTTGCCGGGAGGGCACGATGCTCAAGCACGCGCTGCTCCCAGACGAGCCAAAGTCCATGGCGGAGCTCATGACCATAGAAGACAAGTCCGCCACGGCCGACTCCGCCATGAGAGTCCCAATGCAAGTAGATGGAGCCGGCAGAACACAAGAAAAGCCGGCTACGAGAGAGCCAGGCGGCCCCAGCAACGACAACCGACGCAACCGCGACATCCGGGATAATGGAGGCAACCGCGACAACCCCAACCGCCGCGACGACCGAAATCGAGACAGCCGAAAGAGAAGCGGCGCGCCAGATGGGCGGTACGAGAACCGTGCCGTCAACGCAACCGAAGCCGGCCAACCAGCTGGCGATGACGGTGGCAACCGGAATCCCCGCCAGTGGAACAAGCCAGAAGGGCGATACGAGGACCGCCAGTGGGCAAAGCCAGCATACCTGTTCGAGGACATGATGAACGGCCCATGCTGCTACCACAGCGTGACCGGGAAGACGGCCAGCCACACGACGGCACGCTGCAGCTGGACTCTCCGTCTGCAGCGCGGAGAGGGTCCGCCGCCTCCAGCACCCGGCCCACCCCCTCCCCAAGGCGTCATCAACATAGGCAACAACCAGCCGCCTATGCCCGACTCCTCGCACTGGCGCATGCAATTCGATGGCTCCTGTGCCCGACTCCTCGCACTGGCGCATGCAATTCGATGGCTCCAAAATGTACGAAGGCCTGGGAGCCGGAATCGTCCTCACAGCACCCAAGGGCAACCGGCTGGAGTATGCCGTGCAGCTCCACTTCAAAGCCTCCAACAACGTCGCCGAGTACGAGGCCCTCGTCCACGGCCTCAAGATTGCCAAGGCAATGAGCATCCAGCTCATCCTGTGCTTCGGCGATTCGGACCTGGTGATCCAGCAAACTTCAGGGAATTGGGATGCCAAGGACGCAACATGGCCTCCTACCGGTTCTTCGTGCAGCAGCTCTGCGCGTGCTTCGAGGGGTGCGAATTCCACCACGTGCCCAGAGCCAACAATGAGACGGCTGACATGCTAGCCAAGCTTGGCAGCACCCGGCGAGCCATTCCACCCGGCGTCTCCCTCGAGCACGTCTACAAGCCATCCATCACACCGTCACCAGACTCGGAATCCATCGTCATCCCGGGGGCTGCGAGCCCGCCTGCCGGACAAGCAAACCCGGGGGCTGCGAGCCCACCAGCCGGACAAGCAAACTCGGGGGCTGCCCCCCCACCGCGTCGTCTGGACCCACCTGGCTACGAGGCGCCAGCCGCACCCGTCCCTGAGCTCATCGACAAGACTAGCGCAAACCCGGGGGCTGCTCCGACACACCCAGGGTCTGCGCAGCCGGATCCAAAAGCCGCCCAGCTGGCGCTAGCCGGCGTCTTCACCATCCACGAAGTTCCCTCATGGGCGTAGCCATTCCTCGACTACCTCGCACATGACACGCTCCCAGAGGAGGAGGTGCAAGCACGACAAGTTCTGCGACGCTCCAAGGTGTACACCATCATCAACAGCGAGCTCTACAAGCGCAGCGCGACAGGCGTTTTTCAGCGGTGCGTCGAGCTGGCAGAGGGGCGCCGCCTGCTGGAGGACATCCACAAGGGCGAATGCGGGCACCACGCCGCGTCCAGGTCAATCGCAGCGAAGGCTTTGCGCTACGGCTTCTACTGGCCGTCTGCTCTAGCCGACGCTGAGCAGATGGTTCGCGCCTGCACCGGCTGCCAGCGCTTCAGCAAGCAGAAACACATGCCGACTGCAGCCCTGCATACCATCCCCATCACCTGGCCATTCGCCGTTTGGGGGCTCGACATGGTTGGTCCCTTCAAAACGGCACGAAGCGGCATGACTCACCTCCTCGTAGCGGTGGACAAGTTCACCAAGTGGATCGAGGCCAAGCCTGTCAAGAAGTGGGACGGCCAGACGGTCATCACCTTTTTCCAAGACATCATCTACCGCTACGGCTACCCGCACAGCATGATCACCGACAACGGCACAAACTTCGCCAAGGGCGCCTTCAAGCGTTTCTGCCGCGAGAAGCGAATCCGGCTGGACCTCGCCTCGGTGTCTCATCCCCAGTC
Organism: Poa pratensis; assembly: GCA_947311845.1. NCBI lineage: Eukaryota > Viridiplantae > Streptophyta > Magnoliopsida > Poales > Poaceae > Poa > Poa pratensis. The sequence continues at coordinate 47,973,483 of CAMZMU010000079.1, read as the reverse complement.
CAACGGCCAAGTGGAGAAAGCAAACGGCCTAGTCCTAGCTAGAATCCGGCCCCGGCTGGTCGACCCACTCGAGCGAGCACCCGGATGCTGGATCGAAGAGCTCCCGCATGTACTCTGGAGCCTCAGGACCACCCCCAACCACTCGACGAACTACACGCCTTTCTTCCTCGTCTACGGCGCGGAAGCAGTCCTGCCGGCCGACATCGAGTTCGACTCCCCTCGAGCCATCCTCTACACCGAGAAAGAAGCCAAGCGAGCAAATGAAGACGGCGTGGACCTCCTCGAGGAGGCGCGAGAACTGGCCTTGTCCAGATCGGCCATCTACCAGTAGAATCTGCGCCGGTACCACAGCCGGAAATTGCACCCGGTCACGTTCCGCGAAGGAGACCTGGTACTCCGATGGATCTAAGACACCAAGGGGCTTCACAAGCTGTCCTCCCCTTGGGAGGGCCCGTTCATCATCAGCAGAGCGCTGCGCAACAACGCGTACTATCTCACAGACGTGCGTGAGGAGAAAGAAGACAAGCCGTTTACCCCTTTCGAGGAGGGGGAATGCCCGTGGAACGCCTGCCTCCTCAGGCCATTCTACTCCTAGAAGAAGGGTAACGCCCTATTGTTTCTTTTGCGTAAAAGTTGGCACTCCCGAGCGCACACTCGGGGGCTGCCGTTGTATCAGTGTTGTTTTTTTATCCTTCGCTGCGGCTAGCCGGCTATTGATCCTCGCTTACGTTGGCTTAGTACCGTGCTCGACCCCGACGCCTACTCTCGCATCCGGCTGCAGACCGCAACCCGGCTGACACGCTGGGCAGAAACCGGCTAGGGGGCACACGCGAAAAACTCGTAAGAAAGAAACATCTCCGGCTCGCGACAGAAAAACTGCGGCTAGCCGACTATTGATCCTCGCTTACGTTGGCTTAGTACCGTGCTCGACCCCGACGCCTACTCTCGCATCCGGCTGCAGACCGCAACCCGGCTGACACGCTGGGGAGAAACCGGCTTGGGGGCACACGCGAAAAACTCGCAAGAAAGAAAAGTCTCCGGCTCGCGACAGAGAAAACCGCGCTCTCGTTCGCCTGCGTCCAGCCTCTCACAGACCTCAGTACCGTGCGCCCAGCCAGCCGGCCCTCTCTTCAGATCCGGCTGCAAAGTCCAGCCGGCAAGAGCAGGGGTCGCAGCGCCGAGACACGGGAAGGGGCACAAGAGGCAAAACAAGGGCGAGCTGGCCCCTAATCGAGTAAAAACCGAAGCTAAAATTGCCAACCCTTTCGATTTTGAGGACTAACGATCTAACGAAAGTGTCGATTTTTGTCGGCCTCACAAGCTCTCGAAGATTCCAAGTCCAGATTCAACTCAACTGGATACGCCGGTCGGGCCGAATCTCGGGGGCTAATGCGCGAAAACCCGGCTGCAACGACCTGCCGGGCGAGCTATCAAAGATTCCTAGTCCAGATTCGACTCAACTGGCTACGCCGGTCGGGCCGAATCTCGGGGGCTAGTGCGCGAAAACCCGGCTGCAACGACCAGCCGGGCGAGCTATCGAAGATTCCTAGTCCAGATTCAACTCAACTGGCTACGCCGGTCGGACCGAATCTCGGGGGCTAGTGCGCGAAAACCCGGCTGCAACGACCAGCCGGGCAAGCTATCGAAGAATCCTAGTCCAGATTAGACTCAACTGGCTACGCCAGTCGGGCCAAATCTCGGGGGCTAGTGCGCAAAAACCTGGTTGCCCAGAGGCAGCCGGGCAAACCATCGAAGACTAAGATTCAACTCGCCTCGCTGCGTCAACCGAGCCGAATCTCGGGGGCTAGTGAGGGTAAAGAGGAAAAAAGCAATTGCGAGAAAGCTCGAGCAGAAACAAAGTAAAGGAGACGAAGCTCCACAGAAGCCACGACACGAATACCAAAGGTTATAAACAAGTACGCCCGGCATCCCGGGGGCAAATAAAACAAGTTCACAAAAGAGTACGAGGCTACAAGCGGCAACTCGGCATCCCGAGGTCTTCATTCGGCAGCCTTGGAGAAGCTGGCCACGTAGAGGAAAAAAGCAGTTTTGGAGCAGCCGGCTTCTTCGACGGCCTTCCCTTTGGAGCCCTTCGCCGGCTCCTCGACTTCGTCGCCATCGTCTTCCTCGGCGTACTCAGCCTCCGAGTCCTTGGCTGGCTGGGCCAGCTGCCTGTCGGGGATGAAGTCCGAGAATTTGACGAAGTCAGCGATGGTGCAGGCGGCATCACGACTGTCTGGGCGCTGCTTGAGCTTCGCGTACGTGTCGTCATCCCAGAAGCTCACCGTGAGCAGCTCTAGGTCGGCAGCCGGGTACCAGGACTTGAGCAGCGACACGGCCCACAAGGCTCCGCCACGCGCGGCCGACTCCTGCAGCTCCTGCACCGCAGCTGGCACAAGAGCAAGGCGACGTACCAGCTCGGCCAGGACAATGGGGATTCCCTGGCCGGGCCAGACGTACCTGCAGAGCCTCCCGGTCACGAAGGCCAACGCGCAGGCATCGACTCCAAGCCGGTCCACCCGGTCCGCCATGGAGGTCGAGCAGCCGGCAATGGCGGCGTCAGTTGGCTCCACCCCAAGGGCCTCCAGCTGGGCCCTAGCCGCCTCCAGGCCCGCAGACGGATAGTAGCCTGTAGCCGGACCAAAAGCGTCAGAACAAGAAAATCTTCAGCAAGACAAAGGCATCATTACAATGATTACCTCGAACGGCGAAGTCGATCTGAGCCAGTTCTCTGCGCACCGACTCCTCCTCCGCCGTCAGGCGGGTGACCTCATACTTCAGCTTCGTGATCTCCACCTGGTCGTCCTTGCGCTGCTGGTTGTAGCCCTGCTCCAGCTTCTCGAACGGCTCACGTGCCTCCACCGTCGCCTTCTCCACCGCCTCCTTGGCCTTGGCTAGTCTCTCCAGCTCCGCCTGCCGCTCCTCGTCGCGCTTCTTGAGGCGCTCCACCTCCTGCGCCAGGTCGCTGAACTGGTAGCTAGCCAGTTTGGCGCGCAGCTCCTCGTCGCTCTCTGCAAGGAAAAGCATCAGACCCCACACCCGGCTCGGTATGGAAGAATTGCAGCCGGGCAAAACACCTACTCTTGGCGGCCTCGAGGTCCTTCTCCAGCTGCAGGAACTTCTGGTTGGACTCCTCCTGAAGTTAAGAAAAGATGAGGCTCATAACTCGAGCCGGCTGCCGCAGCCGGCCAAAGATAAAGCAAAGAAATAAAGCAAAAGAACATACCTTGAGCAGCTCCAGGAAACGGTCGAAGTCCTGGAGTTGGACCACCAGCTCCTTCCGGATCTCCAAGGCGAAGTCCAGCGGGTTGGACGGCCTCCGCGTCCCCACGGCGTTGGCGGCGATGTAGGGATCAGCCGGCACCAGCTGCCGCTGCGAAGAGGCAGCGGCGTCCTTGGCCTTCTCCCCGGTAGCCGGCGCCACCTGTTTCCCCGCCTTCTTCTTCGCCACCGTCTCGGCCCTCTTCGTAGAGGGTGCCGCGGTGGCCCTCGTCTTCGGAGCGCCCACCGCTCCGACCCCGGCTGCCCCCGGGGCAACACCAGCCATCTCGACATCGCCTCCATCGGAAGGCGGAACCACCTCGACCTGGGGGGGCCACCGGCTTGCCTCCCGTACCCGGCGCAAGGGGCTGCTCACGCTGCTCCCCTGGCCCGCCCTCCTGCCCTCCGGCTACCCGGGCGGCCGCATCCGCTTGCGCAGCCGGCGCAGCAGCCGTCTCCGCGGCCCCGCCAATAGTCAAGGGCCTCGGCGCCCTGCGAGAAGCATGATGATTCATCCGGCAAGACAGCAGAGATATCAAGCAATGAGAAGCACTTACCCGCGCACGTTGACCGGTACCCTTTTCGGCCACTTCCTCAGCAGCAACTCGCCATCATCGTCGTCTCCCTCCGCGCCAGTTGGAGTAGGCGGCTTCGGTCTCTTCGGGCGAGGGGCCGAGGTCGACCCCGCGGTCTCTGCACTCTCAACGCTCTCAGTGTCCGAGAGATCAATGACTTCCACAGGTTTCGAGACCTTGTCAACATCAGAGCTAGAGGCAGCCGGCTTACCCGAACAGCCGGCGGAGCGTCGCCCGCCTCGCCACCTCCAAGCGGCGCCTGGTCAGCCGGCGCCTCATCCGCCTGGTCGTCTCCGGCGCGACCACCGTCTACCTGGGCGGCCTCGTCGTCGTCGCCCTTGCCATCGGCCACCTTCGGCCACGTCCTCATCACCCTCCGGCTGGGCCTCCCCAGGCGGATCCATCTCCAGCCGGATGTTCGGCCTTAACTGGGAGCCGTTGGACCCATCCTCCTCACGCTGGATCTTGAACAGCTGCGCAGCCGGCCGGATGAGCAGCCGGCCAAGGCATGAAAGAAGAAGCACGAGCAAGGATAGCATACCTGGGTGATGCACCTAAAATGCATCTACTTTTCCAAGCACTTTGCTTCATAATTTGCTCCGGAATCTTCCCATATTTGAATAAAACTGCTGAATCTGACGTTGTTTTTAGCAAAGTCTCCTTTCTGGTTGTTTTGCAGGAAATTAAATCGGGAAAAATACCACGTCATTTTTTATGGAAAAGAAGGACATCGTGCAAAAGACGGACTCGAGGAGGCGCACGAGGCCCAAAAGAGTGGGCCCCACGCGGTCAGATTCCTTGACCGCGTGGGCCCACCTATCTGGGGCGTCGGGCACCGCCTCTCCCTCGGTCTTCCGCGTACCCCTTCATATATACGAAAAAGTGGACGCCCTAGGGGAGGGGATTTTTCGCGAAACACACCCGCCGCCACCACGATCTTCGATTTCGGAGACAGATTGATCCAGGATTTCTCCCCCGGAGGAGGGATCCGGAGGCCGTCTCACCGCCATCTTCACCGCCTCATCTCCATCAACCATGAGCTCCCTCACCATCACCATGTGTGAGTAGTCCCTGTAGGCACATGAGGTGGATGGGATTGGATGAGATTGATCATGTAATGGTACCCGTTGTTCAGATCCTAGGGGTTTATCTTGAAGATACTTTTGTATTGTGTTGATGCACTTATGCTATGTTTAATGCTTGCTACTAGGGCCCGAGTGGCATGATTTCAGTACTGAACTTATTTTGCCCCATCATATATTTGAGTTTGGTATCTATCTGCAAAGTGTATTACCTGCTATTATGTTGAACCTGCGAACCCTAAAAGTGACAGGTAGGGAAAACAAGGGGGAGATGTATTAGTTTGAGGATTCTATGTGTTCATGAAGTGTTAATGCGTTGTTCCGGGCTATTCGAAAGGGTAGACCTTAATTACCTGTAGTTCCAAGTTGGCCCCGGTGAAATGGGCAGGTAGGACAATAGATGTTGTGCAAATTCTCTTGGTTAGTACGCACAACTATTTATGGAACACATACCTACATATATCGGAGTTAGAGATAAGTCCCATTTTGTTTGTATTATTATATGATCAATCTTATTCATGCAACACCCCGCTGTCACCTCGTGCCTACGTTTTAAATCCTGAGTTACACTTTCACTTTTCCGGTGAAAACTGGGAAACCCTTGTTACTACTGCTGTTTATTTTGCTTGCTTGAATCACCTTACTGCCATCACTATTACTGCTGCAAGTTTATTGATATACAGGTGTGGTTGAGAGTGACGCCTCAATTGCCAAAGTCTTATTGGTATTCTTGTGTTCCCATCGAGTCGAACTATAAATTTGGGTAATACTTCCCAACGAAGATTTCAGCGATCCCCTATACTTGTGGGCATCAAGACATTTTCTGGCGCCGTTGCCGGGGAACCTAGCTTTATTGGTAAGACAACTTGTTATCATTTATTTGCTGCACTTGCTTGCTCCCAACTATGGGAAAGGAAAAGAACACTCCGAAGGAACTGAGGCCTTCAACTACTCGTAGAGGTACTGATTTGCTAAGTAGGCCAAACTTTTCACCTAATGTTGCTTCTGCTGTTATTACTAAAAGAAAGGAAAAGTTTTATCTAGTTCACCATTGTCTAAGATGTCTACTAGTACTGAAAATGATTTAATATGTGGTAGCATAGACAAAGAAGTGACACCTGAAACATCTGAGACAACTGAAACACCTGAATTGCCTGAATCATCTATTATTGAAAATGTGGAGTCTGATTTGGAAGATAGTGAGTCTTGTGATGATGAATATGAAACTTCTTCTTATGAGGAAGAAGATGCAATTGCTATGGCTTTTATGGATTCGAATCTTGATAAATTGGATAAACTTGATAGCAATAAAAATTCTTCTCTTGCTGATTATTTTCCTGTTACTAAGAAAATGAATGCTCCAGCTATTAAAATTAAAGATAAAGATTATGAGTTTAGTGTTGATCCGAAATAATTAAAAAGGCTGAGAAGTTTAAGTTTAATGGGAGAGACAATGAATTTCCTTTTGAACATATTGCTGTTTTGCATGATTTATCTGTTTTATTTGGTAAAGATGAGATTCACCAACGCTATTATTTCTTAAAGTTGTTTCCTTTTACCTTGGGAGGAGATGCTAAAACTTGGTATAATAGTTTAGAACCTGGATCTATTACTAGCAAAGAAGAATGCTTGCAATTATTCTATAATAAATATTTCCCTGCTGATAAGATTCATGGTTTAACTATTGAGATTAGCAAATTTTCGCAGAAAGAGAAGGAGGATCTACCCCAAGCTTGGGGGAGGTACCGTAAGTTGGTTAGGAAATGTCCTACACATGGCTTCAAGAGTAATGAAATACTTGATATATTTTACAATGGACTAACTGAAAATACTAGAGACTATCTTGATAGTATTGCAGGGAATGTTTTCAGGGAAAGGACCATTGATGAAGCAACCGAATTATTGGAGACTATCTCTAGAATTATGAAGATTGGAATATTGAAGTGATAAATGAAAAAGAGGTATTCCCAGAGAAGAAAGGAGGTATTCTTAAATTAAATGATGAACAAATGAAAGTAGCTGCCAAGGATATTGAAGAGAAGGGAATTAAAACCTCTCATCTCAAGGAACTATCTGAAATGGGTGTTAAACTTCCTATTGATAAACCATGTTTTCCAATCCAAGTCAATGCTATTAGCTCTATGGAAGGTAATGAAAAGGTAACACCTCCTATTGATGTATCATATGTTAATGATTTTGCTTATAATCATAATCCTGAGGAGCATAGTATTAGAATGAGTATTATGGAAAACTCTCATAAGATTAAATTTCTTCGTGAAAGTTTAAATGCTAGTGTAGAAGAAGTTAGAAGAATTATTAAACATTGTGAGATGATGAATAATCAAGTTGAACAATGGTTTCTCTTCAAAATAAATTGTATGAAAATCTTATTGAGAAGAAACAGGTTTGTGGAGTTAATACTAGAGGTGGTGCAAGTACTCAGGATCCTGATTATCCTGAAGACCATCCTAAGAGAAAAGAGCAAGAGGCTCTCAAGAAGAAATCTTCTGCAGGAAAATCTCCCAATGAAAACAAAGATATGATGATTCTCAAGAACAAGATAAGGATATTTCTATTTCTGATGCTGAGACTGAAGATAATAATATGAAGAAGAGGAATCATCTCACCTGAAGAACAACATGAAGCTGAAAATATTGAAGAACCTGAACCTCCTGAAAAAGACCCTCAACCATCTATTGATAAGAATAAAAAGAAGAAGCATCCAAATCACAAAAAGGTAAAGAGAGGGATCCATGGGTACAAAGCCCATACCATATCCCCAAGAGGTAATGAAATCTTTGGATGATGCTAGGTTTGAGAAATTTCTTGAGTTGATTAAAACTTTATATTTGCAAATCCTCTTGTTGATGCTATTAAAATTCCTCCATATTCGAAATATATGAAAGATATTGTCACTAATAAAAGAAAGATACCTAATGATGCAATTACTGCTATGCTTGCTGAATATTCATTTGAAGGGAAATTGCCTGAAAAACGTGGAGATCCTGGTATTCCAACTATTCCTTGTCATATAAAGATACTTATGTGAAATATGCTATGTGATTTAGGAGCTGGTGTTAGTGTTATGCCTTTTTCTTTATATAAGAAACTTAACCTGAATAAATTGGTTCCAACTGAAGTTTCATTGCAAATGGCTGATAAATCAACTGTGTGCCTATAGGTATATGTGAGGATGTTCCTATCTCTATAGCTAATGTGTTAATTCCTACAGACTTTGTTATATTAGAAATGCCTGAGGATGATAATCTATCTATTATTCTTGGAAGACCCTTTTTAAACACTGCAGGAGCTGTGATAAATTGCACTGAGAGCAAAGTGACATTTAATGTCAAAGGAAATGAGCATACTATCTATTTGCACTGAGAGTGTGAATTCTATTCAAAGAAATACTATTATGATTGGAAGCTTTGAAATTGCACTACCACCTCCTGCACCAAAGTATGCTACCTTGATGATTGGAACATTCCAATCAAATATGAGGTATTTGAATTTTATTTCATATATATAAAATGAATCATGTTTATATCTTTTACATATTATTAATGAGACTTGATCAACCTCATTACTAATGTGGAAATGATGCAAACTTGATTCCCATAAAAATTTGCATTGCATTTTAATTTTATTTGTCTTAGAACTTTAGAATATTTGCATAAACATAATTATTTCAGAAGTCCAGAAATTCCAGAATATGAACTTTGAAAAATTCTCTTCAGAAAATTTTCTTGAAAAATTCCAGAAAAATTTGGGGTTAAGTTATTTTACCAGAGGGACCAGCAGCCAAAAGTGGGGGGCCAAAAGGCCACCAGGGACCAAAATGGGGTACCCCACGCGGCCAGATTCCTTGGCCGCGTGGGACCCACCATTTTGACCCACAGGTGGAGTTAGGTGAGCAGCCAGTGCCCATCTCCTCACCCTCGACAGAAAACCACCTCCAGGTATTTTTCCCAAATTTTCCCGAGCTCCCTCTTCCTGCCATCTTCGATCTCCCAAGTTTGAGCAGATTTTTCAAATCTGTTTGGTGGAATTACTCCTTGGTATGTGACTCCTCCGCCCATCCAATTACTTTTGTTCTTATGCTTTATTTATGAAGTATTTTGCTGCACTAGATGTCACCTAATATGCTTGGGAAGTCCATGAGTTTGAGTTTTCTAGTTAATATTGATGCATAATATTGATGTGGAGACTCATTATGGATGGTTCAATGTTGTTTTAGAGTGTTGCATCTTAATTTTTGTTGGATTTTATTTTTGGACAGCAAGCTTTAACCATTGGGGGATAAGAGATGACTTCAATGCCTTCGTCACTGCAGCGGGCTTACTTGAGTTCTCTCGTCATCCACGGGAGACATACGAGGGGATCGCACGGGAGTTCCTCTCCACCTTCCGCTTCGAGGGCCCTGAACTTCACAAACGCAGTAAGAAGAGTAATCCACCACCTCCTACTTTCACGGTTAAATTTACTATGAGGGGGCAGCGCCTTGTTATGTCATTAGAAGAGTTTTGCAAAGCTATTCGTGTGGAGAACACGGGTAGTTGGGATGAGATAGGTGCTGATTCAAATCAGGAACTTGTTTCTTTTTGGCGTAGCATTTCTGTTAATGTTCCTGAGAGACTCAATAGGGGCAAATTTAACCACGTACATCACCCGGGTTTGAGATACTTTGTTTTGTTCCTTGCAAGAGGATTTCTTGCTAGGGATAATACTTCTGCTTGCACAGGACCCATGATCTATTTACTTAAATGTGCTAAGGAGGGAACACCGTGTAGGTTTAACTTGGGAGTAATTCTTGCTAGAACTCTGCATTTAGCTATGAGAAGGAACATGAATGATACTACCCCTATATATGCTGGTGCTATTGCTACTTTAATATATGAGCACATTAAGGAAGAGAGAGGCTTTCATAACAACATGGGTAGACGTGTAGAAGAGTCTAATTTACTTGATTTTACTTTAACCTGTCGCATGGAAATGAGTGAATGGCATAAGGGTGGTTGCAACTATATTTATAAGAGTCACAATGGACAAAATGTGTCCATTAGGCTCCCTCGTGCTGACCTTTTTGACAGGAACACCGGAAAATGGACCATGGAAGAAGTGCCACCACAAGAGGAGCCCCAAAACCCGGAGATGCAAAACTATCCATGAGGTTTCCAAGGACCGGAGCAAAGAGGGTACCAAGGTGGTGACCCCTCTTACTATGGAGGAGGGTCATCAAGTGGTGCACCACCTTACTATGACAGAAGTGGAAGTGGTGGATACGACTACCACCCGGGATACTAGCTTGAACTCAAGCTTGGGGGAGTACTTCTCTCCCTTTCCATTCGTTGTTTTATATCACTTTTATCTTGTTATGTTTTAGTTTATTGTTCTGAAAATCTTGAAAACACAAAAAGATTTTATTTGTTTCTCTTGCTTATTTACTTCTGGTCATTTACCTTATGCATCTAAAAATTAAAAAAGAACAAAAATATTTTCGTTTTCTTGAATCTAATGCAAAAACGGAGGTGCAGGAATTTCTGATTCTGTTCACTGTTTGATTTTTCATATTTTTTCTGTAACTCCGAATGAGCTAAAATTTTAACCACTGCTGCAACTTTATATGACCTACACACCCGTAAATTATGAAATTATTATGATGTGTTTAGGTAGGGTAAAAACAGTACTGTATGCAGTAGCATTTTATGGCAGATTTGAGTTTTTATTGCGCAGTTCAAGTTGGGAGAGGAGAACAACAATGATGAGTTGATGTGCATGAAGTGGATGAAAGGTATGACACCTTTGCCGTGCTTATGTGTACTTTTTAATAATAGCAAGTGCGCATGTCATAATTTCTCTAACATCTAGGGAAGTGCTAGCAAATGTTTATCTCCTCCGTGGTTTAGTATGTTATATTATGATGCAAGAGAGATATTATTTAGTGTCAACACTTGGATGTGGATTGAATAACTGTGGTTCTAAACAAAGGTCTACGCATCCCATTGTGCTTGCTAAACTTGCCAACCAAAGTAAAAGATCTTTTCAAATGATAAACATGAAGTCATATGCTTGACAATCTTAGGGTTGAGAGTTAGCCCATATGTGCTGACACATGCAAAGCTTTCAACGTGCTCTTAATTATATTTAGTTGATATCATGTACTTTTGTTTATGGATGCCTATCACGGGTGAAATAAATGTGGAAACTTAGTAAGTTTAAGGAGTTTGTATAAATGGCTAGAGAGATGCTTTGGGCCGCCAATCTAAGCCATGCATCATTCATGGTGGAAATTTACAGCATAACCATAATGTTCATTCTATGATGCACCTCATAATAAAAAGCTATACCCATAGTAAATAAAAGAGTGTTGAGATTGTTCATTGTCTGTTTGTCTTGTTGTTTTGACATGGGCTGGCTTCCATGTCATGAGGCAAGAGGTACACCTGTAGCAACTCTCAATGACGCTATTAAAATACTTACAATGACCTAAAACTTTAATTTACTCTGTGACCCGAGGTGAGTAACACGTGGTGTAGGTACTCGTATTCACGGGGCACGAGGCTTTCAACCTCTAGTTGGTCAAGCATATGAGTCATAATAGGGAATGTTAAATGATTTGATAAAACTGAGAGCAAGGATGTAAGCACAATGAGTTCACTAGTCAACAAAGTAAAGAATCAAGAGATCTCAAAAATCATGACATGATTCAATCAATAGCGATGCAAGAACCTTTGTTTTCTTCTACAGTTGGGCAAACTCATCCAAGTGCTGACACTTCATGTTATTTCCTTTGTAACAAATATAAATGCTTTAACACCGGTTAGATGCATCTTCACCAGCAGTTTGTTATTTGTTATGAAAATTATGTTTTGAATACTTGTTGGTATTAAACGGTGTTGTATATGCAATGCAAAGTTCTTGTCAAAGTCTTTTCATCGCTTCTGCGCTATGTTTGAGTTGTTCGAGGACAAACAACGAGCTAAGCTTGGGGGAGTTGATGCACCTAAAATGCATCTACTTTTCCAAGCACTTTGCTTCATAATTTGCTCCGAAATCTTCCCATATTTGAATAAAACTGCTAAATCTGACGCTGTTTTTAGCAAAGTCTCATTTCTGGTTGTTTCTGCAGGAAATTAAATCGGGGAAAAATACCACGTCATTTTTTATGGAAAAGAAGGACATCATGCAAAAGACGGACTCGAGGAGGCGTACGAGGCCCAAAAGAGTGGGCCCCACGCGGTCAGATTCCTTGACCACGTGGGCCCACCTATCTGGGGTGTCGGGCACCGCCTCTCCCTCGGTCTTCCGCGTACCGCTTCATATATACGAAAAAGTGGACGCCCTAAGGGGAGGGGATTTTTCGCGAAACACACCGCCGCCGCCACCACGATCTTCAATTTCGGAGACAGATTGATCCAGGATTTCTCCCCCAGAGGAGGGATCCGGAGGCCGTCTCCACCGCCATCTTCACCGCCTCCATCTCCATCAACCATGATCTCCCTCACCATCACCATGTGTGAGTAGTCCCCTGTAGGCACATGAGGTGGATGGGGATTGGATGAGATTGATCATGTAATGGTACCCGTTGTTCAAGATCCTAGGGGTTTATCTTGAAGATACTTTTGTATTGTGTTGATGCACTTATGCTATGTTTAATGCTTGCTACTAGGGCCCGAGTGGCATGATTTCAGTACTGAACTTATTTTGCCCCATCATATATTTGAGTTTGGTATCTATCTGCAAAGTGTATTACCTGCTATTATGTTGAACCTGCGAACCCTAAAAGTGACAGGTAGGGAAAACAAGGGGGAGATATATTAGTTTGAGGATTCTATGTGTTCATGAAGTGTTAATGCGTTGTTCCGGGCTATTCGAAAGGGTAGACCTTAATTACCTGTAGTTCCAAGTTGGCCCCGGTGAAATGGGCAGGTAGGACAATAGATGTTGTGCAAATTCTCTTGGTTCGTACGCACAACTATTTATGGAACACATACCTACATATATCGAAGTTAGAGATAAGTCCCATTGCTGTTTGTATATTATTATATGATCAATCTTATTCATGCAACACCCCGCTGTCACCTCGTGCCTCAATTGCCAAAGTCTTATTGATATTCTTGTGTTCCCATCGAGTCGAACTATAAATTTGGGTAATACTTCCCAATGAAGATTTCAGCGATCCCCTATACTTGTGGGCATCACTGGGGCGCCCGCTTCCCGCGAGTGTACGGCGCGTTGCTGTACTTCCAGTTCTCCGCCACCCTCTGCTCCTTGGCGACGTGCCAGAGCCAGCCGTTCAGCGACTCCAGCTTCCACCCCTTCCAGGTCAGCCGGGTGGGGTCGACGCGCCGCTCAGGAAGCAGATCTTGTGCAGCCGGGCCTGCAGCGGCACGATCCGGTTGTCCAGCCAGTAGAGGGTGATGTCCCGGGTGGTCAACCCCTCCTTCGTGAAGAGCTCCTCGAGGCGCTCAAGCATCTTGTCGACATCCGTCTGGTCGCCGTACATCTTCACGCCCCAGTTGGCCCTAACCGGGGCGACCGGCTGGAAGGCCGGCAGGCGGATGCGATCCTCTCCCACCTTCAAGTTGCGGATGTAGAAGTACGTCCGCTGCCAATCCTTCACCGTGTCCGGCTTCTTGTAGCCGGGCAGCTCCGTCCGCGACCGGCGGTAGATGATCGCAGCTCCGTAGTCGACAAAGCCGAGCTCCTCCTTGTCGCCGACGTAACGGCCGCGGAGGTAGAACAGCCGGCAGAAGAGAGGAAGAGAAGGCCAAACGCTGAGCCACCCCTCACAGACGGTGGTGAAGTACGTCAGCGTCGCCACGGAGTTCGCTCCGAGGTGGTGCGGTTGCAGGCCGAAAAGCTGCAGGAAACTCTGGAGGAACGGGCTCGCCGGCAATGCGAGCCCGCGGTTGAAGTGGTCCATGAAGACCACAGACTCGCCGGCGTGCGCGACGGGGACTACCTCGTCCTCGGCGGCGAGGCGCACCCCCATGCGCTCCTTCGTCGCCCGAAGACCGCGCGTGCGGAGGCCCTCGATGTCCTCCGCGGTGATGTGCGAGCCACGCCAGTCGCCGCCGCCGTCATTCCCCTCCGCCATCTCGGGCTCCAGCGTGCTCGGAGGAGCGGGAGTCATCGCCGGCGTCGAGTGGTGGTGGCCCGTGGCTGCCGTGACCGCTGTTGCCGCGAGCTGGAGGAAGAGGCGCAGCGCCGGTGGAGAACTTCTTCGCCGGAGAAGGAGAAGGAGAGGAGAAGCACGGGAGTCGCGGCGGAGGCCTCGGGCGCATGGAGAAGATGGAGCGAAGTGGGCGAACTCCCTTCACCGTGCCCGTCGCCCCCCTTTTATAGCCTGGCCGCATCCGGTAACCGCCTCCGGAGATCGCGCCGCGTGGCGCGCAACCGCGCGTTCAACGGCGAGATCGTGGGCGGCGGTTTCGCCGCAGAAGATCCCACCACGGCGGTTTTCGCCCCAGAAGATCCAGCAACAGGAACCGAGGCGTCGTCTCGACTGCCGGGCAACCGCCTGGTAGGCGGATGGGACGTGCCAGCATCAGCCGTGACGTCATCACGAGCACCCGGCCGGCGGAGCGCTCGACGTTTCGCCTCCTCGACCGGATGAACCCCTTCGGCTTGTTTTGAACACGCAGAAGCCCTCCTCGCCGTAACCGGCTGCATCGCTCCAACGTGTTCGGGGGCTAGTGACATGGGGATAAAACCCGGGTACCTGAAGACCCACAGAAGATCCCGAGTGAAACGCAAAATACAAGTGCCCGGCCGTCTCCTGCTGCCCGGCTAGGCCAAGCCCGTCTGCCCCGAGAGCAGCCGAACTCCGCCTAGCCAGTCAAAGCGCAGCCAAGCGGCGCGGGCAAGAGGAACTGCAGACTCGTCATCGGCACAGTTCCCAGACAAACAGATAACGACAAACGACGCCCGCCTTATACAACCGAGGTCAACGGCAGCAGCCAGATTCGGTTGCTCGCCAGCCGGACGACTGGCTGCCACACTCCCACGACAAGCGGAAGACAAGGGCCCGTGTTGGGCGGGTGCCGGAACCGTGCCCGGCGCGCCCTCCACGCCGCCCAGGCATGGGCTAAAGCGAAGCATGGCCTGACGTCTCCCACAGTGCTCAGCAGCCCCGACAGGCGGGAGGCACGGAGCGCTGCCTCGCGCCCGACAAGATCCCAGGCACCGCCTACCCGGTCAGAGGGGTCCGGCATCGCAGCCGGCCAGCCCTCCACGATGCCAAGTCTACCCCGACATCGCCTGCAGGCCTATGAGGTTCTACTGCTCGGCGGACATGCAGCGTCATGAAGAGACACCCCTGTAGCCGACACTGCCCGGCTGGCATGGGCCAGCCGGACCCGCCTATAAGCCAGGCAGCCAGCCCTATATATGGCTGCCTGGTGCCCAAGTAGAAGCCCCGATTCGTTTCATCCTTTTTCCTCCCGACACCCGAACCATGGAACCCCCGAACAGCTCAAGGAGCACCTCTGTACTATGGCCACCATTGATAGAGAGATCGAGCAGGAGTAGGAGTGTTACCTCCTCTGGGAGGGCTCCGAACCTAGGTACTTCCCGTGTCCGCGCCTCGGCGCAATCCCTGCGGGTGCCGCTGTTGCAGAACGCTGCCCCCATCCTGATCTTAGCCACCCCGTGGCATATGCCGTGTTCCGCACCACGTCACTCCCCAAGAAGATAAAGCAGGACCATCCAATGAAGTTGCCGCCGCCTTCGAAGGCAAAGGCGGCAACCGTAAGTGGAAGGGAAAGGGCAAAGAAGCCGGCCCTAGCAAGCAACGCCTAACTTACGAGCAGGCAAAGCTCCTGCCCTGCCCAATCCATGCGTCACTTGGAAAGGTCAACCACACACTAGGGGAATGCCTTTTCATGGAGGACTTCAAGAAGGACCCCGAAGTTGGCTGGAAGCCAAAAAAGATGGAGAAAGCTGAAAAGGCAAAAAAGGAAGATGACGAGGAAGCAGTCTCCATGTCGGAGGACGACGACCCGAAGCCGCCACGCAAGGAGAAAAAATACCCCAAGGTTCATGGCCAATTGGTCTGTTTCCTGGGTACTCCTTCGGCAAAGGAAGAAAAGGCAGAACTCCGTGAGCTCAACGTCACGGTTCTAGATGTGCCACATTACTTGGACTGGTCCGAAGCGCCAATCACATGGGACAGGGAGGATCACCCAGACCGCGTGCCGCATCCCGGCAAATATGCCCTCGTCGTCGCCCCAATTGTCGACAACTTCAGACTCACCAAAGTGTTGATGGACAGAGGTAGCAGCTTGAACATCATGTACGAGGACACCCTGAAGCGCATGAACTTGACGGAAAGCCAGCTTGACTACAGCAAGGTCAAGTTCCATGACATCGTTCCGGGAAAGAAACCAAATCTATGGGAAGCATTAAACTTGAGGTTACTTTTGGACCTGAGACAAACTACCATTCTGAGTATATCCGGTTCGAGGTAGTCCCTTCAAGAGCGCCTACCATGCCATCTTCGGACAGCCGGCTTTCGCCAAGTTCATGGCCAGGCCATGTTACATCTACAGCAAGCTGAAGATGCCTGGGCCCAACGGTACAATCACCGTCAACGGCAACTTCAGGAAAGCAAAGGAGTGCGAGCGTGGCAATGCCGCCTTCGCCGAGGTAGTCCTCCACGCAGAGGAGCTGGAAATGCTAAAAAAAGGAAACTGATACGTCGCAGCTGCTGGAAAAGGTGAAGACAGCCGAGCCAAAGAAGACTTTCAGGGCCTCCGAGGAGACAAAGAAGGCAGACCTAGTGCAGGGTGACAGCTCCAAGCAAGTCACCATTGGGTCCAGCTTAGACAACAAATTTGAAAACACGCTCGCTGAGTTCCAGCGTGAGAATCGGGACATCTTTGCGTGGTCATCCGCTGACATGCCTGGTGTACTGAGTGAACTTGCCGAGCACTCTCTCAATGTCTACAAACGACCAAGCCATTAAGGAAGGAATAAGACGCTATTGGGGAAAAGAAGAGGCTGGCGATAGGAAAGGAGATCATCAAGTTGCAGGATGCTAAGTTCATTAGGGAGGTAGTGCACACTGATTGGTTGGCAAATCCTGTAATGGTTTCGAAACCTAATAAAGAGTTGAGAATGTGTATCAATTATACCGGTTTGAACAGGTGCTTTACCACGTATAGATCAGGTCATAGACTACACAACCGGCTCCGAGCTACTGTGCTTTTTGGATGCGTACTCAGGGTACCACCAAATAAAAATGCGGGAATCAGACCAACTAAAAATGTCATTCACCATGCCCTACGGGACCTTCTGCAACATCACGATGTCCTTCGGCCTAAAAAATGCCGGTGCAACGTATCAGCGATGCATGCAAAGATGCATGAACGAGCAAATTGGCCGCAATGTTCACGTCTATGTTGACGACATTGCCGTCATGTCTCGGAAAAAGGCGGATTTGCTGGACGATTTGCGAGAAACCTTTGACAACCTCCGGGTATACAACATGAAACTCAATCCAAAGAAGTGCATTTTTGGAGTTCCTGCCGGCAAGTTGCTTGGCTTTATCGTTTCCGAACAAGGAATTGAGGTCAATCCGGAAAAATTCAAGGCTATTCTCAATATATCCAGACCCACATGTCTGAAGGACGTGCAGTGCCTAGCCGGCTCAGCAACTGCCGTCAGTCGTTTCATTAGCCGTCTGTGTGAAAAGGCCATGCCTCTTTACCGGCTATTGAAGAAATCCGACACATTCGAGTGGACAGACGAAGCAGATGCCGCCTTGCAGCAGCTCAAGGAAGCATTGACGACCGCCCCAATTCTCACGGCACCTCATTCACAGGAGCCAATGCTGCTTTACATCGCGGCAACCAACTTGGTTATCAGCGTTGTCCTGGTCGTGCAGCGCAAGGCGGACAATGCAGACACCTCTGAACAGCGTCCTGTCTACTTCATCAGTGAAGTTTTCTCCGCCTCAAAACAGCGCAACCCACATTATCAGAAGCTGGTTTATGGTGTTTTCTACGCCGCCAGAAAATTGAGGCACTACTTCCAGGAACATTCAATCACTGTAGTGAGCAAGGCACCTCTGGAAGATATAATCAACAACGCGGACGCCACAGGCCTAGTCGCCAAATGGGCATTGTGCTCGCTGCCTTCGACATCGCGTATAAACCCAGGAACGCCATTAAGTCTCAAGCCTTAGCAGATTTCGTCGCTGACTGATCAAAGATGCTTCAGGGCTCGAGGGCTGGCGTTGCGCTAAGAAACCCGCAGGGAGATAAGCTAAGTTATGTGCTCCAAATTCATTTCAAAGTGACAAACAATGTTGCCGAATACGAAGCACTCCTTCACGGCTTGCACATCGCCAAGGATTTAGGCGTCGAGCGCGTCCTCTGCTACGGAGATTCAGACCTAGTTGCGCAACAAACACGTGGCACATGGCATGCAAAAAGCGCAACAATGGCGGCATACCGCACCGCCGTTGACGAATTCGCCAAATGCTTCCTAGGATATGAGGTCCGTCATATCCCAAGAGCTCAAAACGAGGCGGCAGATGCACTTGTCAGACTTGGGTCTGAGCGCAAAAAGGTACCAAAAGATGTTTTCCTGGAACACCTCCACAAGCCGTCAATAAAAGGAGCAGATATCCTCGACCCAGAATCGGCAGAACCAGTCGAAGACGCCAGTTATGCCGTCTACCTGGTAAAGCCGGATTGGACAACACCCTACTTGGATTTTCAGGGCAATCAGGAATTGCCGGACGATGAGGTATTGAAAAGACAAATCATAAGAAGAGCCAAGGCATTCACAATTATCAATGGCGAAATGTACAAGCGTACCACCATTGGGGTCTACCAACGTTACATTTCACCGGAAGAAGGCAGAAACTTGTTGGACGAGATACACGCTGGAGTTTGTGGGCATCACGCTCGCCCGCTCACTTGTATCTAAGGCCTTCCGACAAGGTTTTTACTGGTTGACAGCCAAGGAAGATGCAGAAGACATAGTTAGGAGATGCAAGGGCTGCCAATTGTATGCCAGACAACCACATATGCCGGCTCAGGAGCTCAAAACAATACCGATCACATGGCCTTTAGCAGTCTGGGGCTTGGACATGGTTGGTCCATTTAAGACGGCACCGGGTGGCTACACACATTTACTTGTGGCTGTAGACAAGTTCACCAAATGGGTTGAAGCTAAACCTATCAAAAAGCTTGATGGCAACATAGCCGCCAACTTCCCGTGGGGAATAATCTCTCGGTTCGGGGTGCCTCATAGCATTATCACCGACAATGGCACCAATCTGTCGCAAGGCGAAGTCGAGGAGTATTGAAGTAAGCATGGCATCCGACTAGATTTAGCCTCAATAGCACACCCTCAGGCAAATGGTCAAGTAGAGCGTACAAATGGTTTGGTCCTGCAAGGACTCAAACCTCGTCTCGAAGTACCTTTGCACAGGGCAGCTGGGGCTTGGGTTGATGAATTGCAGTCTGTCCTTTGGAGTTTACGCACAACTCCAAACAGATCAACCAAGTTTACTCCTTTCTTCCTAGTCTATGGCGCAGAGGCGGTGTTGCCATCCTATATGATGTTCGATTCCCCCAGAATCCAAGCCTACATCGAAGAAGACGCAGATGATGCAAGACAGGACGGCCTCGACCTACTTGATGACGAACGAGATGTGGCCATCGCGCGATCCGCCATATATCAGCAAAGCTTAGGATGCTACCAAAGTCAAAGAATTAGGAAGCGCATCTTTCGAGTAGGTGATCTGGTCCTCCTTCTAATCCAAGATAGGAAAGGCTTGCATAAGTTATCCCCGCCATGGGAAGGACCTTTCATGGTCAGTAAGGCACTGCTCAATGGATCTTATTACTTGGTGGACATACGAGACGACTACAGTAAGAAACGCGGCCGCAAACGCAAAAGAAATGTTGATGACAAGTATGATGAGACAAAGCGACCCTGGAACATTGAGCAGCTACGTCCTTTTTACACTTAGCAATTTTTCAATGGTAATAAGTACTATATGATTATGAAATAAAAGCCTGTAGTTCTCTCATTCTGTTTTGAGATCATGCCATCTTTTGTCTTTTCTTGCAATCATATATTTCCAATGTCAAAAGTTACCGAAAATTTTGCTATGTGCTAGTGGTTCCAACTTTTTGACATTTGCCGTCTGTCGGCCAAAACTAAGCAAATAACCTTTGCACCGCCTAATATAGTCATATGCTTGCGTATGTGTGGGTCGCCTAGTAGTATGTCGTTGGCACCAACATGCCGACTTTGGTCTCTAAGTCTAAACTAATTGGTATTGCACCTGGTTGACTTAGCTAAAGTAACTATGATAAGCCTACCGCCAAGTGTAGCACAAAGTTATGGCCCAAAAAATAGTTACAAGTACCACAATAAGACAAGTTTTTCCGCGTTACAGACTAACGCATCTACTTGTTCGCTTACAACTTGCAGGAAACAGGAGGGGTACGCGCCGCCTCGCATGATCCGCCAAATCAAGCCTGGGGGCTGCCATCGTCATCCCGGGGGCTGGCGGCAACGTCATCTGCGTCAGCTTCGTCATCCGCCTTTTCCTCCTACGCGCCTTCGGCATCGGCAGCTTCGCCTACTACGTCCTTGGGCAAGGGGTGCTCCTTGTAGAAGCGGCGAAGGTCCACCATGTTGGCAACCCGAGTAGCATAGCCGGAGACAGAAGCCAAAACCTTGGAGCGATCCAGGGGCTGATCATCTTCGTCCACGGACGGCATGTTCTCGATCGCCACCTCCATGTCTACTTCAGGGTACCACACCGCCACAAGACCCAAGGCCGCCTTGGCGCCACCAAGTGCGGTAGAGCGCAAAAGGCTCTCGCGCTGGTTGGTGGCCTGCTTCAGCAAGTCCGGCAACTGATCCATGTAAAATTCATACATGAACTTTACATTTTATTACTTGATATTCCAACTTATTTGAATCATATATGGGTTATATTTATGTTTTATAATGATTTTATGGGATAATTCACAGTTTCCCCATTTATTTGGAATTAACCCTGCAGAACCAGAAAACCCCTTTTTCCATCTTTTTGACTTTCAGGGACCCAAACGACGTCCAAATGACCTAATATTTCACGGGCGTCAGTTTTTGGAAGGAACGAAGCGTAGGAGCGAAGGAAGCGAACAAACGGAAACCCGTGGGCAAAAATAGGTGGGCCCACGTGGTCAGATTCCTTGACCGCGTGGGACCCCCCATCCTGGGCATCGAGCCTCCAATGTCGTCGATCTTCGTCCCCATGCCTCCGTCTTGACCTAAAAATGACTATAAAAATAGTCCTCGACGCCCTTCGGAAAAGAGGCGGCGGAGAAACACAAAACCACGAAACAGAGAGTCAGAAGGCCGTCGCCGGAGAAGATTGGAGGGGGGAAACGCCGCCGGATCACCTCCGGAAGGCTCCTCCATCCCCCCTCCGGAGTCTCCATCAACACCACCGTCAAGACCAGCACCATCTCCATCACCATCTTCGTGATCCACTTCACCCCCCTCATAGTTTGAGATTGTTCGAACCCTAGCTATTGTCTAAGTACTATTCTACATGTTTGTGAATTGCTACTTGTCATTGTTTTGTGGGGAGATTATATTTTCAGATTGTGTTGTATCACTTATACCATTGAATCATATCATGTCTTCGCGTTGTGAGTAGTTCTCTCATGTTCCTGGGGGCATAGGATGGATTGGCAATGATTTCCACTTAACATGTATTGAGTATTTGGTCAAGTTTTTATCTTTTATGGTTATCTTATTGTACAACGTATGGGTGCACACATATGTTGAGTAATGCATGAAGGTGATCACACTAATGTGATGGAATGGGTAGGACCTGGGAGGACACGTAAACCTGTGGTCTAATACATGAAGTACCATTAGGAGGGGATTTATATCGGGGACCTTAGAGTTTAAGGCTATGGTGGGACTCTATGTCTTAATAACTCTTGTGCAGTCATTTACTTGGCCATAAGAACCATCATAAGGGGTTTAGTTTATTTATTTAGCTACACCTAATTATGGCTCCGTCCAAAGAAGATTAAAACTTGACAAAATGTTTACCTTGTTGTTCTAGAAATATCTATGCCATGAAATCCATGTAGCCCTTGGGAACGTTTTCCACGCATAAGAAACACACACTTAAGCTTGTCCTCTTGCTGCATAGAGGATTGGGCTTTCTCTCTTTGAGAGCTTTCACTCATCATATTTTATTTTCAGCTTTTTACTTTATTGCAAACTCTACACCAAAAACCCAAAAACACTTGCATCATTTAATCATTTTAGTTTGTCTAGTGCATAGATAATAAGAGAAGTGACACTCTTATTTGAGAGGATAAATACTTATACCTTCTACTCCTCGTGGGATCGATACTAATACTTACACATTGAAGATTTCAACGATCCCCTATACTTGTGGGTATCAAGACATTTTCTGGCGCCGTTGCCGGGGAGTGTAGCGCTTAAGTTTTTATTCTTGTTTGCACTAGATATTTATTTTCAGTTTTGCATATACTCTAGTTTACTTTCAGTTTTGCATTTAGTTTAGTTTTACTTTCAGTTATATATATCAAAAACAAAAAAAATTAGAAAATGGAAAACTATTATGAAAACGCCATGATAGCTGCTGAATTTAGAAAATCAAATGAAGGGAAAAGATTAGGAGGCTACATAGAGCTTCTAAATAAAATTGCTAGTGGGCTGCTTAATTATCATGAGGAAGAAATTTGTTGCTCTAAATACTTTAGACACTTTGAATTCCAATGCCCTTCCAATAAAGAACATGTTATTGCAACTTATCATACATGGAATTATGCTCACTTAGGGATGGAAGAAGTAGAGCAATTTGTTATTTTTATGGCAGCCTATGAATTATACACCTTCATTGATGAACATGAAACCTGCCCTATAGCTTCTCAATTTAAAGTTTTGATTGCCACTATCCTTGATCTCTGCATAGTTGAATTTAATGAAAATATCTATGTTGTTGACACAAGGAAGAGAGCTGCCCAAGAAAGCTCTAATATTTTGCAGGAAGAAGATGACAAAAGCCTAAGCTTGGGGATGCCCGTGCAACCCCAAGAAGATGATGAAAATGATGAACAACTAGAGAATGAAGAGAGGGAACTTCCACCTTCACCACCTATGGATGAGGGTAACACTAATTTTTTGTTGATGATAAACTTTGTTCTTATGATTCTGATAATGAGGAGGAATATCAACCTATGCCTAATGATAACATTATTGATAATAATTTTGATGATGATGAGGAGTATGGTTTAGACATGTTTTATGATAGTACTCTAGATGATGGACCTATGCTTATTGATAATCCTCCATGTTTAGCTGTTATTACTTTATGTGAGGATAAAAATGATATACTTGCTGCTTGTGACAACACTCTCACTTATGAGAGTCCTACTTTATTTTTGAATTCTCCTATTCACACCATGGAGGAGAAGCTTTTATATGTTGAAAAGTACTTATGTGGGCTGAAATTATCTTGCACTAATAACCATTCCACCCACAACCATCATGTTTATGATGTTTCTTGCAATTATTTTGAGAGAGGAAAACATGCTAATATCTTACATGATAGTTTTAATAATCCTTTATATGTTCCTAAGTTTGCAAAGTTGCACCAATCTAATAGTTGTTTTATCAAATTTGGTTCCACTACTTGTAACTATTATGAGAGAGGAAGAAAGACTTATATTTATGTTTCTATGTTATTTAAAATGCAACCTACTGATCATTACATGCATTGGTTACCACAAAATTGCTGCTATTTATTCATATATAAAATGCCAATGCATAGAAAAGGAGTTAGACTTAAAAGTTAATGGTTTAATGTTTTGTGTTGTGCTCTTTATGCTTTTATTTCCTATTCGGTTTGAGCACACCTTTATATCTTGAGAACATGCAAAATAACTTTACCTACTGTTTTCTAATTGCTAGTTTAAGATTTTCACTTTATATAAAATTTGGGAAAGTAAATGAGAAGGATGAGTAATGGAGAAGTTGGGGTCGACCTTGAACATGTGTTGTTCATGCCAATGGAACCATTGCAAAGTCTCTATCATTAAAACTTTTCCCAAAGCTAAAACCAAATAAAAAGAGTGTTTATGTTGTATATATTTGCTTCTTCTTTTGCCTTTTGCTAAATCAAAAACAACAAAAATATTTTCTTTCTTCTTTATTTGTTTCTCTTGATTCTTTCTTAGTTCTTTTTGTTTCTTTTTTATTTCTTTTATCTTCAGTTTAAGTTTTGGTTTTTGAGTCAAGGTGCTTGTTTACTACTGTAACAACACCTTTGTATCTTATTTTTCATCTTTATGGCAAGAATAACCTCTTTTGAGAGGTAGGATCAAACAATAGTGATTTGCTGTCCAGAAAACAGATTCCTAAGCTTCACTGCGAAAAATGTTAGAAATCACAGAAGAGGAATTTTGACCTGATATTTTACGACAGCAATATTCAGTTATTATTACACATTTCATTAGTTCAAAGTTTTCTGATTTGAGCAACGTAAGTGCCTCTGAAAATTCACTCTTTACGGGCTGTCCAGTTTTTGACAGATTCTGTCTTTATTTTGCATTACTCTCATTACTTGTGTTTTGTGTGGTTCTATTGATCAAAGAGCAATACACAACCATAGTAACAGTAGCTAATGTTTAGAATCAACTCATGATATGTCTTTGCTGTACCTATGTGGATTTAATTTATGGAGACACTAACCCTCTAATCAAGTTTTATGATGAGTTTTGTGTAAAGAGAATTTTCAAGTGGAAGAGTTGAGGGTGATGAACAATGATCAAGAGGGACAAACACTCAAGCTTGGGGATGTTACCCCTAGGCTCACTCTACATATATCATGTAAGTACAAGAATTCAAGCTTGGGGATGCCAAGCCACCTCACTCCAACCATCTTGATACCAAGTAAGTAAGCCTAGCTATATGGCTATAAAGAAAGCGCTTTACGGGAGGCAACCCGGTTGTTTTTACTTTTGATTTTCTTTGTGTCCTCTTGCTGTAACAAGAGACTTAGTTTTTAGTTTAGTTTCTGGAATTTTTAATAAAGTGCCAAGTTTTACCTATTTTGGATTGAAAAAGTTGCTATTTATTCGGAGATTTTATTCCAGCACGAATCTGTGCACGGTATGATTTTTAATTCCTATTCTGTAACTCCGAATGAGCTGAAATTTGAACTGTAGTTGCAACTTTTCATCCTCTGTAGCATGAATTTTTCAGATTTTTCGACATTTAAGTAGGGTAGAAAAATACGTTTTGCTGCTGCTGTTTTTCTGGACAGATTCTGTCCCATTTTGTTTGATGCATTCTTTGAACTTTTAACTTGAATCTTTTTTATCCAATTGAGTTTATAAGTAGCATACAACATTATACACTTTCTGGACATTCTTTTTGTTTAAGGATTTTATGCAGCAAGCAATTCATTTGTCTATCTACTAATGTCACCCCACAGAAAAGAAATGGGAGAAACGTGTTTTGAAGTTTTTTCACAGGGATTAGAGGAGATGCACCAAGAGCTATCCAAGGATGGTGAAGACCATAAGCTTGGGGATGTGAAGACAACCCCACTGGACCAACACACTCTCGGTTTGCACACGTCTAACTTCTGTTTTTCGATGCACTTTATCGCATAAACTTGGAGCGTCTTTTATTCTTTTTATTTCGGTTTGATTTTTTTTCTTGAGACCACCACTATCATTTATTATGAGAGAGCTACTGGAAATTTGGGTTGAATTAAGTTGGATGCTATTAAAAATATTGGGAAGGGATGTTTGAGTTGATTCAAAAAGATACATATAGTTGCATGATTCATGTGCTTTTTAATGAGTATTAATTTGCAAGTGTTTTATCAAGAGCTATCTTTTATTCATGTTTTGATGCTGAATGTTACTTTACTTTGTTTAACATGGATTGTTAGTTCTATGGACACTTATGCATGCATTTAGACGGTCAACTTTCTCCCTCTTGCTAGCCCAAAATTCCAACAAGTAAAAACTTGTTTTCCAACACCCAACCAAAGTTTTTCCAGTGAGTCCACCATATCTACCTATTAGCTTTATGCTATTCCGAGTATGTTTATCATGTTATATTGTTTATATATCTTCAAATTAAAATGCTTATGTTATTGATTGTTATGGGAAAAGTTGGTTAAAAAGCTCTCACGAACTTGATGCACACTTTACTTTTATTGCACTTAATAAACATGAACCATTGTGATTAAAATTATGAAGTTGTGAGCTTGACAAGAGTCTTGGTTGGGAGTTAGCTCATCTATGCACATGGCAAGCTTTCAACGTGCACTTATTTATATTAGTTGATATCATGTACTTTTGTTTATGGATGCTTATCATGGTGCCAAATAAATGCGGAAACTTAGTAAGTTTGAGGAGTTTGTATAAATGGCTAGAGAGACGCCTGGGCCGCTAACCTAAGCCATGCATCATTCATGGTGGAAATTTACAGCGTACCAAAGTGAACATTCAGTGATGCACGTCATAATAAAAAGCTATACAAATAGTAAATAAAAGAGTGCTGAGATTGTTCATTGTCTGTTTGTCTTGTCATTTTGACATGGGCTAGTTTCCATGTCCTGAGGCAAGAGGTACCCCAGTTGACGCTCTTGATGACGCTATTATATTACTTACAATGACTTAACTTGAACTTGCTTTGTGGCCCGAGTTGAGTAACACCGTGGTGTAGGTACTCGTATTCACGGGGCATGAGGCATTCAACCCATACTTTGTCAAGCACATTACTCATATTTGCTTTCACTTTAAACTTTAACCATTCAAGATGCTATGATAGGGGTAATGAGAGCTCCACACCAATGAATACCACATTGCAAACATTAACTTAAGTAAAGCATTTGGAAGCTATATGAAACTTTTCATGTTTTACCTCTACTTATTTATCTATCTTTCCAAAGTGTCCACTTTTATATTCAGATTTTACAAGAATACTCTATGACCATTATAGGATGTTTTTACTTTTCATTATGCATACATTTGTTCATAGTACTTTCTTCTATGTTACACTTTGTGAATTATCATTGAACATCCTTTCATTGAATATTTGATATCACTTTATAATCTATCTTGTATATTGCTACTCCTTTGAGAATGAATCATTTGACTTTATGTAGCAATAGTAATCATCTTTGATATCCATTGATAGTATTAAAATGCAAAGTCCATGTTAGTTTTATCACCTTCATACTCGAGGACGAGTATTGGTTAAGCTTGGGGATGTTGATGCATGTAAAATGCATACATGAACTTTACATTTTATTACTTGATATTCCAACTTATTTGCATCATATATGGGTTATATTTATGTTTTATAATGATTTTAGGGGATAATTCACAGTTTCCCCATTTATTTGGAATTAACCCTGCAGAACCAGAAAACCCCTTTTTCATCTTTTTGACTTTCAGGGACAAACGACGTCCAAATGACCTAATATTTCACGGGCGTCAGTTTTTTGAAGGAACGAAGCGTAGGAGCGAAGGAAGTGAACAAACGGAAACCCGAGGGCCAAAAGAGGCAGGCCCACGCGGTCAGATTCCTTGACCGCGTGGGACCCCCCATCCTGGGCCTCGATCCTCCAACGCCGTCGATCTTCGTCCCCGTGCCTCCGTCTTGACCTAAAATGACTATAAAAATAGTCCCCGACGCTTCGGAAAAGAGGCGGCGGAAAAACACAAAACCACGAAACAGAGAGTCAGAAGGCGTCGCCGGAGAAGATTGGAGGGGGGAAACGCCGCCGGATCACCTCCAGAAGGCTCCTCCATCCCCCCTCCGGAGTCTCCATCAACACCACCGTCAAGACCAGCGCCATCTCCATCACCATCTTCGTGATCCACTTCACCCCCTCATAGTTTGAGATTGTTCGAACCCTAGCTATTGTCTAAGTACTATTCTACATGTTTGTGAATTGCTACTTGTCATTGTTTTGTGGGGAGATTATATTTTCAGATTGTGTTGTATCACTTATACCATTGAATCATATCATGTCTTCGCGTTGTGAGTAGTTCTCTCATGTTCCTGGGGGCATAGGATGGATTGGCAATGATTTCCACTTAACATGTATTGAGTATTTGGTCGAGTTTTTATCTTTTATGGTTATCTTATTGTACAACGTATGGGTGCACACATATGTTGAGTAATGCATGAAGGTGATCACACTAATGTGATGGAATGGGTAGGACCTGGGAGGACACGTAAACCTGCGGTCTAATACATGAAGTACCATTAGGAGGGGATTTATATCGGGGACCTTAGAGTTTAAGGCTATGGTGGGACTCTATGTCTTAATAACTCTTGTGCAGTCATTTACTTGGCCATAAGAACCATCATAAGGGGTTTAGTTTATTTATTTAGCTACGCCTAATTATGGCTCCGTCCAAAGAAGATTAAAACTTGACAAAATGTTTACCTTGTTGTTCTAGAAATATCTATGCCATGAAATCCATGTAGCCCTTGGGAACGTTTTCCACGCATAAGAAACACACACTTAAGCTTGTCCTCTTGCTTCATAGAGGATTGGGCTTTCTCTCTTTGAGAGCTTTCACTCATCATATTTTATTTTCAGCTTTTTATTTTATTGCAAACTCTACACCAAAAACTCAAAAACACTTGCATCATTTAATCATTTTAGTTTGTCTAGTGCATAGATAATAAGAGAAGTGACACTCTTATTTGAGAGGATAAATACGTATACCTTCTACTCCTCGTGGGATCGATACTAATACTTACACATTGAAGATTTCAACGATCCCCTATACTTGTGGGTATCAGCAAGCCGTCAAAAGTGACAGGATCACTCTCTTGGTTCGGGAAGAACTGGGCAACAAAGGCACGCCCCAGATCGACAAGGCTGGTAATCAGTTCGCCAACCTTGCGAACGCGGTCAGGCCTAGGGGCGCCGTCTTCATCGTCGCCAAGAGATGCTGGGGCTGCAAAGACAAAAGTTAGTTGTGCACAAAAAATACAAAAACAAATAAAGCAAAGGCACATACCAAGGATATGGTCATGGACGGCGTCGAGCTCATCCTCACGAAGCTTGATGGCGGCAGACTGGGAATCTTGCTGTTTCTTGGCCGCTTCCATAGTAGCCGCCAAGTTTTGAGCCAAAGCATCCAGCTGACCCTGCAGTTTGCTCATCTCTGTGGCGTGGGCCATGTTCAGCTCGTCCAGCTCCTTAGTATGGTCCGCCTTTAGCTTCATCAACTCATTGGCCAAATTTGCAGCTTCATTGGTATAAGCTTGCAGATCAGAGGAACTTTGAGTATATCCTGTGCATGGTCTTGCAATTCTACATGTACAAAAAAGCCGGCTAAAAATATAGATGGCTGAGATTGAACAAAGACGGAAGAGAAGAAGGCAAATAATGAGTTACCAGCATCTTTTTTGCGAGCCTCTTCCAAGCTAGCAATCTGGGCGTCCTTCTATTCCACAGCCTTCTTGAGAAGGCGGCACTCTTTGTTCTTCTCAGATTGAGCACAGATCAGTTCCATGTTTTGAGCTAGCATAGCCTGCTACAAAGCAAGTAATACAGAGGGTAAAATTACAAAGTCAAAGACCACTCATCCAGCTAAAGTTCGAGCCAACTTTAGCCACCTAAGTGCTTGGGGGCTGCGACTATGTATAAGACAAGAATTTACCTCAATCTGATCGTGCAGCTGGACATGAAGGTTATCCATGTGCGAGTACCAGTTGCCGGTGCCCTTGCGCATGGTCTTCGGGGTTAGCCGGATATCCTTCACCCCGTCACCAAGGTGGCCTGTGCTGGACGAGCCGCCGACACTCTCCCCCATCTCGTCCGCCAGTTCCCGCTTCATGGCCATAATATGGGCGGCATCATTAGCTATAGCTTCAGCCGTCGTGGGGGATTAACATTGGCGGCAGCTTTCTTGCCTTCCGCCTTATCTGCAGCCGCCTCTGCAGCACCGGTTTGCTGCTGCTGATCAGCGTCGAAGGTTCCTTGACACATAGTCATGGGAATGCGGGCAGCAGGGGTGGCGGGAGTAGTGGCAGGCGAAGGGCGTGGTGGCCTTATCCTACCAGCTGCCGGCTTTATGGTGGTCCGCAACTTAAGCGGCCCAGCTCTTGCCCTGTAAAGGAAAAGGAATTCTCATGTTAGCAACCAATATGACGAGGGGCTAGTTAGCAAGCAATGTAGGCGGAGCTTACTTAGTCTGGGGATGCATGTTCCCATGTCTTGGTCCTCGCCATCAACCTGGATGACGGACTTCTTCTTCTTCTCGGCATCCTTGGTCGAGGAAGTGGAGCCGACAACCTTGCGCTTCTTGCTTTTGCTGGCACTAGGCTCGTAGTAGTTCGGAGCCAAGTCCACATCCGTCAAGTTCTTCAGCTGAAGGCAAAAAAGGATCATCAGCCCGACAAAAATAAAAG
The DNA here is from genome assembly GCA_947311845.1 of Poa pratensis. Taxonomy (NCBI): domain Eukaryota; kingdom Viridiplantae; phylum Streptophyta; class Magnoliopsida; order Poales; family Poaceae; genus Poa; species Poa pratensis. The sequence goes on along the minus strand of CAMZMU010000079.1, from coordinate 47,943,104 downwards.
CGAAAACTAGTAAAGGAAAAAAGGGTAGGGCTCATGCTTACCTCGGGGGATGGGTGGTCATGTGTAAACATGGCGACGCCCTCGGCCGCCTTCAAGTGGTTGGGCTGGATCAGTTGCCTCAACCTGAAAAGCATCACTGCCTCTGTGACAATGGTGCTACTTGCGCCAAATGTCTCTGCCTTGTCTCCGGAGAATTCGCACATCTTCAAGGGACAATACCGCAAGGGCATCATCCGCCTTGACAGCCAGCAGACAACGGTATCCACTCCGTCAAGCTGCGGAGGGGCCATCGTCTTTGTCAGGAACTCTATCCGCCTAGCAACTAGGTGGAGTTCCTCTGGCAGCACGGTCACCGCCTTCTCGATCCAGCAGGCCTTGTAGGTAGGCGGACTGTTGACAAATGTCTTTGCAGTAGAAGAACGAGCTCGTCCAGTTCTTCACTGACTCAATATATGGTATCTTCGGATACCAGGCTCTGTTTTGCTGGCAGTTGAAGGTGACACTGCCACAGGTTGCCGACTGGCCACCAACAGTTTGCCGGCGTGCAATGAAGCAGTACTTGAAGAATTCTAAGCTAGGCCTAATACCTAGGTAACCTTCAAATAAAGCTTGAAAGTCGGCTAAAACTAGGATGTTGTTGGGCGCTATGTTATGGGGCTGCAGCCCGTAGTAATTTAGCACGGCGGAAAAGAAGGCGGAAGGCGGCAAAGTCATACCTCGGAGGATGTGAGAAGCCAAAACTACTCGCTCGCCTTCCTCCGGCTTGGGGATGACGTCGTTTTCCGTGGCCCGCCAATGGCAGTCCTTCTTTGGCGGCAGGTAGCCGCCTTTCTTCAGCTCCGCCAGGTACTCGTCCGTGATACACGAGGTGAGCCAGTAGCGGGAGCCCAAGTCTGTCTCCTCCTCGCCCTCGTTCTCCTCGCCGTCGAGGTCCACCGCCGTCTCCGATGCGGTGGGCTCTGTGGCTGTTGGTGCAGGAGGAGGAGTAGAAGATGCAGCAGCCGCCGCCACGGCTGGAGCTGAGGAAGAATGGGCCCCACCCATTGCAGGGACTGGGAAAGTTGAGGAAGACGCGGCCACAGCCGGCGCAGATCCCAGATCTGCGGCTGTGCCCAGGGTCGCCGCCGTCGTCGCTGCTGCCGCGCTCTTTTCCTACTCGCCTGTGCACACCATTGGAGTAGGCCGCAAGGAGGAGAACCACCGTCGGTGAGGTGCCTGTGGGTAGGAGAAGATCTCGAGAGGGAGAAGGCAAAGCGCGCGGTGAAGACTGGGAGAAATGGCTCGGTGATTTGGCCTGAGGTGGAGGTGGAGTATTTATCTCTCCTGCGCCGCGATTCGTGCGAATGGTGGTGAAGGCCACGATCTCCACCACGCGTCCGCCATCTGCGCGTCGTGGCAACGGCAAGCGGCGCCGGCGCCTCGATTCTCGCGCGAAGTGGGAAAGTAATCATGATGCACGCCTGGATTCAAACTGTCATGGACCCAGTGACGTCATCCGTCAACTTGCGATTTGACCAGTCAAATTGACAAGACCGGACCGGAAGATTCCTGATAGAAGGTCAGGCCGTCTTTCCCATGTTTTAGTCAGAAGGCAGCGCTATCCGGCTTTATTAGCCAGAGCGTCGCCTACTTCAACTTCGGAATGGTTCAAGCTCTTCAGTGGCCCAAGTCAAGAAAACAAGAAGGACGTCAATCAAGAAAGAAGGCGGCAACTGGAGAACTCAAACCTTTCCGGGGCTAATGTTGGGGGAATACCAACTAGGGGTATCACCAACATGGATCAATCCGGCTAGTCCAGGGTGGCCCATAGTGGTGGTAAAGGCTTTGCCTGCCGGGCGGCCCAGATAGCCGATGAATAAGGTAGGCGGATGCCGGCAAGGAGGAGGCCCAAGACTGAAGCCCACGGAGCCACTAGGATCAAGATGGAAGGCGGCAGACTTGCCGCCAGGTTTAGGACTCTGTATACTTGCCGGATACGTAATCACCTTGTAACCCTAAGTTTGGCCGCCTATATAAAGCCGGACCAGGGAAATGTTTAGGGCACGTCCAATACTCATTGTATCCTGATCAAGGCTATTGCCATTACAGTGAGTTATAGCAGCACGTAGGGTCTCACCTCCGACGTGAGATCCGAAGCTGGGTAAAGTGCCTTGTTCGATCCCGACCTCGATAACGCTCCCCTTCTACTCCACGGCTCACTCTCAGCTAGAGGACCCCCGTCTCCTATCCACGATGCCGATACGACGACACCAGGCACGGGCCTAGGCTTCAGGTTCATGATGGCGCACCATGAAGCTCTGGTCATGGCCTATGGCGGCGGGGCGACGACGCCCTAAGAGCATCTCCAACAGACGCCCAACACGCCGGCACGCTATATTTTTTTGAAGCGCCAAAATAGCGTTTTAGCGCGCTGGGCGCCTGTTTTGATTTAGCAGACGCGCTATAATTTAGCACGCCGCTGTCGTGCTCCACCAGGCGCGGTAGAATGCAGCGCGCGCGAGCAGGCGGCCTAAGGCTGAATATGCAATGAATATGAAACAAATGATGATTTCAAACATAAAATAACAAAATCATGACTTGGGCAACATAGCATAGTTCAAATTGAAGCATAGTTCAAATTCACCAAAGCACAAGCAAGTTCATGACAACAAAGTTCACACAAACAAATGAAACATCAACAATCATGACCCATCATTTTCCTCTTCATTTTGTTCCTCCTCCTATTCATCTTTGTCGTCCCCATCATCTTCAAGCGCCCCATCATCCTCCTCAACTCGGACGGTGTTCCCACTATCTCCAAATGCACCATCCGAAGGCACGGGAGACACAACGGAAGCATTGCCTCCACCCATAGATGCTCCCATGTCACCCGGAGGTGTACTCATCCCTCCCATGGCCCCATATGCTCCCATGTTGCCCGGAGGTGCACTCATCGATCCCTCCCATGCCTCCATATGCTCCTAGCCAGCCGGGGGTGCACTCATCCCTCCCAAGGCGCCCATGCCTCCATATGCTCCCATGCCGCAAACGCCTCCCATAGGTGCTCCCATGCCTCCCATGAGAGACCCAAAACTCATGGCACCCATGTCTCCCATGGTGGCACCAAAGCCTTCCATGCCTCCCATGATGGCACCAAATCCTCCCATGCCTCCCATGGTGGCACCAAAGCCTCCCATGCCTCCCATGGTAGCACCAACTCCTCCCATGCTTCCCACGCCCATCATTTTCTTTTTGATCAAGAGTTGATCACGGCATAGGTTGAGGTACTCCTTTTGCCTATCGTCGAAGTGCGATGTGTCCATGAACAAGAGGTGCTTCTCCTATTCCATGTTCCTAGCTTGCTCCTCCATTTCGACTTTCTTCTCCTCCAACGCTATCCTCCTCTCCTCGGTCGCCACCTTCCTAGCCTTGGTCTCCGCCTCTTGTTCCTTGCCACCTTCCTCTCCTTGGTCGCTTCCTTTCTTGCTTTCACCATTTCTTCCATAGCATTCTTTAGGTCATCATATCCTCCTTTGTTTTTTTTCTCTTTTGCGTGTTTAGCTCTCGTTGGTCTTCTTGGCTTGGAGTAGGCAACCGAGTTTGGCGTAGGGCTTCTCTTGGCATCGTCGCTCGATCCCTCATTATCATCTACGGCCAACACCGCATCAATATTTGGAAAGTTTGCCACATCGAAGCCATCACGCTTCTTCCATTTCTCTTCATCCTTCAACACCTCGTAGCAATGGCTCAACACAAATGCTTTCCCTTTCTTAACCTTGCCTTTCTTCGTCTTCTTATTTTCTCCACGAAACAAGTTTTGTGCAATATTGAGCTACACATAGAAGAGAACAAGTTATTATAGAACATAAAATAGAACAGAGCAATGAAGTTGTCAAACAAAGAAATGCCACTTACCCTATATATATCAAACAAAGAAATGCCACCCTACCTTCTTCCCTTTCGCCGTAGCTGTCGCCGCCACCAACAGCCGGTTGGCGACGGCTTTGCGCGGCTGCGTAGCGGGCGGCTGAGGAACGCCGACGGAATTCGCCCGAGGCGCCATGAAGAGGCCGCGCGCAAGACCCATGCCGGAGTTGGTGCGGCACCGGCGGCAGAGGTGGTCAATCCCACGTTAGGGTTTGCGGCAGCGCCGGTGGCGGAGGGGTCGTGGATGTAGGGAGGGGTAGGGGGATGTCGGAGTGGCCATCCATTGCCGGAACTTCACCGGCGGCAGCGCGGGAGGGGCGAAGGCGGGGCGATGGCGCGAGCGGCGGGAGATTTCAGCTGGCAGTTGGTCTCTCGCGCGTGTTTTTCCTTCCCCCCGCGTGCTGAACTGCACGCCCCAAATACGACGCAGAGAGTCCTGCTTCGTCCAGCGCGCTGGATGCTTTTTCGCGCTCGCGGGGTTATGCCGCGGCCGCTGGAGCACTGCATTCGGCCACGTGCGCGCTATATTGATGGTTTATTCGGCGCGCGGCTTAATAAGCGCCACTGTTGGAGATGCTCTAAGGAGCTTTGGCCATGTGCCCAGTCTTTGTAGATTGGCCAGCTCCGCCACTGGGATAAGCAAACATAGAAAGGCCAGAGCCAAAAAGAAAAAAGGGCCATTTTATGCCTAAATACTTGAAAGATAATTTCCGCTAGATGTATAGCTCTTGTAAGATCCAGTTCTTACACTCATCTTTGATCTTCTGGAAAATGACTGAGGGCATCGAGAAGTTGTTGTTGAACACACTCGCGTTTCTATCCATCAATATCTCCCAGCAAGCAACTATAGTGTTACGTTCAGGAATTTAAAAAACTCATCTTACATAACCGCCAAGATCTAGCTATGAAGATATAATGCACACAATATGCTAGATCTAGTACTTACAGACACCGCTGCGGAAGATGGTGTTTATCGATGACGTTGTCGGTGAAGCCTGTAGAAGATTCTCACGTCCAAGTCTGGAGGTGAGAATAGCGCCGACTCCTTGCTAAGTATCACACGTGTAATCCCTCTTCTAGTATCCAACATCCACTTGCGCCAACCCATCAGCGCTCCGCCGTCCAGTACTCGGCGCCAACGAAGAGAGACAATCTTTCGCCGTAGTAGTAGTGTTAGATCTAATCAACTATATTAGATCTATATGACATAGTAGAGAGGTTTCTCAACACATGAGATTTAGAAAGAAAAGCTCTGGGAAAGGACACCTCAAAAACGCTGCTCAACCCTTGGGGAATGGGGGTTTATATAGGAGGGAGGCCCGCCAAGGGCAAGTTGCGCCGGCCCTAGGGGTGCGGCCGCCACTCCCATTTGCCAATCCGGATTGGACTCCTAGTCCAACTAGGAGTCCTTTCCTAGTACTTCTCCTCTTTTTCTTTATCTCTTCCTTTAAATATGAGATATAATTAAATCCCACAAAAAAAATAAAGGAAACCATGAGGGAGGTGGTGCGCCGGCCTTGGTGGGCTTGGGGCCTATGCGGCTACACCACGTGGTGTGGCGCAGCCCTAGGGGACCTATTCCACCTTCGGCACTCCCCCTCCCCCTTTCCCAGTTTTCCTCTGAAACTCTCCCGGAATCATATGAACCCTTTAGGTAAAATCATTTGATCACTACACATATAAATTTGTACCGATATCATTCTCCTTTTCTCATTCATATCCCCGATGTCCTTGTGATAAATCAGACTGTGTCTGGTCAGACGATTGGTTGACATCGGTGATACTAAGAGAGCCTAGGGGATGTATCTCTCCATCGCCTGGAGTAGTAAGTACCATTCTTGAATTATCTCTGTTACATTACACACTTAGGTTATACCCGAAAGTCACCATTATAGTCTCCTGTTATGATAGACGGTTGATAACCTCGAGAGCATAACTGTCAAAATGTGCGGTCACTAGATGTTCTCATGGTATAGGGACATAGCTAACAAAAACTTCATAATCATAACATTAGTTTGTCTCTTAGCAAGATCATATACTTGGGTCGGTTCGGTACCAACAATATGCCCTCATAGTTGCTTGACTTATACAAAGTCCATGACCAGGAAAACGTGATCATCATACAACATACAAGCTAATCTTAGAGACAAGATTGGGATCACTTGTTTTGTTCATATATCCACACGTGCATGTAGGTTTTCCTTTTAATACTCACTATTCAAGTATCACAACAGTTATAGCATAAAGATATAAACCTAATAATGGACTTGGATATAAATAATAACTTAATATTATTGTCTTTAGGGGATATCTCCAATAGCAACGTGATGGACGACCTCGACCTCATACCTTTGGGGGTGGGTAGTTGGCGTTTTAGCCAAGTTATACGAGTACTGGCGGACCGTGGGCCTACCTGGGCTGATATTTTGAAGAAGGGCTGGCAAGAGAGCCGAGATGCCACTACCTGCTAGATGCGTTTGGAGTAGCGGCACTCCAAGAAGATGTGCCGGGCCGTCTCTGGCTGGCACCTTCCTAGCTGACACTGGTGTATGGGGACATCCACGGGTAGCAAGGCGACCTGAAGGTCCACAGGTCAGAAGCCAGACGAAGAAAGACATTTTGGTGGCGCCCAAATCTAAAAAAATAATATTTTTAAAAGAGCATAGAGCGGATCCCAGAAACTGCACTAAAGGCCGAGCCAGCCGAGTAGTTGCCACTCCCTGCCAGAATCCAAGTGATGGAATCACCGTACCAGGGACCATCATGACCCCTTTCAAGCTTTCTACTCCCTCCGTTCACAAAAGGATGTCTCAATCTTTTCTAAATTTGGATGTATCTACATACTAAAGTATGTCTACATACATACAAATCTAAAAAAGATTGAGACATCTTTTTGTGAACGGAGGGAGTACATGCCTAACCTCCTGTGCAGGCATCTAAATACCCGAAATTTGCACCCCTCGGGTTCGTTTGACCTCTATGCACACCATAAGTTACCTTGACACTAGATATGTTCTTCTTGGTCACTTAGGATGAGAAAACAAATTCAAATTTATCAAAAAATGCAAAACGAAGAGGCATGCACATATTTCAGTCTTTCATGTAGAAGTAGAAGTTTGTTAAAAGATACTCCGTCCAATCCGCAATAACCGTCGGGACTTCTATAGGTATTTTGTACTACGGTAGTACAATCCTCACGACACTTTTATTGGATCAGAGGCAGTAGCTGTACTGCATAGAAAACTCATTGACAGAACATGCAAACTCTGGTCCAAAATATAAAATGTTTTGCTAGGCAAAATTAGTCTACAAAACTTTTTTTTATAGAAGCGTGTGCTCTTCGGTGAAACTTCACCAGCTGCCGCAATTAGACAAGCACATGCTCGGATGTGTGTAAAAGAAACCCCAGAAAATATAGCAGGCAGAGAATCTGCCCTTGTTCTGTGCCGAGTAAAATACATGGTTGGTCCTCGAACTTGTCGTCGAGATTCACTTTGGTCACTGTACTTCGGAAATACCAACTTACGGTCACTGAAGACGTTACACATGTTTTCTACGGTCACTGGTTGCTTGTATAGGGTTTGTATTCGATGACGTGGCACTATGTTGACTAGTCTCAGCAGTGCATTGTTTTGCAAAAAAAACCTCAACTAAAAAAATAGAACCAGCTCACCCCTTGGTCCACCAGTCACGACCTTTTTTTTGAAAGGTCCACAGCTAAAGTGCTAAATGAACCCTGAAACGATTTTTTTTCTTTCTCTCCTAGAGGTCTACTTCCTCACGTGCGATGCGCACGTGCACGGAGGCGGCACCGGCACCGCTCCACTGTCCGGCCGGTATAGGTATCGCCGCCGACTAGAGTCCACGCCGTGCTCGGCAGCGGCAGCCGCACCCGCATGCCCATCTGCCCGCGCGTCAGGCCTCCGGGCCACACGCCACACCGGAACACAGTGGCGTGTACAGCCTCGCCTCCACCCGCGCCTGGACGCCAAGCTAGCTAGCTAGCAGCTCACGCCTCCACATCCCTCGAGCTGCTTGCTTGGCTAGCTAGCTTCATAGCTTGGCTCACGTTACATGCCTGCATGTGGCCTGTCTGTGCGACTGTGCGTGCTAGGTGAGCTGCGCCTAGCTCGACGGCTCCGCCTCGCCGGCCTTTTGTGGCGACCGTCGGTTCTTCCCAAATCGCTGGCGCCCGATGGTTGTCTTCCCCTCCTCCGGCCGGCAGTCCGCTGCTACCACCTGATCTGAGCGTCGATGTGAGCTCCGGCACGTCAAGATCCAGGCCTCCAGTAATGTGCTCGCCACGGCGGGAGAAGTTACTGCTGGTTGTTGCTTTTTCTAGTTGAAGGGCCTATATGTAAAACAGAACACTACCGGAACCCCACATGTGTCCTGACAACTGGGCTCACACGTGCCACGTAGACAAATACATGGCAGCTCCTGCAACCAGTGACCGTAGAAAACATATGCAACGTCTTCGGTGACCGTAAGTTGGTATTTCCGAAGTACAGTGACCAAAGCGAACCTCGACGACAAGTTCGAGGACCTACCATGTATTTTACTCTTCTGTGCCCCTTTCGTCGATACATCATCGACCACACATGACACAATCCGAAGACGAAGAGGAAACGAAAACCCCACCACACAAACGCATCCGCCTATTTAACGCCACCCACCCTCCTCCGCCTCCCAACGCCGAACCGAAGCCCACACACCGCCACCGCCATCGCCATCGACTTCCGCCTCCTCGCCGGAGAACACAAGAGAAGAGCGAAGAGAGAGCTTTCGGATCCGTCGCCGCAGTCCCCGCCGGAGCTTACCCCTCTTCCCTATTGGCCCTGTTGAAAGTCATCACGGCTATCGTTGCAGCCCTCCGGCGCGGCCACGCTGCTGCGCAGGTGGAGCCAACCGCCACCATCGTTTCCTCGAGCCCCTCCCCGCACGGCGGCCGCGGGGCCCTCCCGTCCGCCGGCGGAAGCCCATCTGACCTCCTCTTCCTCGCCGGCGGCGGTCGCCTCTGAGCCGCCCGCCTCCCTGCTAACCAAATCTCACCCTAACCATCCATACGGAAACCGACTGACTGACTGATTCCCCTTGAGAGAAACACAACAAGTAGAGCGAGAGACCTTCCTTCGTAAGATGGAGATGAAGCTGACGATTAAGAGGGTGCCCACGGTCGTGTCCAACTACCAAGAAGACGCCGGCGCGGGCGCTGGCGAGCTGCCGCGCGGAGGGTGCGGGAGGAACTGCCTCGGGGATTGCTGCTTGCCTGGTGAGTCTGCTTGTCCTTGGTTGAATCTAGTGTCGTTTTCTTCCCAATTTAGATCAGAATCCTTTGGTCGTACTGATTCCTTTATCCTAATAGATTCCCGTCTGTTAGATGCTTACGGAATCCGCAATTTTTGTAAAAACGAAATCTGCCCAGAAAGCTGGGATCTTTTCAACTAAACAATTGCTTTACCACTTGTACTGAAATAATGTTCTTTATGACACAAATTTTACTATTCTTACTCTGGTTGTAGAACTGTCACCGTGGGTGTTTTTTTTGGTTGACCAGATGTAGTTTATTTTCTCCACCTGGGTAGGATAAAAATAGGAGTCACTTGCATGCTTGAGGATCTTAGAGATCTGTCCGAGAAAAAAATTATGGTCAAATTAGATACATTTGTTGTCAGCAGACCGTTGCTTTCAGTGTGATGATTTAATATATTTCTTTTAAAATTGGTAAATTAACATTTGGTTGCGTTTCCTGGCAGTTTCGGAGCTTCCTGTCTATGCTTTCAAGACAAACCCGACAAAGCTACCTTCGCAGGAGGATGCTGTCCCCAGCGATTTCTTCATCAATCTCCTCCTTGGCCAGGTAAACAGAAGTTCATCATCAGTAATTTGGGCAGGAGAACAGAAGTTGACATAGTTTATAATTTTTTTATACGGCATTTTTATACTGCACTACCTACCTCTAGTAGATGACTGAGATAGTTTCTGAAGATACTTGCATCATCTTACCTTCGTTCCTCTAAAGGAAGTTGTTATTACTGTAATGAAGGCATTACCGTTATTATCTAACTGACAGATATCCGCCAAGTAGCGTTGTTGGTGGGGGATTTTATACAAGCAACTAACGAGTAACCATAACTAAAAATCTAAAAATAATGTGTCAATTAAAGTTTTGTAAGTGCAATGCTGTGCTAAATTAGAGTATACCAATTTTCTTGTAAATTTAATATTTTGTTGCATACCTGCAGTGGGAGGACTGGATGGCCCAGGGTTTATTTCGATATGATGTCACTGCATGTGAGACCAAGGTCATCCCTGGAAACCTTGGGTTTATTGCTCAGCTGAATGAAGGACGCTACCTCAAGAAGCGCCCTACAGAGTTCAGAGTGGATCGCGTGCTTCAACCATTTGACTCTGCCAAGTTCAATTTCACAAAAGTTGGCCAGGAGGAGGTGCTCTTCCAATTTGAGAATGGTGGTTGTGATGACAGCTACTTTCTGAAGAGTGCCTCAGTCACTGTTGCTGATCGTGCTCCTAACGTTGTGGCAATCAATGTACAACCCGATCCTGCGCCAATCGGTTTGATTTCAAACTTGTGTTCTCTTGATGCTAATACCTGGTTTTGACAATTTGCAGGTGAGTCCCATTGAATACGGCCATGTTCTTCTTATTCCCCGTGTTCTGGACCATCTGCCTCAGAGGATTGACCAAGAGAGCTTTTTGCTTGCGCTGCACATGGCGGCTGAGGCAGCTAGCCCATACTTCAGGCTTGGCTACAACAGTTTGGGCGCCTTCGCAACCATCAACCACCTCCACTTTCAGGTATTATACTTCAGATTGCAGATTACTTTACTTTTCACAGAACATTTGATTGTATAGCAATATGTAGAACTGTGAGGACAATAGTATTTCAGCACTGTATTTCATGTGTTCTCTTTTGAATCACCCAACATGCACAATTAAAGGTCTCTGCTTTTCCTTGGGGTATGGATTTTGTAGTTGTCATAGTTGTGGATTTGGGAAGCAAAACGAGCTAAATATGCAACTTTTTAGTACTATATATAAAATTCTCAGCTTCATTGTAGTTGGGTTTCTTGCTTCAGAAAGGCGACAAATGCCATCTAGGTTGGAGTAATATAATTTCTTGGGATGAGATTAGAGTCGCCACATGTTTGCATTTGGTCTGACAACTTAGCTCAGCAATCAGCCTGTTCATAGCATGTCTATCACTGCATAACAACATATATGTCAATTATTTTGCCCCACAGGCATACTACTTGACAGTGCCTTTCCCTGTCGAGAAGGCACCTACCCAGAGGATTCCCCTTGCCGAGAGTGGGATAAAGAGTGGGGTGAAGGTGTCGAAGCTGATGAACTACCCTGTGAGAGGACTGGTTTTTGAGGAAGGCAACTCCCTAAATGATTTGGCAAATGTGGTTTCTGGTGCTTGCATTTGGCTGCAGGACAACAATGTGCCTTACAATGTCCTCATTTCTGACTCTGGCAGGAAGATCTTCCTCTTTCCCCAGGTAAAGACATTACGTGGTTGCCTAATTTTTCAGTGATGACTGAAATATATAAGCTCATGTACTTGCTACTCCAAAGCAGTAATTTAGCTATAGCAAATTCTCACAAAGTGGAATACTGTTGTCACATACTCCTAGTTTATTTCTAACACACTAAGTGATTCTGGTGAACCTTTGCGAGTTCCTGTAGAGAAATAATTTTTTTTTTTTTTTTTTTTGAGAATTCCTGGTCTTAATACAGCTTGTAGTATCTGAACTCACGCACAACGCACTCCACACGCACACAACACCACACGCACACCACCTGTGCGCAAGCTAGACCTAACTAAACCATACTAAGACTTGAGCCTCCGCGAGCCTAGATCTTCCGGGAAACCCTGCGGTGGTGGGCACACCACAATACCAGTGTCGAACCGCGGTGGAATTGGCTCCTGTAGCTGGAACTGGGGCAAACTGATTAAAGGCTCAGTCCCCCAAAGGCCCTCCACAAATTTGCACAGCACGGACACTGTTCACGTGAACAGTGCCGAGCTTGGTGAGACACCTGAAATTCGATACCAAGGATCGAACCCGGGCGGGCTAGCGTAGCCACTGCTACCGCTACCAACGAGCCACAGCTCGTTCTCTGTAGAGAAATAATGGGTGTACCTAGTGGCCAGTGCAGACATGATCAGTTCGATTCAGTACGATATTGATGAATTTATTTCTGATGCTCAACGTTTCCAAAATGTAGTGCTACGCTGAGAAGCAGGCTCTGGGCGAAGTGAGCCAGGAACTGCTTGACACTCAGGTGAACCCTGCTGTTTGGGAGATCAGTGGCCACATTGTACTGAAACGGAGGGAGGATTATGCGGAGGCATCAGAAGCTTCGGCATGGAGACTCCTCGCTGAGGTCTCCCTGTCGGAGGCACGCTTTGAGGAAGTGAAGGCCTACATCTTTGACGCTGCTGGTCTGGTTCAGTCTCACGAGGATGAAACGGAGGATGCCGTTTATACAGCTGTGCCTGTTGCCCCTCCAGCTGTCGCGGAGGGCTGCCTTGTCCTTCAGTGAGACGATGATTGAGAAGCTTGTGTCTGATTAAAGCACCTTCGGTCTTCGTCGCGCTCTTCATCTATCATTATCTCAGTCAGTCACTGGCCGCCTAGCTTGGCTATAGTAGTGGTTACTGGTCTTAATAAAGATCCATGTGATCGAACTGCCTGGTGCATGCGCATTGCTACTCGCTCTTGTTTCTTGTGTCCTCTCTTTCTCTTGTGGCGAATCTGGTATTCTCTACGCAAATATTTAGTGGAAAACCATGTGTACTTCCATTGTTTGTTTAGCACTGAGTTAATATGATGAACATTATTAGTACTCCCTCCGATCCATATTAATGGTCTCAACATTGTCTAGATATGGATGCATCTAGTCTAAACACTTAACTAGATACATCCGTATCTAGATAAAGTTGAGGCCATTAATATGGATCGGAGGTTGTACTAGTTGAATGCCCGTGCGTTGCTACGGGCGTATAAATATATCGATTGTCATCTTATTTCACTAATACTTGCACGTTTCACCTAACAGCAATTCTACCCTCCTCTTGCAGCGTTGTTTAACTCTACCTTCAAAGAAGAGAACGTTCTGTATTCCTATCATACACTTCTCCACTTCACATGTCCGCCTTAAAACAGAACATCTGAATAAATGTAAACAATTAACCATCCAACATCTATCAATTCTCAGTGTCCACAAAAAGTCATGTGCATTGCATTCCATTCAAATGAAGTAACTACAATAATATACAACACACTTAATAGTATATCGAGTCATCATTGAAATTCGACACAAATGAGGAATCCAGAATACGTGCGTTAAGTGAGCACCTTCCAACATCATACAAGTCTTTTTTTCAAGAACACGACATCATACAAGTCTTGGAGGTATATTTGTATCATACACCCTTCCAAATTAAAAATTGTTTTGGATATTTTAACATGGACTATATACGAAGAAAATAAGTCAACCTACACGATAAAACCCGTATAGCTTATATCTACGATAAAACCCGTATAGCTTATATCTAGGAACGGAGAGAATTGATAGTAGTATTCATTTCCAAAGCTCAACGATGACCCAATATTACAATCTCTATCATCTCTCTTCTTCCTCGTCTTTTTTCTTCTTGGTCAGCTCCTCTTAGTTCCTTTCCAATGAACAACAAAGATATGAATATTAGAAAAGAAAATAATGAGAAATCTAATGAGATGCAATGATTCAATAACCGTTATTCCAAGTTTTTTCTAACAGCGTGAACTGCGGAGTTGAAAATCACCAGTTACCACATCGCTGTCCCGGCAACTCATACAGAACTACATAATTTAATTTCTCCATTGATTGATAACCTGATCAACAAACCTTGATCTTCACATAGAAGCATGCACACATGCCTAAAAAATTTCCACGCACACAACAAGTAGTTGGCACAAAGAAGGGAATGGCGTGGTTGGCACAAAAATACCAAACTGCGGAGTACGACAATCTGGTTGAGCATGATGCATCCGAGCACTGGGCCACACAGGCAGCATGCCACATGGATGCTAGGATACGCCTTTCTAATGCGTCAAATGTTGCTTTTTTCCTGCATTGTCGGTCGCCGTTCTTCTCGTCCTCGCCTGGCCACACATGATTCTTAAGGCTTGAGTGTGAAATTATTACAATATTGTTGCCAGTAATAATCTATTAATAGTAACTCAGGAAGTAAAGAAGCAGAGGGATCATACTGAATAATATACCTACTGTTTGCTTCCTCTTTCATCGGAAAACATGTTTTGTAATTGTAATAAGTGATAATTGGCTGCATTGAGGTGAAAAAACACAAACCAAACCAGGAATATGTAAAAGCGGAACCTTAATCCTCCAATTATTAATTAACAGAGAAATCGGAAGGCAGAAAAAACTGAATAAAGTGAAGTAAAATAGAGAGGGATGGAACCGATGGTGTGCAACTTCCTCTTTGATTAGTGCATGACGATTGAAAAGGTGTCAGTCACGGCCTGAGACAAAAGCCAATCAAGAGAAGAGCTTGCCATAGACGTGCTGGCGGGGAATGAGTTGACCAGTGTCAGGATCCACGGCTATGCGTGTCGTGCAGCTACCGGACATGACGAAGCCATCTAGGGCCGTTGCCTCGTCCTCCAATGGGAGCTTGCCGCGCATGGCGCCGTACACCCGCAACAGCGCCATCGCTCACCGTACTCCGCCAGCATCACGCGGAACACCTCAAAGTACCCCACCTATCGCAGACTCGCACACAGGCGCCTAGATTCGGAAGCGTAGAGATGTCTGCGCAGCGGACGGCGGCATCGGCGTCGGTGACGGTTGTATGCTCGGAAGTATCCCGGACGGATGCGAGAGAGCTGACGGGAGGCAAGGTGGTCACTCCACGATCTGCAGTTGGCACACACAGAGCTGACCGGCAGTTGCCATGGATTGGCACGCGCGGGACGGACCCGCGGTTGACATGCAAGTGGAGGTGGCGCAGGGGGATTGGGAGGCGGCGGCGACGGGGCATCGGCGAGACGGCGACGTAGCGGAGGGTGGCGGCGCGGCGAAGAACTGGCTGTGGCGGCGCTGGGTTTTGATGAGAATTTGGGAATCGAGACCTTCGTGCGTGAGCTGGCGCGCCGTTTTTTTTTTGCTACGACTTGTGGAGGGTTCGGCAGACCACCGAGATGCAAGCGTGCGGTTAGGATGACTCGAATCGTCTGCCGATCGAGAGATTAGTCTGCGGGGCAGACCATGGACGACGTACCAACCACCAACTGACCATCACGACCGCAGACTACCATTTATGCTACGACAGAGTAAAGAAGCAGAGGGTTTTGGGTACAGTCCGCATATGCTACACATATGCTACGACAGAGTAAGACTACAAGAGGCATTGTAGGACTGAAGTTAATATATGTACGTTGTTTTTATGAAATAACATTAAGCTAATGATGCATCAAAATGTAAGCAGTAAGCACTAAACTCTTCATCAAGTGCACATGCATTATCATCATGGTTGTCCAGTTAAGAATGGGGACGTTGGGCTAAAATATCAGTAACATCTACCAAGCAAAACAGTTCACACCTTGACCTTCCAAAGTAGTAGCTAGCTAAAAATATGTACTAACAGGCCAGGTCCATGCACATAAGATGATTACACCAATCAGGTTCTCATAACCATTTATTTAGAAATATGTACCAACAGGCCAGGTTCATGCACATAACATGATGTTAGTACAGGTTCTTATATTTCTTTTGTTTATGTTCTTACACAGATAACACACTATACATATTACATTTCTATTGAATTGTAGTTAAGTGCTCTCATGATAGTAAAATAGTGAGTATGTTAGTCAAATCAATACAATCTTGATTATACATGACAACCTTCGCCAGACAATATTAGCAAGAATGGATTTATATAACCAAGCAATGCACCTCTTATTTTACGAACTGGACAAAAAGAACATAGAAAAGTTGCTTTGGGTTACTTTATCATGCAAGCACTAATTATTTGTAGCATGTGAGCACTAACGAGGAGATCAATTTTATCATAGGCTAGAGAATGACAAACGCAAAACTGTGAAGGACCGGATACCTTCGGCGTTGAAAAGTTCCTGGAGGCAGTCGACATGCATCCATAAAAAACAATGGTTCGAAAGTTTACCTACCTATATTTTTCGAACTCAGTATGTGTTATTGCCCCCTCTTGAAGCCCATCGTGAGGTCATTCTTCATGTACACCCTTTTATTCAGTTTGGGCTTAACCACCTGGCCAAGGCCCCACCTGCATACTGCCAGATTTCAGATATGTAACAAACCTCTCTTGAATCAATAATTCATTCACCAAATTATAAACAAAACCTCTATATAGGAGCATTTTAATTCATGGAAATCAGATTTCAGGTATGCAACAAATCTCACGATACGGTGTGGATGAACCTGATGTTGGTAGCCTTTATTCTTCCTTGCTGCAACACACCCGGTGTGGCCAAGGCTCGTTCTCTCGTCACTGGTCATGGATTCAGGTGCCCAGGACACATACATGCAATTTCTGTTACTGAATTCGCGGTAAAGTCATATAATGATGATCAATTGTCTCACTTAAGATACAAAATATTCAGGGAGAAAAGAAGATTTACTTATTTGTAATCGCATTAAACTGAATGCAGTAACCCTCCAATCTATGATATCCAAGCTTGCACAATTTGTTGAATACAACTAAACGTTTTGTACAAGGGATCATACTGAATAATATACCTACTGTTTGCTTCCTCTTTCATCGGAAAACATGTTTCGTAATTGTAATAAGTGATAATTGGCTGCATTGAGGTGAAAAAACACAAACCAAACCAGGAATATGTAAAAGCGGAACCTTAATCCTCCAATTATTAATTAATAGAGAAATCGGAAGGCAGAAAAAACTGAATAAAGTGAAGTAAAATAGAGAGGGGATTGATCCGATGGTGTGCAACTTCCTCTTTGATTCGTGCATGACGATTGAAAAGGTGTCAGTCACGGCCTGAGACAAAAGCCAATCGAGGAAGAGAAGAGCTTGCCATAGACGTGCTGGCAGGGGAATGAGTTGACCAGTGTCAGGATCCACGGCTATGCTTGTCGCTGCAGCTACCGGACATGACGAAGCCATCTAGGGCCGTTGCCTCGTCCTCCAATGGGAGCTTGCCGCGCATGGCGCCGTACACCCGCAACAGCGCCACCGGTCACCGTACTCCGCCAGCATCACGCGGAACACCTCAAAGTACCCCACCTATCGCAGACTCGCACACAGGCGCCTAGATTCAGAAGCGTAGCATATGTCTGCGCGGCGGACGGCGGCATCGGTGTCGGTGACAGTTCTGTGCTCGGAAGTATCCCGGACGGATGCGAGAGAGCTGACGGGAGGCAAGGTGGTCACTCCACGATCTGCAGTTGGCACACACAGAGCTGACCGGCAATTGCCATGGATTGGCACGCGCGGGACGGACCCGCGGTTGACATGCAAGTGGAGGTGGCGGCGACGGGGCATCGGCGAGACGGCGACGTAGCAGAGGGTGGCGGCGCGACGAAGAACTGGCTGTGGCGGCGCTGGGTTTCGATGGGAATTTGGGAATCGAGACCTTCGTGCGTGAGCTGGCCCGCCGTTTTTTTTTGCTACGACTTGTGGGAGGGTTCGGCAGACCACCGAGATGCAAGCGTGTGGTCAGGATGACTCGAATCGTCTGCCGATCGGAGAGATTAGTCTGCGGGGCAGACCATGGATGACGTACCAACCACCAACTGACCATCACGACCGCAGACTACCATTTATGCTACGACAGAGTAAAGAAGCAGACGGTTTTGGGTACAGTCCGCATATGCTACACATATGCTACGACAGAGTAAGACTACAAGAGGCATTGTAGGACTGAAGTTAATATATGTACGTTGTTTTTATGAAATAACATTAAGCTAATGATGCATCAAAATGTAAGCAGTAAGCACTAAACTCTTCATCAAGTGCACATGCATTATCATCATGGTTGTCCAGTTAAGAATGGGGACATTGGGCTAAAATATCAGTAACATCTACCAAGCAAAACAGTTCACACCTTGACCTTCCAAAGTAGTAGCTAGCTAAAAATATGTACTAACAGGCCAGGTCCATGCACATAAGATGATTACACCAATCAGGTTCTCATAACCATTTATTTGGAAATATGTACCAACAGGCCAGGTTCATGCACATAACATGATGTTAGTACAGGTTCTTATATTTCTTTTGTTTATGTTCTTACACAGATAACACACTATACATATTACATTTCTATTGAATTGTAGTTAAGTGCTCTCATGATAGTAAAATAGTGAGTATGTTAGTCAAATCAATACAATCTTGATTATACATGACAACCTTCGCCAGACAATATTAGCAAGAATGGATTTATATAACCAAGCAATGCACCTCTTATTTTACGAACTGGACAAAAAGAACATAGAAAAGTTGCTTTGGGTTACTTTATCATGCAAGCACTAATTATTTGTAGCATGTGAGCACTAACGAGGAGATCAATTTTATCATAGGCTAGAGAATGACAAACGCAAAACTGTTAAGGACCGGATACCTTCGGCGTTGAAAAGTTCCCGGAGGCAGTCGACATGCATCCATAAAAAACAATGGTTCGAAAGTTTACCTACCTATATTTTTCGAACTCAGTATGTGTTATTGCTCCCTCTTGAAGCCCATCGTGAGGTCATTCTTCATGTACATCCTTTTATTCAATTTGGGCTTCACCACCTGGCCAAGGCCCCACCTGCATACTGCCAGATTTCAGATATGTACCAAACTTCTCTTGAATCAATAATTCATTCACCAAATTATAAACAAAACCTCTATCTAGGAGCATTTTAATTCATGGATACACTACGGGAAACCCACGATACGCCGATGGCCAGAAGCCGTCGGGGTAGGCACGTTTGCCGTCGGCGTAGGCCTAGGCCGACGGCGGCCGTCGGCGTATCTCCGTCGGCGTAGCAGCCCGTCGGCGTATACAAATAACCGTCGGCGTATACGTAACCGTCGGCGTAGCCGCTGTGGGACCCACAAAAACGTAAGCCGTCCGTCTCCGTCTGCTCCACCCATACGCCGACGCAGCGCCGTCGGCCTAGCGTGCCACGTGGAGCGAGCTGGTGCGTCTGGGATGTGGCATACGCCGACGGTAAAGCCGTCGGCGTATTCGTGACCATTTGGTCCATTTTAGATGACGTGGCAGCACCCTGTGCGCCTGGGAAGTGCTCTACGCCGACGGCAATGCCGTCGGCGTCTCCTTGACCATAATTTCCAATTTTAGCTGCTTGTTGCTGCTGGTTTCTGGCACATTTTAAATACAATTAAAATTGCACAAATTATAAAACACGACAGAAACATCACATAAAACATCACATATATATCCAAAATGACACAAACATGATTCGAATTCATACAAGCATTCATACAAACTCAAAATGACAGAAACATAGTTCGAATCGACACCCGGAACACCCGAACTAATCCTACATCTCGTGAGAGGTCGAGCCACCTATCTCTGACCGCGTGAAAATAGGCGACCGACCGCGTGGGACAGTCGAACCACACAGGGAATCCGGAGAGCCACGGGACTGTGTGGTCTCACGCGACGAACCCGGCGAGGCACCACCAGTGCCATGCACCACGAGCGCGCGCGTCGAAGTCGGCGAGGCAAAAGCAGGTTCAATGGGTGCATTCCTCGAGCAACTCGATCCCTACATGTTTGAGTCCAAGTTATCAACTTGGAAAGCACAGCATGGCGGTAACAATTTGTTTGGCAAATAACTTACCGGTGTCGCTTGCTTGTATGTGCGAGCGACCGACTCCCTCGTTGGGCCGACGGGCGGATCCCCGGCCTAGGTGGACGCGTAGGCAGCGCCTCCCGCTCTCCAGTGGCAAAAAACTTCTCGGTAGCCTACAAGATAGTTTAGATGTCAGGAGTTGTAGAAAAAGAAGGTTCAAACTAGAGGAAATGGGACTTGTCATATTTTGCAAATACAAAAGTTGAAACTTACAGCATCCTTCAACTCATTCAACTCCTCATACTCCTGGCTCTTCTGTACCCACAACTGATACTGTCTCTCATAGTCCGCGTAAGCGGCATCGAAGGCCGCCTCGAAATCAGCCTACAGTTTTAAAAGGGAACGCATCTCGTCAACTTAGCCACTTAGCTAGGAACGAATGTCGGAAAGAGAATGAAATTGAGAAAAACTTACATCGGGGCGAGCTCGGGAAGGCCGACGAGGCAGGACGAGAGGGTCGTCGGCGGTGAGGGCAGCCTTGACACGCGAGAGGCCCAACTCAGGAGTACGCGTGAGTACCGCACTAAGCATGAGAGGACGGCCATGCTCCAACCGTTCCCGGCAAGGACCACCGCTCTCTCGTCGATGTCATGCTCAAGAGGGTTGTCCACCTCCGGATTTATACCCTTGAACGTCTCAACGTATGCCTTTAGCCCCTCCTTGGCAGTGCCGAAGTAATCGGGCTGCGAGGGCTGAGGCTCAGAAAAATTGGGCTTCTTCATCTTCATCCTCTCCCATGCTTGCATGTCCGTAAGAGGCTCTCCGAAATCGGCCTCCTGCAATGCCAAAGAAGTGTCATGCGTATCAAGTAGGAACATGAGGGGAAATAAATGAAGATTGTTTCATGTATATATATACCAGCTTTGCCTTGAAGCGATCATGGTTGCGGGCACCCGCACGATGTGTCCCCCCGCTCCCGCGGTTTAACTTGTTTCGCTCGCTCAAGGCCTTGAACTCGAGGTCCTCCCCAGCCCACCTAGACACCAACGCTCTCCACGCGTCATCCTTGCCATAGGCCCATGAGGGCTTAAACTGAAAAAACAATACTCATGTGAAGAACGGATAATGCAATTGCAACTTAGCAGCAACATGTAATCTCATTAACAATTTACTTACCGCTATGTAGTCATCTACGATCACCTCAAGTGGGTTCTCCACAATCTCATGCTTCACCGCCTTCTTGTGTAACGTCTCAGTACTGAAATGATTGATGATGGTATGCTTTGCATTGTAGAACTGCTGTCGTGTCAACTTCCTACAAGCCCCCTCCAAAGTCATGTCTGCATCGCCCCGCTGCTCAGAAGTACCCTATAGAACTTCTTTAATCATGCACAAAAAACAAATTGTGAGAGCATGGTGGGGACATCAAGTATGAACGAAATTCGAAAAGTTCAACTTACCCAAAACTTGTTGATCACGGCGTCAGAACATTTCCCGCCGCTCGCGTAATTGGCGGCCTGATAGTCTACCCACTGGGTGGCTAGCTTCGTCGCGCTGTTGGGGACGGTACTGTACAAGCCCGGCCAAAACTTCCTAATCAAAGCTCCAATCAGGGTGTTAGGCACACGGGCTCCCGCAGGAATGTGCTTATAGCCACCAGTCTACATCTTTATTTAATCCATAATACATCACGAATAATGTAACTAACTTTTGCCGGGTCCTAAGCCGCGAGGTGCTGAGCGGCCGGCGGCTTGCACCCAAAGATAAGGAACCATCACTGGGGCAATACTCACATGAGGAGGATCCCTATGAAGTGTATACCACATATTGTCATGCACCGCTTGCGTATCCAACCTAACCAGGTAGCGACGGACGTGCTCGTCCTCCTTTCTGATACGGCGACGCACCTCCACCTCGGGGGCCGGCGGCCTCTGCACCGAGGCTGGCCCACGCGACGGCCACCAAACAAGATCCGGGTCGACGACGTCACCCGGATTCCTCACCAAACTACGCGTCCCGGAAGACACCTCCCAGTGCCAGCCCGGCGGAGCCCAGTCCCGGACACTGCCCGTGTCCAACAAATAGCCGGTGGTCATCATCGATTCCCGCCGAGATCTGAAAAAATGAGTGGGGAATTTGATCAAACAACTAAGGTGCGTGCAACCTAGGTACGTAGGGGAGGGAGAGGGCAGCACCTTGGCATGGCGGACGGCACACGCGGTGGTGACGCCACGGGAGAGTGATGAGGGATCAGATATCAGTTTAGATGTGTTATGCCAATGGAGGCCATGACTACATATATATAGTGAGAAATGGGCTTCTGAGCTGTAGTATGCCCAATCAAGAAGAAGCACACGGATCGTGTGTTTCCTTCGTGTGCTTCTGAGCCGTTGGATCAGCGGTGTGTTTCTTTCGAGCGCTGGAAGGAAGCACACGATCCGTGTGCTTCTTCCTGATTGGGCATACTACTAGCCAATCAGGAACTAGTACGCGGATCGTGTGTTTCCTTCGAGAGCTTGGGAGCCGTTGGATCAAGCGGTGTGTTTCTGCCCTTAGAGGTGAAAACTCCCCTTTAGGGCGAACCGGATGGAATCGTGTGTCAATTTGGGGTAGACTTTGGTTTCTCATGTTCCTATGGCCTAACATAACACAACCAAGCAAAAAAGTCCACTGGGCTACCCCCTTTCGACGCACGTCTATGGGGGTAGACGGAAACGTTAGGGTTTTTCCAGCGGATTCAGGGTTTCACCGAAGCGGGGCCCCGGAGCGTCGGAACCCCACCCAAACCTAGGTTGTGACATACCATATGTATACAAGTGTGTTGTGTGTTGTAAATGTGCAAGAATCTACTCCTAGGTGTGACCGACATCACCGGCTTCACTTTCTCTCTAGTGAGTTTCTGCACTTAGAGGTGAAAACTCCCCTTTAGGGCGAACCGGATGGAATCGTGTGTCGATTTGGGGTAGACTTTGGTTTCTCATGTTCCTATGGCCTAACATAACACAACCAAGCAAAAAAGTCCACTGGGCTACCCCCTTTCGACGCACGTCTATGGGGGTAGACGGAAACATTAGGGTTTTTCCAGCGGATTCAGGGTTTCACCGAAGCGAGGCCCCGGAGCGTCGGAACCCCACCCAAACCTAGGTTGTGACATACCATATGTATACAAGTGTGTTGTGTGTTGTAAATGTGCAAGAATCTACTCCTAGGTGTGACCGACATCACCGGCTTCACTTTCTCTCTAGTGAGTTTCTGCACTTAGAGGTGAAAACTCCCCTTTAGGGCGAACCCGATGGAATCGTGTGTCGATTTGGGGTAGACTTTGGTTTCTCATGTTCCTATGGAGTAACATAACACAACCAAGCAAAAAAGTCCACTGGGCTACCCCCTTTCGACGCACGTCTATGGGGGTAGACGGAAACGTTAGGGTTTTTCTAGCGGATTCAGGGTTTCACCGAAGCGGGGCCCCGGAGCGTCGGAACCCCACCCAAACCTAGGTTGTGACATACCATATGTATACAAGTGTGTTGTGTGTTGTAAATGTGCAAGAATCTACTCCTAGGTGTGACCGACATCACCGGCTTCACTTTCTCTCTAGTGAGCCAGGAAAAGTTTTTATTTGTTTTACATGTATATGTTGTAGGGTTAGGTTCCGGAAAACTCAAACCGTTATTTTACGGGGGTGGGATACTGAAATTGGTAGGGCAATTATAGGTCCAATATATATATAAATTACAACTACATTAAATATTATATAGAGAAATAAAGAAATGAATATCATATACGAAAATAAATAAATAAAACAACTAAACGCCGATGGCAGCCGTCGGTGTATAAGAACGCATGTACGCCGACGGCAGTACCGTCGGCGTATCAACGATGCTGGACGGTTCCGTTATGCCGCCCGTTTGTACGCCGACGGGAGTGAGAACGCCGACGGCAGCCGTCGGGCACGTATGTCTACGCCGACGGCGCTTCGTACGCCGACGGCTTTCTCGTCGTCTGCCCTAGCCCGTGCTGTACGCCGACGGCCCCGACATTTGGCCGTCGGCGTACAATAAGGCCGTCGGCGTAGTGTGGCTTTCCCGTAGTGATATTGGATTTCAGGTATGCAACAAATCTCACGATACGGTGCACTAGTAGAAAAGTGGCCTTAGAGGCGGACCTTTAGTTGCGGCTCGTTTCCGAACCGCGACTAGAGGTCTCGCGGCTCCGACAGATCCAACGGCTAGGACAGGTGGCGGTTTGTGCTGGAGCTTTGGTCGCGGTTGGAGCCACCAACCGCGACTAAAGGTCCTCCACCTGCGGCCGGAGCCGCGCGGGGCACGCGCGAGGACCTTTAGTCGCGGTTGGTGGCTCCAACCGCGACTAAAGGTCCCGCACAAAAAGGCCGCCTGTCCTAGCGAGGACCTTTAGTCGCGGTTGGAGCCACCAACCGCGATCAAAGGTCAGTCGCCTTCATCTTCCACCCCGAGCCAGCCTTGGCCATTTCGAGCTCGAGTTGAATCTCCATTTTCTCTCCACCGAGCTCGATTTCATCCACGATTTTTTGCACCATTTGTTAAGATTGACGGTGGTGCATCTATCCAAGGGTTAGCAACTGCAAACTCTCTCTTTCGGCGCCCGTTTCGTTGGTTGTCTAGCTCATTTAGCTCAATTCATATTTGTAGTGCTAGGTAGGTGTATGATGAAATGCCTAAGTTAGCTCATTTTGCTTATTTAGCTCAATTTTGTATTGTCAATTTGATCTTAAACTAAATTATGTTTTTGTATTTCAGTGTCACAACATTCACCTCCTCACCGTCGTCGATAGACCGTCTCGTCACCGACACCACCTAGGTGAGCTTTCTTTTTTATTTAAAAAAAATCTATGTTGTATGATTTTGTTCCATAATTATTATTTGTTTTTTTGTATAAGTTGTATAATTGTTTTTATATATATATATAGTGCCATGGTTTTCACAAATACCCCCACCGGCTCTCGTCCGCTCTATTATTCGGATGTGGTATGACTTTTAATAACTATATATTTGTTTCGTTTCGCGTTTATGACAATCATGCGGACCAACTTTGACATAAATATATATTTGTCTAGGAGGTAGTTGAACCGGAAATTCCAGTGGACCCTATTGTTGAATATTTTGTGAAAGAAAACGATGATTTGAAAGCTAAATTAAAAATAAGTGAAGATCTCCGCAAAGAAGAGAAGAAGGAATTGGAGGTTAAGCTTGTCAACATCATCGATGAACACCAGTTCAAGCTTGCCGACGTCGTCGATGCTTACGAGATCAAGTTGGATGGGATGCGCTCGAAGCTTGCCGACGTCGTTAATGCTTACGAGATCAAGTTGGATGCGATGCGCTTGAAGCTTAAAAAAATTAGAAGATATGCCATTAGTCAAGAGGCTTGGTATCATTATGCTGTTGGTTCAATAGTTACCTTAGTTGCGATTCTGATCGCATTTGTTGTTGGACTTAAATTCTTTAAATAGTTCAATGTTAGTTTAAATTAATGGATATTTAATGCTACAATGTATTACATTTGTCGCCACTCTACTTTGCTTGAATTATTATGGTCACTTATCTATTCATTACTGGCATGCATAATTTTTTTGATATACTTATATAATGCAGATGAGACGTCAATGGATGTACGGTGACCGAGTTTGTGCCGAATTCATTACTGGCATGCATAATTTTCTCCATGTGGCTGAGACAAGCAAGCGAAAGGATGGTTTTATGTGTTGTCCATGCAGTCTCTGTATGAATAAGTATACATACTCTTCCACAGACAGGCTTCACGAACACCTGTTGCGAAATGGTTTCATGCTTGGTTATTATTGTTGGACCAAGCATGGAGAAAGAGGGGTTATAATGGAAGAGAATGAAGAAGAGGAGGATAATGACAACTATCCTCTGTTCAATGAACACGCTGATACTACAATGGGGGAAGACGAAGTTGAAGAGGATGCCATCTTTGATGAGCCCGACGATGATCTTCGTCAGGCCATTCATGATGCACAAATGGACTGTGGAAGTGAAAACGAGAGGTTGAAGTTGGAGCGCATGTTAGCCGATCACAGCAAATTGTTGTACCCAACTTGTACAGATGGCCAGAAAAAGCTCGGTACGATACTGGAAATGCTACAATGGAAGGCAGAGAGTGGTACTACCGACAAGCACTTTGAAAGTTTGCTGAAAATAGTTAAGAAGATGCTTCCAAATGAAAACGAATTGCCCTCTAGTACGTATGAAGCAAAGAAGGTTGTCTGCCCTCTAGGATTAGAGGTGCAGAAGATACATGCATGCATTAATGACTGCATCCTCTACCGCGGCGAGCACGAAAATTTAAATGCTTGTCCTGTATGCGGTGCATTGCGGTTTAAGATTGGGCGAGATGACCCAGGTGAAGTTGAGGGCGAGCAAGGTTGTCCAAGGAAGAGGATTCCTGCCAAGGTGATGTGGTATGCTCCTATAATACCACGTCTGAAACGTTTGTTCCAAAACAAAGAGCATGCCAAGTTGTTGCGCTGGCACAAAGAAGAACGTAAAAAAGACATGATGATGAGACACCCCGCTGATGGGTCCCAGTGGAGAAAAATCGACAGAGTGTTCCCGAAATTTTCGGATGACGCTAGGAACTTAAGATTTGGTCTAAGTACAGATGGATTTAATCCATTTGGAGAGCAGAGCTCCAGTCATAGCACTTGGCCTGTGACTCTATGTATATATAACCTTCCTCCCTGGTTGTGCATGAAGCGGAAGTTCATTATGATGCCAGTGCTCATCCAAGGCCCGAAGCAACCTGGCAACGACATTGACGTGTATCTGAGGCCATTGGTGGAAGAACTTTTACAGCTGTGGAGTGATGAAGGTGTGCGTGTGTGGGATGAGCACGAGCAAACGGAATTTGATCTACGAGCGCTCTTGTTTGTAACCATCAATGATTGGCCTGCTCTTAGTAACATCTCAGGACAGTCAAACAAGGGATACAATGCATGTACGCATTGTTTAGGTGAGACTCAAGGTAAACATATAGGTAACAAGATTGTGTACCTGGGCCATCGTCGATGGCTTGTACCGAGGCATGCAGGAAGAAAGGAAGGCCGACATTACAAAGGTGAGGAAGATATTCGGCGGAAGCCTACTCGACCTTCTAGTTCTGTTATACATGATATGGTCAAGGATTTAAAAGTAATATTTGGGAAGGGTGCTGGAGCACTATCTGTTCCGAATGACGCTCAGAACCACGTTCCCATGTGGAAGAAGAAATCTATATTTTGGGAGCTGCCCTATTGGATAATGCTAGAGGTTCACTCTGCAATCGACGTGATGCACGTGACAAAAAATCTTTGCTTGAACCTGCTTAACT
Organism: Poa pratensis; assembly: GCA_947311845.1. Lineage (NCBI taxonomy): Eukaryota > Viridiplantae > Streptophyta > Magnoliopsida > Poales > Poaceae > Poa > Poa pratensis. The sequence goes on along the minus strand of CAMZMU010000079.1, from coordinate 47,915,990 downwards.
TGTTGGGCGTGTATGGAAAGTCAAAAGATACACCGGAAGCAAGACAGGCCCATCGACGTATGCATTCACGAGACGACGATCATTCTGATAATCATCAAGGTCCTGCGAGCTATGCTCTTACGAAAGAAGAGAAGAAAATATTTTTTGAATGTCTTCGCAGTATGAAGGTTCCATCTGGCTTCTCGTCGAATATAAAGGGAATAATAAACATGGCAAAGCAAAAATTTCAGAACCTGAAGTCTCATGACTGTCACGTGATTATGACACAATTACTTCCGGTTGCATTGAGGGGACTTCTAAAAGAAAATGTTCGAGTACCCATTGTGAAGCTATGTGCATTCCTGAATGCAATTTCTCAGAAGGTTATCAATCCACTTACTCTAAAAGATTTAGAGAATGATGTGGTCCAATGTCTTGTCAGCTTCGAGTTGGTGTTCCCACCAACCTTCTTCAATATTATGACGCACCTTCTAGTTCACCTGGTGGAAGAGATACGTGTTCTCGGTCCTGTATTTCTACACAACATGTTCCCCTTCGAGAGGTTTATGGGAGTCTTAAAGAAATACGTTCATAACCGTGCTAGGCCAGAAGGAAGCATCTCCAAGGGCTATGGAACTGAGGAGGTCATTGAGTTTTGTGTTGACTTTATTCCTGATCTTAAGTCGATTGGTGTTCCTCAATCGCGTCATGAGGGGAGACTGCGTGGAAAAGGCACGCTAGGAAAGAAAGCAATCATATGTGAAGACGTGGATTCTTTCACTCGAGCACACTACACAGTTCTGCATAGTTCCATCTTGGTGGCTCCGTATATCCAGCAACACAAGAATGATTTACGCTCCAAATACCCAGAAGATGAGATTGATGGAGTACACATCAGGACTTTTGGCGGTTGGTTACAGAAAAGACTGATGAATGTCACCACAAATGAACTACAGCTATACTTATTGGCCAAGACACCGTCTTCGACTATATTGACTTTTAAAGGGTACGAGATAAATGGAAATACATTTTACACGGCCGACCAAGATAAAAAGAGCACCAACCAAAACAGTGGTGTCCGCTTTGATGCAATAGATGGCTGCAGTGGGGAAAAGGTAACATATTATGGTTACATAGAGGAGATATGGGAACTGTCCTATGGACCTTCATTTAAGATTCCTTTGTTCAAGTGCAAATGGTTCAACCTAGATGGCGGTGTAGCCGTAGACACACGGTACGGAATGACTACAGTGGATTTCAAGAATCTTCATTACGAGAACGAACCATTCATTCTAGCCAGTGAAGTGGCTCAGGTTTTCTATGTGAAGGACATGTCTACCCTACCAACAAAAAGAAAAGATAAGCAAGCGAATACATCAAACGATGAGCCAAAGCGCCACATAGTTCTTTCAGGTAAAAGAAACATCGTGGGAGTGGAGGACCACACAGACATGTCAGAAGATTACAATAAGTTTCATGAAATTCCGCCCTTCAAAGTGAACATTGACCCAACCATCAAGTTACTTCAAGAAGATTGTCCATGGTTACGGCGCGTTCAAAAGAAAGGGGCACACAAGAAGAACAAGTGAACAATACATAGGGATGTTGTTGGTGATGTGTAATAATGTATTAAACCTTTGTGAGTTTTCTTTTTTGTTTTCTGTTAATTAATTGCATGACGACCGGTGAAACACGCGTGGTAGGTGGTTGTCGGCTCCCACACCTCCCGTGGGAACCTCTCAAACCTCAGCTTCGACCGTCCAAACACAGTTCCCCCTGCATACAGCCCGACGGTGGCTCGTGAGTTTGAGCGCCACTTCGATCCAAGCAGCGGTAAGACGTCTCTGATGATCTACAACCGTCCGGCAAGACGTCTCTGATGATCTGCAACCGTTTGGAACGGTCGCAGGTCATCAGAGACGTCTTGCCACTGGTTGCCCAAAGATGCCTCTCCGAGTGACGCTGGAATGTTTTGTGTTTGAGCGCCACTTCGATCCAAGCAGCGGCAAGACGTCTCTGATGATCTACAACCGTCCGGCAACACATCTCTGATGATCTGCAACCGTTTGGAACGGTCGCAGGTCATCAGAGACGTCTTGCCGCTGGTTGCCCAAAGATGCCTCTCCGAGTGACGCTGGAATGTTTTGTGTGAGTGAGTAACCTGTCTGAGGAGGGCGGCTATATATAGGGTACGTGTGCTTCTTTAGTCCCGGTTGGTAACACCAACCGGGTCATGTGGCTCACGAAGTGGTCGTGATACTGCTGATCCAACAGCTCACAATCCCTCAAAAGAAACACACCCCTGATCCAACGGCTCACAAGCGCTCGAAAGAAACACACGATCCGTGTGCTTCTTTAGTCCCGGTTGGTAACACCAACCGGGACTAAAGACGGGCTTTGCGGTCACGACACGTGTCCTCCCCCAGCGCTTCCCTGGGCACGTGTCCTCCCCCAGCGCTGCCCTGGAGGTCTTTATATATTGTCGCCGACGGGGTAAACCCTAATCCACCATTCCTAGCCACGAACGCATCGTCTCCACGAGATGGATCCGCCACGCCCGCCGCAGCGCCTTCTGGACGAGGTCGAGCGTGCTCGGCAGAGCGCGCTTGGGCGCAACCGCGGGAGTCTATCCCGCCGTATGCCCACGAGCCCGGCGTGGAGAGGAATGCCCAGCTACCGGCCTCCTGCTCCACCAGGTGCCGCCGCACCTCCACCTGGCGGCGCTGCACCTCCACCAGGCGCCGCCGCTCCTCCCGCGGAGGAGGAGGAGGACGACGACTTCGACTGGAGCGACGACGGGGAAGAAGGTTGTGGGTTGCAGATACAGAGGCCATGGAAGCCTCCTTCCAGTCTATCCGCGACTACCCTGTCCAGCGAGCCAAGACTTCCTACCAGCTCAAGGCGAAGGAGGCTTCCGATCTGGATTGGGCGCTGAAAGACTCATCCTCCATGGATCTTGCCCTCCGCCGCAAACGTGCGCGCGAGAACCGGGCGGCCGCCCACGGGGCTGGCTCCTCCCGCCGTTCCCCCTAATCCTACGGCCTTCGAGCCAGCAAGTCCGTTTATGTAGAATAATGTTGGTGATGTTGGATCAGGGGTGGTTTCTTTCAAGCGCTTGTGAGACGTTGTATCATGTGTAATAATGTATTAAACCTTTTATGTAATGCATTAAGATAAATGAATTAATAATTTTTATCTGCTTTCTTCTGCATTTTACAACACCAAACATTCATCTTACAAATATGTGATAGTTTGCTCTAAAATTGTTACAAAAATAATTTTAGGGTACACAAGTAGTGGTTACAACATAGAACCATCCATAGTTTTTGGAAATTCGACCACCTTAGATGAATAGCCATGCTCTCCATTTTGACCATTTTTTGAAAAGAAATGAGAAAAAGAGAAAAAATACTCAAAAAAATAAACCCTTTGCCATGGAGTCCTTTTAAGTGTACTAGTTTCTAGGAAAAATAGGAAAACAAATCTAAGTATATAAAAGAATTAAAATCTAAGTACATAAATGAAAACAAATACAAGAAAAGAAAATAGAAAACAAAAAAAAATAGAAAAGCCCTTTAGTCGCGGTTGCAGCCAGCAACCGCGACTAGAGGTCGATTCCGCGCCGTTTAGTGGGGGAGTTTGCGAATTTTTTTGCAAACTCCCCCCAAATCGACGAATTGAACCGCCTCCGGGCTCCCCTGACGCCGCCGACGACCCGCGCGCCGTGGTGCTGCTCCGCCGCCCCGTCGTGCTGCCCCTCCCCGTCGTGCTGCCCCGCCTTCCGGCCGCTGCTGCGCCCCCGCCCTCCGTTGCGTCGCCGGCCGTCTCCCGCGCGACGACGACGCCGCCCAGGGCGCCCTGCCGCCGCCGCCGTGTCCCGTCCCCTGCCCTGGACGCCGGCCGCCCTGGGCCTGCCTCCCTCGGCCTCGAGCACCACCACCGGCGCCGCCGCCGTCCCGTCCCCTGCCCTGGGCGCCCTGCCGCCGCCGTCCCGTCCCGCCTCCGCCGCCGTGGTGCTGCTCGATCGCCATTTTGGAGGTTAGTTTTTCTTATCTTTTTTTTTGCATATTTAGGTTAATTATTATCTAGTGTTAGAACTAGATGCAATTTTATCAAATAGATGTGTTAGAAAAAATGTGTTAGAAAAAATAGATGTGTTAGAACTTTTGATCAATTTTTTAGCAATGTGTTAGAACTAGGTTAATTGCAATGTGTTAGGAAAAATAGATGCAATTTTGTGTTAGCAATTTTGTGTTAGCAATGACATACAGTGGGAGAGTTACTGTGTTAGCAATATATAGTTCATTTTAGTTAGATTAATATAGTTAGGTTGTAAATTATAGGTATTATGTAAATTTTGTTTAGTTAAGTTTTTTCCTTTTTTCATTATAGTTAGGTTATTAGAGCTATGTGAATTGTCATTATAGTTGATTTTCTATGTTTGAAGTTGTTTAGAAAATTTGAATATGTGAATATTACTATGTGTAAATATGTCAATATGTAAATTTGCTAAGTTAGTATTGCTAAGTTGTAAATTTGCTAAGTTTGAAAATTTGCCGTCACGGCAACGGTTGCCGTGACGGGTACCGTAACGGTTGCTAAGTTTGAATACTAATTATGCAAATTTATTGAGTGTAGGAACATTCAGCTATGGATGACCCTTTAATTGTGCGAGACGAGGAAGGAGAAAACTTATTCATGCAGGATATTTTTGAGCATCGCGATGCAAATGCTGCCGGTGGAGAAGGCGCCGCCGACGATCGAAACGAAGATTTTGAGCAATTTGCATCACAATTTTTAAACCCGTCTGGTGAGGGTATTTTAGAGGAAGAAGAAATAACAGCCTCCACCTCGAACACCCTCCACCTCGAGGTTTATATATGAATTCTATATTTGCTTGAACACAAAATGCATTAACTGATTTGTATTGCACTTATTAACGCATTATATTTCTTACTTTAGGCGTCCACCTTGCATAAAAAGGCTAAGAATCAAGCTCCTCGAGGCCCAGCGAAAAGAATGACTAGCGAAGATGCAAAGTTACCAATCTATAAAATTGATGTAGATGGCGATCCGGTGGAACCGATAGAGAACCGCAGAAAATATATTAGTCAAGCTGGAGTTATTGTTAGGGACGAGGTCCCGATCTCCATAGCAGAATGGCTTAAGCCAGCAGGCGTTGCCGAGGATGACCCTTGCTATGTCCACCAGCATTATAAAGATTTCTGCTTTGACACACTCTTGCAGCATTTTAACCTCCCGGATGGTATTGAGCCCGCCTTGAAGTTGAAACTCAAGCACTGGACTCTCTCCAAGATGGCCGACGCCTTTCGGAAATATAAGCAAACATTATGGGCAAAATATGAAAAGGTTGATCCAGATTTCAGTCAAAAAAAACTGGTGAAGCTAAGAGATCACTGGGAAGCCTTTAAGGCGTATAAGACCTCGGCTGCGGCTGTGGCCCGATCGGAAAAAAATAAGCTAAATGCTGCGAGTAAGACACACCACCATAACTTGGGGCCAGGTGGCTACAGGTCAGCCATTCCTAAGTGGCTAGCCATGGAAGATAAACTCGTGGCTGCAGGTTTCACTCCACAGACATACAGCTGGCCCGAAAGGTCCAAATTCTGGTTGTTCGCGCATGGCGCAACGTTGAACGAGGAAGGGAAGATTGTCCCGAGGGTTGAAAAATACAAGGCAACAGTAGTAGCCATGGTCCCAAAAATTGAAGATGCAATAAAGGAAGTTCTAGCGGGTACGTGGGAACCCTATAGAGAGGAAGACGAGCTGGCACGGCCCTAGGGAAACCTGAACACTGGGGACGTTTACGAGGCTTACCCGGCGGTGCCACCTTGAAAAAACAGTATCCGCAGCACGCTGACACTTATAGAAGCCGTGCAAGAAAGAAGAAGCAGGGTGAAGAGAGGATAGCGAATTTGGAACGCCAGATGAAGCAACTCATTAATGAACGCCAGGTGCAGCAGCCCCAAGATCCTGAAGTCGTGGATGCTCGATCTCAGCTTAGAAGCAGCGTGGGTTCCACGCAACTAGAACTCGATGCTCGCTACCCCTGGATGATATCACGGAACCGACACCATGTGAGCTACATACGCCTGTGAGCAACATATCCATGAAGGTGGCGGTCGGCTATGCTTTACCGATTGTCGACACAGCAAGCTACCATAATGGTGTCATTCATCCTGGCTATGCTGTTGTCGGGGTGGATGAAATTGTGCCGGGATCGGAATCATTGGCTCTTGAGATTCCTGGAGGTAACGGTGAGGAGGCATTGTGCGATGTCAAGGGTGGTTTCGTCCAGTGGAACAAGAAATACATCAAGTTCTCAAAGCCACCGACTCAGCAAAGCCCACCCTGCCGGGGTATCGATGAGACACATCCATCTCCGGCACCGCGTCACAGGGACCCCACACCGGAAAATAATCTAGAGGACCATCTAAAAGGGCCGCTTAAACGGAGAAGGCGCGCGTCTTCCCCGGTCAAGAGGTGACCTGCTAAAAGGGCCACAACGCCTGATCTGAGGCAACCTTGGCAGAAGACTCTTGACCAAAACGAAGCAGCCATCGAGGAGCATAATAAATCATTGTTCGCACCGAAAGTGCCGCCGCCAACATTTACCGAGGGCTATACTGCAGCGGCTTGTCATAAAGTCATTGACAACTTATATGTCCCTCCAGAGAAGCCGCCATCTGACTATGTCCGTTCTATTCAGAAGTCATATGACGAGGTGATGGCGGCGGAGGCACCAAAGAAAGGTGAACAAGACGCAGAGTCAGTCCCGCCGCCGGCGGCAAACGAAAAACAAGCAGCACCATCGGTCCCGCCGGCGAAGGAAGCTACAACAGCAGCACCATCGGTCCCACCGCCGCCGAAGATAGGTAAACAAGTTCCCCAGCTCGGAGAACAACCCGTACGTTCTGTTCCCCCGCTAATTGTCCCGCCGCCGACGAACAAAGATAGTCGAGTTCCCCAGCGCGGAAAACAACCAGTACAATCTGACCCTAAAGAGCCGATGGTGTTTGACATAGAGGTAATCCGTCGTCTTGCCGCCGAAGCGCAAATGCCTATAGATGAATATGCTTCGAGATTGAATTTTGAGACTGCACCACCAGCTCCTCCAGTAAGAAACTTCGTTCTGGGGAAAGCTTTGGTGCAAATCAAGGGCCTTCCAACAAAAATGCGTACTCTGCATCAATGGTACATGAAAAATGCAAAGAAGACATCTGCTATCGTTCTGAAATGTAGGAAAGACGATGAGCACTTCTTAGAAGACTACAATCACACTGTTACGTTTAGCGAACTTTTTCAGCTATACAATCTGCGGGCACTCGACAAATCTATCATGAGTTCCTATTGCCTGTAAGTGATTTATTTAAGTCTTTACCTAGTCTCGTTCATTGTTTGTAATTATTCTCACTTTAATCTTTTGTGTGCTATATTATGCAGATTGAAGATGCTCGAGCTCAAAAAGCTGAACCAGCATGACATTGGGTTCATTGACCCGGATAAATATAACGAAGAAACCATAATAAATCCCTTGTATAACAAGAACACACCGAATGATTTGCTAAGGGTGTTCAAGCGATACCGCGACAAAAGAACTATATATTGGCCTTACCACTTCGGGTAAGTTTTAGTGTCTTCTACACATTCTAATTTGCTCACCCGATGTTAAGTTTAACTGATGAGTTATGCATGACTGTGCCCAGCTACCACTGGATTCTTCTTGTCATTAGACATCATGAAGGACTTATTCATTCACTTGACTCATTGAGGTATCATCCTGACACTTACAGGAGTTGTTTCGACTTACTAGCAAGGTACATTCATTTCTTACCGCCTCTGTCATTCATATCTTGATGTCAAGTCATTAACGAATAACTCATTTGTGAATGTTCTTTGTCGGGCAGAGTTTGGGAAAGGTTTCGAGCGGAAGATCCTGAAGGTGGGTGGCGCCAAAAGCTGGATTGGAAGTTAAACCAAGTAAGTACTGCTACCTCTTCGTCCACACAACATTTCTCATGCATACTTCATTATTATTGACTGAAATCTATTCTTGTATAGTCTTGCATGGAGCAACCAAAGGAAACTGAGTATTGTGGATTCTTCGTTTGCGAGTATATATATGTATTAGTCACCGAGAAATGGAATATGAGAAAGGATGCAGAGTTGGCAAAAAAGCGCGAGAGGCTACCACTCGACCACCGCTTCAGAGCAATTGGAGAGGAATTGGCGGGATTTTACCTTTCAGAGGCCTTATAGGAGAAAGGAGAGTACTACGATGCTGAAAGCATGAAATCGTTAAAGTAACTTGTTGTTTTGCTTCAACTCTTGTACTACGATAACTCTTGGCGCATCAACGAACTCTTGTCTACGATCTTCAAGTATTACTTAATTTAATTGTATGTGTTATAAATATGTGCAACGCCTTCATACGACACGGGAACGGTTACGACATCGAAAACGTTATGGTTACCGTAACGGTAACCGTCCGGTTACCGTAACGGTTACCGTCACCGTAACCGTCATCGCAACGGGAAGGGTTACTGTTACCACGGGACACGGGAACCTAGCTATAACCAAACCCCGACATATATAAACCCTAAACCCTGCAATTAAATCGAAAAAAAAAAAAAAACCAAAACCCTTTGGTCCCGGTTGGTGCTACCAACCGGGACCAAAGGTCCCAACACCCCACGTCCCCCTAAAGCCCACGTGGAGGGACCTCTAGTCGTGGTTCGAAATCCGCCGCGACTAAAGGGTGGGGGCTTTAGTCCCGCCAGCCTAGTCGCGGTTGCCCAACCGCGACTAAAGGTCCTCTGGAACCGCGACTAGAGGTCATTTTTCTAGTAGTGGTGTGGATGAACCTGATGTTGGTAGCCTTTATTCTTCCTTGCTGCAACACACCCGGTGTGGCCAAGGCTCGTTCTCTCGTCACCGGTCATGGATTTAGGTGCCCTGGACACATACATGCAATTTCTGTTACTGAATTCGCAGTAAAGTCATATAATGATGATCAATTGTCTCACTTAAGATATAAAATATTCAGGGAGAAAAGAAGATTTACTTATTTGTAATCGCATTAAACTGAATGCAGTAACCCTCCAATCTATGATATCCAAGCTTGCACAATTTGTTGAATACAACTAAACGTTTTGTACAAGGGATCAATATACCTACTGTTTGCTTGCTCTTTCATCGGAAAACATGTTTCGTAATTGTAATAAGTGATAATTGGCTGCATTGAGGTGAAAAAACACAAACCAAACCAGGAATATGTAAAAGCGGAACTTTCATCCTCCAATTATTAATTAACAGAGAAATCAGAAGGCAGAAAAAACTGAATAAAGTGAAGTAAAATAGAGAGGGGATTGAACCGATGGTGTGCAACTTCCTCTTTGATTAGTGCATGACGATTGAAAAGGTGTCTGTCACGGCCTGAGACAGAAGCCAATCGAGAAAGAGAAGAGCTTGCCATAGACGTGCTGGCGGGGGAATGAGTTGACCAGTGTCAGGATCCACGGCTATGCGTGTCGCTGCAGCTACCGGACATGACGAAGCCATCTAGGGCCGTTGCCTCGTCCTCCAATTGGAGCTTGCGGCGCATGGCGCCGTACACCCGCATCGGCGCCACCGCTCACCATACTCCGCCAGCATCGCGCGGAACACCTCAAAGTACCCCACCTATCGCAGACTCGCACACTGGCGCCCAGATTCGGAAGTGTAGCAGATGTATGCACGGCGGACGGCGGCATCGGCGTCGGTGATGGTTCTGTGCTCGGAAGTTTCCCAGACGGATGCGAGAGAGATGATGGGAGGCAAGGTGGTCACTCCACGATCTGCAGTTGGCACACATAGAGCTGACCGGCGGTTGCCATGGATTGGCACGCGCAGGGCGGACCCGCGGTTGACATGCAAGTGGAGGTGGTGCAGGGGGATTCGGAGGCGGCGGCGACGGGGCATCGGCGAGACGGTGACGTAGCGGAGGGTGGCGGCGCAGCGAAGAACTGGCTGTGGCGGCACTGGGTGTCGATGGGAATTTGGGAATCGAGACCTGCGTGCGTGAGCTGGTCCGCCATTTTTTGCTACGACTTGTGGGAGGGTTCGGCAGACCACCGAGATGCAAGCATGCGGTCAAGATGACTCGAATCGTCTGCCGATCGGAGAGATTAGTCTGCGGGGCAGACCACATGGTCGATGTACCAACCACCAACTGACCATCACGACCGCAGACTCCCATTTAATAGTAAAGACTTATCTATTTCATCTTTGTACTTTGAACTCCTTGCTCCAGCCATGCTCTTGCATTGCTTCTTTTTCTGAAAGAAGACTGGTTTTATCTGGATCTATCGATTTCGGCAGACTTCAGCTTCCCTCTTCTCAGCCCTTTGTCATTCAAAGCTATGGTGTCCAAACTTAGTTGTTAGAAAACCTTGCGACATCCTTCCGTAGAGGAAGGCAAGCAAGAGCACACACTACGACAAGTTTTGCCCAAATCCGGTGATGAAGGGGCAGCGACGGCCGCCTTCAGCTCGCTCCAGTCATTGGTAGACGGTAGAAACACCTATGTGTAATTTTTATCACTTTTAAACTTCTGTGTACTACTGTACTTTGATGATTCTATACTACTATTAAAAGAGCAAACATGTTGGGATACATTAAATATCAAATGTTCAATTTTCAATCAACGGTTCAGATTGTCCCAATGTCGAGCAACAAACACTAGTAGAGACATGGCCTTTCGTCCAACCCCTTTAGTCCCGGCCCCCTTACAAACCGCGACAAATGGCCAGGCCACGTCGCCCAAAATAGCCAGGCGCCCCTCCCCCCTTTTGTCTCGGCCCGTGAGGACCCTTTTTGTCCCGGTTTGAGATACAAACCGGGACTAAAGGGGTCCACGACCCACAGCGGCCAGGTCCCCCCCCCTTTAGTCCCGGTTTGTACCTCAAACCGGGACAAAAAGGGTTGGCACCCCTATATATATGGCAGCACCCTCTCCACTCACTCTTTGTTTTTTTCCTGGTGGAGGTGGTGTGGTCTAGTGCTATTTTTTTCTCTCCTTCATATGCACTCAAGGTGTTCGATGAAATGCCTGTTAGAGTGATGCCATTTGAGTTCACACAATACAAATATGATATGAGGTGCCCGAGCCACACTTAAGCTTTCACCTCTTTATTTCCACTTGTCCTAAAAGGTTAGCAACTATTTTCTAGTCGGTCACCATGCGGTACTAATTTTAGCATCGTCATTGCGTTTGATATATAGTTGTATGATGCAGATGAGCCATCCATGGATGTACGGTGACCGACGCACAGCCGCTTACAGAGCAGGCGTGCATTCTTTTCGCGATGCGGCCGAGGCGAACAAGCATGGGGGTGGCTTTATGTTTTGTCCATGTGTTAAATGTCTGAATGTGAAGGATCACACTAACTCAAGAGTCATTCAGAGCCACCTGCTTCGGTCCGGTTTCATGCCCGGCTATAGTGTTTGGACCAAACACGGAGAAAGAGGGGTTATGATGGAAGACGGCGATGAAGAAGAGAACGATGATGACAACTACCGATCTATGTTCCCAGAATACGCTGATACCGCAATGGAAGACAATGAAGAAGAAGGTCAGGGCGAAGAACGGGCACCAGATGAGCCCGTTGATGATCTTGGTCAGGTCATTTCTGATGCAAGGCGAGACTGCGACACAGAAAAGGAGAGGTTGCAGTTCGAGCAGATGTTACAGGACCATAACAAATTGTTGTACCCAACTTGTGAAGATGGCCAGAAGAAGCTGGGTAGCACACTGGAATTGCTCAAGTGGAAGGCAGAGACCGGTGTGACTGACTCGTCATTTGAAAAGTTGCTGGTACTAATGAAGAAGATGCTTCCAAGAAAGAACGAATTGCCCGCCAGCACGTACGAAACAAAGAAGCTTGTCTGCCCTCTAGGATTAGACGTGCAGAAGATACATGCATGCCCTAATGACTGCATCCTCTACCGCGGTGAGAAGTACGAGAATATGGATAAATGCCCGGTATGCACTGCATTGTGGTATAAGATCAGAAAAGATGACCCTGGTGATATTGAGGGCGAGCCACCCAGGAAGAGGGTTCCTGCCAAGGTGATGTGGTATGCTCCTATAATACCACGGTTGAAATGTCTGTTCAGAAACAAAGAGCATGCCAAGTTGTTGCGATGGCACATGGAAGACCGTAAGAAAGACGACAAGTTGAGGCACCCCGCTGATGGTCGGCAGTGGAGAAAAATCGAGAGAGAGTTCGGGGACTTTGCAGGTGACGCAACGAACTTATGGTTTGGTCTAAGTACAGATGGCATGAATCCTTTTGGGGAGCAGAGCTGCAGTCACAGCACCTGGCCCGTGACTCTATGTATCTACAACCTTCCTCCTTGGTTATGCATGAAGCGGAAGTTCATTATGATGCCAGTGCTCATCCAATGCCCGAAGCAACCCGGCAACAACATTGATGTGTACCTAAGGCCATTAGTCGATGAACTTTTGCAGTTGTGGGCCAAACCTGGTGTAAGTGTGTGGGATGAGCACAAACAGGAGACATTTGACCTACGAGCGTTGCTTTTCGTAACCATCAATGATTGGCCTGCTCTTAGTAACATTTCAGGACAGACGAACAAGGGATACACAAAGTGAATGCGTACAACAGAGTAAGACCCTCACTGGAAGTTGTAAGGAAACAGTATGTGGTCACAGAAATGTTGCTCCGTTAGAAACCTTAGAAGGTTATCCGCCGTCTCGTCGGGTTTCGTCGTTAGCGAATATATATTTACTTTATCTGGGTCAATGAACCCAACACTATAGATCTTTGTTTTACATTCCCGGATCTTCATTCTGCATAATAGAGTACAAAAGGATATAATGGGGATAATTACATGCAATGAACTGAAAAACTGAAAAACTGGACAAGTTATATGTAGACAATGAATTCAACAACTTACAGACAATAGCAACTCATGAGAGTTTTGTCGAGGGCGTCGAAATTGTATAACTGGAAGATTTCTGAAAAGTCAACATGGACCTCTTTGGGTCAGAAGAAGTACTCATGTGGGACTTTCGCCACGATCATTGTTCGCCCCCCCCCCCTACCACACTCAAGTACCAGTCATGCAAATTCCACATATGTGTTGCAATTGTGCCAACTTCTCGTTGCTGACCAAAGGCTTCCCTGGGACATATGTAGGGACAACATCAGCCTTGGGTAAATTGTCGTCTTGGGAACCTAGTAATTCAGCAACAGTCACACCCATAGAGGCCGCCAACTTCGCATCTTCTTCCATATCCTGCTGCAGCACCTGGGGAACGTTTTCGGATAACACCTTGAGGGATGGGATCGATTATTTGGCCTGTTCTCCGAGCTGGGGAACGTCCGTTCTGTTCCCGCTTGCACTTTTACCTGATTTGCTCCCGCTTGCACTTTTACTTGATTTGCTCTTCTGCATTTCCTTCCGAAGTGTGCGTACATAGTCATCTGGCTTATGGTGCAACTCATATTGCGATTTTGTGTTCAGAAAATCACGTGCCCATGTTTTTTGCTTCTCGGTGTATACCGGGGCGGGCTTGGGTTTCATCTTTGCAAAATGCGCATCTTTTCGGCCATTGCGATCGCTGCGGTTTGCTCGTCAGTAAGATCGTAAGCTCTGATGGGAAGATTCTTATGAGGTACTCTTGGGAGGGGCGACATTTGTCGTTTTGGGCTGCTGCGTCGGTTAGTACTCATCGACGGAGCACGCTTCCGCTTATTGTCCTTAGCGGGCAAAGGCGGCGGCAAAGACGGCCGACCCAAGTCCGGCGGCAGAGATCGAGATGGACTCGCGCTGTGGTGGTCGTAGTCATGGGGTGTGCTTCTTGGAGGTGATGGAGGTGTAGGTGACCTGCGACGACTCGGAGGCGGTGTTGTCCTTGGCGCCGACCCTGGAAACTTGACGTAGTTCTTGTCCCATAGAATGATATCACCCACAACTTCTCCGAGTGTCCTCTCATCTGCAGGTCCAGGGATGTCAAGCTCCATAGCATGAGACCCCGATACGATTTCATCCACCACGACTTTAGCATAGCCAACTGGAATCTCACGGTCTTGCCAGCGTGCGTCAGGTAGACAAGGTAAAGCATATCCGACCGCCACCTACATGGATATGTTCTTCAATTTCTGATGGAGCTCACAAGATATTGCATCCTTGATTCCATCCACGGGGTAGCCGGGACCGCCATCTATCATTCGCCGTGCATCGTCAGCCGGGACCTCCGAGTCACCCACGCAAGACTCAACGTCGACCAGTAGAAGGGTTTCCTACAGGCAGTCCTGCTCTGATACCAACTTGTAGCACCCCGACCCGGCTGCTATACAGTGATGTTGTGTGTCACTGGTTAAGCGATACAACCGGAGGTTACGGCTTTACCAATCCCCGGCCAAAACCTTTGGTAGGCGTTGCTCGGAATGGATCATCGGCAACGCAACTCCCCGATTGATGCCTTAACACAGGCACAACTATCAATGCATAATAGAGAGATTAAGACTTGTGGAACAACTGGCACATCACAGACTCGACGACTCAAATCATTATAGTTCAACTCTTATAATAGAGAAAGACAGCAAATATTACAACCAGAGGTCACAGACCCAACAGTACATCATGCGGAAGCGAATTAAGTAGTTCTAAACAACAAGATCCAAATTATGGCCTAAGAGGCCTATAGATAAACATTCCAGCGCCAGCTGTTCCGGGATGTCCCAAGCTGCCACCTGGGAACCCCAGACTACTCGTCGCCGTCCACATAGAACCGACCTTCAGTGTCGGTGAAGTCCTCCACTGAAATCAAATAAACAACGTTGAGTTCGACGAACTCTACAAGATTAATAGAGCTACTAGCTCGATGATTGGCTTTCAAAGGTTTTATGGCTGTTTTGCGTAAAGCTGGTTTTCTTTATAAAAGACATCTGGCATCGACTAATCAGAATATTTTCAAAAGGGGATAAGAAGTAAATTCTTTTCTTTTGATCAACTCCAACAACAACCACCATCAATCACTTCACCTGTCTACCACGGCACCTCCCCGAATCACCCTCGAGGAAGTCAACCTTGCATTCACTGGTTTTAATCATTCCGTTCAAGTTTTCTATGGTCTCTGAATCCGGCACCAAGTCGTCCATAACCGTGGACACGGCTTTTCGAAAAGATTTACCCTGCAGGGGTGTACAATGTTTGCCACGCGTACCGTCCGGCCCATTGCCTGCGCATTAGCTCTCTTCCGTGGAAAGCCGGCTGGGTGGGAGCGGTTACGACTTCTCCCTCGCTTGAGACTAACCCAGGATCATCAGTGGCGGTAGGGCAGGTTCAGTGCCTCCAACACCCTGCCCCGCGGCCACTCATTTTCCTAAACACCACCATCCTCATCCCAGTCCTGGCCACCATCTTCACGCACGCGCAAATGGAAGCTCAAACTAGAGGACCCTGGCTAGTCCCGCCCGAGTTATTTAGTCGATGGGGGGTTCACTAGGCCCACGCATGGTAGCACGCTCGGTCTTGGCTCGAAGGCGAGAATTCGCACTTAGGCGGCGAGAACGAGACAACCCACCACATTCCCCGTGGCCTCTCATCCCCGCCTTTAAGCAGTTTATTAATGTCTCCACAATTTTCCACCACATCCGGCCATTCCATCAACTGTTCCAACAATGAAACATCCACCGGACATCTAAACAATTAAACTAAGCATGGCTAAGCATATACATCACAGATATAATTACTCAGGCCAACACTTCAATCCTATGGATATTAGGAAGGATACAGGTAATGGCAACAGATTTCTAATGCAACTAGTAGGATACTCTAACCCAGGGAAAAGACATTTAGAACCGAATGCAATATTATAGTGGAGAAAATAATTGCGGAAAATAGGAGGAGACATGCTCAGAGGGGGGATTACGCTTGCCTTGTTCAGGGGGCTGGTAATACGGTTCGTCAGGGTATTGTGGTGGAACCCCGACTGCTTGATCTATCGATGCATAAAAACACCGGAAAGAAACAATCAATAACCACACATGCATAACAAATGCAATGCGCAAACACATGATGACATGATAGTTTAATGCAACTAATGGATCATAAACATGATCAACAAGTTAAATGAGTTGTCCCAAATCATTTGGTAATATTTGGCACAAACCCATATTTATCTTAATAGTTTCTATAGCTAAATCCAATTGGACCAGTAGCTAATTATCTATCAAACATGCATGGACATGATGTTTTAGGGTAGGTATTGATTTGCTGAGCATTTTGATATAAAGAACACATTTTTCTGATTAATCAATATTAAGTTATTGAATTTATAAAATCCATTTTAAATCTGCCCTTTTACTAAAGTGCAAGAAAAAGTTAATTCCATTATTTAGTTCAGCATGGAAATGATGTTAGAATGTGAAGTTTATTCCACTGATCATTTTGATATCTTATTTGCAATTTTTGGATCAATATTTAATAAGTTATGAATTTTATAAAATCCTTTTCTTTTCTGCCATTTTCCCAATTTATTTTAAACAGTATTAAAAATAATTATCCATGTTTGGAAATGAGGTGAAATATGAAGTATATTGAGTGCTGAACATTTTGGTATATTAAACTTAATTTTTTGATCAGTATTTAATAAGTTATGGATTTTCCAAAAAATATTTCTTTTCTGCCATTTTAGTTATTTTAATAAAACAGCAACTAAATTAATTTAGTTGGATGTGTGGAATAGTCCAATAGACACACTTTATTTTTCTGAACAATTTGGTATATCATTTGTAATTTTTGGAACAGTATTTAAAAAGATATTGAATTTACAAACTTAATTAAATTTCTGCCAGTTTTAATTAATTACGGAGAAAGGCCCGAAACGTTTTTCACCGGGCCCGTGGCTAGCCTGTGCCACTGACCAGAGGGGCCCGTGGACAGGCTGGCAGCCACGCGAGCACGGAGGGCCCACGGCCTAGTTTGACTGCGCAGATGCCTCAGATATTTTATTGAGGCACTAAAACCAGTAGCACCTCAGATATTTTATTGAGGCACTAAAACGTTTTAGAAAAATCTGAATATAATCATATGGCCTCCCCTTAACATGGAGAAGCTCCACAAAAATTGGTGGCTCAAACTAAAAAATTTTGAACAACTTTTGTTCATAGGGTTTGAGTATGGCATTTTTCTTAAATAGAAATTATAATCCTTTAGAAATTTAAAAGCAAGTTCAAAATATTATTTTTGAACTCTTGGAACTTCCTTGACAAACATGGTATACTATTTGTATTTGTGTTTGTCAAAAACAAACACATTTGAATTACAAGGATTGAATTTAAGTGGTGCTCTTGTTTCCATTTGTTTTTAAATTGTTTTCTTATCTTTGTTTCAACTTGAATACTAAAACAAATAATGCCATGATGCATGAGTGAAATGCAAAAGTGAAAATTTTGTTCACATTTTAGGTTCACAAACTTGGGGCTATTACAGGCGGGCTCTCTTCGATCCGGAGAAGCTCCATCTCTTCTTCACCAAGTCGTCAAAGAGGTCAGGCAAGGACAGGCTCTCTTCCCCAACCTCCACGTCTGCAAGGGGAGGAGGGATAGCCTCCGACGCCTGGTCAGACTCTTGCTTCGACGGCGAGCCCAGCGGCACTGGCTGCTCCGGAGGTCCGTCTCCCGGCGGGTTTGTCGCCGCCCCGGAAGGAGCACCGGGGCCTCCGCGTCCACAAGGTACTCCCGGAGGAGCCGCCTCGTCGCTTTCGTCATCCGAAGACGTAGGTTCTTCAGGGGAAACGTCCCCGCAGGCAAGGCTCTGCCCCCTTGGCCTCTCTCCTCGAAGGCTGCGTGCTTTGGGTGTCGGCGGGGGCTCAATCTTGGTAGTACTCGCCACCCCGTACTCATTGCACGCTGGCATTGAAGATCGGATGCCGTCGACGGCTGGATCCTCGAACAGCGGCAGACCTCATCCTGGAATTCGAAGGGTACCCATGGCAATATGTAGCCCATGGTCAGAGCCCAGGTAGTTTCTGTCAAGTTGAATCTGGACCGTGGAAGGCTGCTGCCCACCTGAGCGAGTTCCCAGAGCGAGCGGCTCCGGAACTGCAAAGGGGCAATCCCCCTGCGAAGAAAGTCTGCCAGGATCATGGCGCCTGTCACTCCCCTTGCACGGAGCGCAGTCAGCCTGTTAATGGCCGAAGCCAGGGCTTCCCCTTGAGAGCTCCTTTCCTTGGAATGTGCCAATCGCTCCGCTGGGTAAAATGGAGTCATCAGATGGGGGTTGGTCCCATCAGCTTCGACAAAGTACCAGTTGTGACTCCATTCTCCAACCGAGGCCTTGGTGAATGTTTCCGGGTACTGGTGCGCCGCATCACTCCGGAGGCAGAAAGAGACACCGCCAGCGATCCACTTGGACTTCCCCAGGCGTGGAACGAAGAAGTGGCGGAATAAGGCCACCGAGGGCATGACGCCGCGAATGCCTCGCAGGCATAGGCAAAGGTAGCAAGCATCATCACGGCGTTGGGGTGCAAGTGCAGCATGTGCAGTCCATAAGCCTCCAAGATTGCCGCAAAGAACTCGGAGAACGGAGGAAGAAGGCCGATGACGGAGAAGTCGTGGAAAATAATCACCTCTCCTTCTCGTTGGGGACCGCTCCCAGGACGCACCACCACTCCCTCAGCACCATGGAAGCTCGCGGCCAGGGATTGGCGGACGCGCTGAATGGCTTCCTCTGACGCATACTCGCTGGGAGAAAAGAGGGCTTGAGTCACCCTCCTTGAAGGCGGCGCCTCGGCCAGAGAAGCTTCCATCGCCATCTTCTCAGCGGCAGATTGTGACATCTTCCTCACTCCTATCCTATCCCGCTTAGGCGGCATGGGCTGGGGGCAAGAACAAGGAGCGGCGGCGGCCAAGGCGGCGCTTGGCGAAGTCAGGGAGAAGGAGTCTCCTGCGCAGCGATTCGGGGATTTCGGCGAATCTGGAGAAGTAACGGCTACAGTGGAAGCCAGTCGTGGCTTATAAGGCATCCCACACGTCGCGTCGCGGCCTCATTACTCCGACGGATGTGGGGATCGAGGGGGCGTGCCGATTTCTACGCGTTTCGCCCATTGGATTCCAAGATAGGCACGGAGTCCGTATGAATCGCAACGTTCGCCGTGATTCAGTCAACAGGACCCGGGGGCTCGTCTCTACCTCGCCTCGGCGGGTCCCCAACAGAGCAGAGCAAGGAAGACCAGGTGGCTGGGGACCCACTTTGACCTATCTTTAGGCCATAGCCCGGCAGCTGGAGCAAGAGCCGCCGGGACCATGCCCGGGGGCTACTGTCGCAGCAGTGGAACACGGGGTTCCCCTAGTGCTGCCAAAGTGGGTCCACCCCTTATGGGCCCAAGATGAAGATGGACAAGACCAAGACTCAAGTCAAGCTGGCGGGTTCACCGTGAGGACACGCAAGGCCTACGTCGACAAAGGGCTCCGGTCCTGGAGGCCTGCCGGGTCCCCGAATCAAGCAAGAAGGCAAGGAAGGACCCGAGAGCCCGAGTTCCTGGCAGGAGGCCAGGCTCCCTCTCGGGTACTTCCCCACGTCACTGTGGATAAGCTCTCCACCTCACGCTGGAAGACCTCAGAAGACTTGGGAAGCAAGGCGAAGGCAGCGCGGGCGGGAAGCACAGCCCGTGGTGGTGTCAGCTCTTGTCCACCCCAAGGCGGACGCTCCCACCTAACCCAAAGGAGACGCTAGGCTGAGGAGAGGCCACGTCTCCCCCTAAACTAGATGAGGAGGGTCCTTCACCCCAAAGGTCCCTTGTGCCACACACGTGACCCTGTGGCAACCCCTTAGCCTATAAAAGGAGGACCAAGGCACGGAGGAAGAAAGAGGTCGAACCAAGGCACAAGTCCAACCAGAGCAAGACTAGACTAGGGCTGCGAAGGTAAAGGGGAAGGTGATCTCCTCCGGGTCAGGATCTGTCCTTCTTCTACCTCCAGCCAAAACCCTTCCGGGTACCCCATCCGGGAGGTTCCATTGTAAGCCACACTATGAAGAATCCATCAATCCAGACATGCAGGAGTAGGGGTTTTAGCCTCCAGGCGGCCTGAACTGGGTAGCTCCTTGTGTCCCTTTGGTTGCATGCTTTGATCGTGGAGAGGAGAGCTTGATCTAGACTCCGCCCGAGAAGATGATTCTCAGCCTCCTTCTTGCCCTGTGCCGAACCAAAAAGGGGGTATCCTATACTCCCGGTGTCCGTGTATCGAGACACGACAAGGTGAAAGTATTGTCTGGCTTGAATTGTTTGCTGTAAATTTGTTTGTGACTATATGACGGTAACATCATTGGAAGTTTGGCCCTTGTTCGGCTCTCCTGCTGCACGGCAGCGCCTGTGCACTGAGGATGGCGGCAGGATCTGGAACTCTTGCCGGTCAGCCGCTGCACCACAGACTTCAATCTAGTGACGTTGGAGCTGACGAACTGCGTCTCGATGTACTTGAACATCATGCCGGACACGGCGCCATCGTTATTCTGCTCCTTGCAGCGTGCAGCTCCATGCCCTACGCGTACTCTTGTTCGTTCTACCTCTGGTTCGGTGTATGATGACGACGTGACCACAAAATACAATCTCCCTCGTTTTGTTTTTCAGGCAGCCAAGACGGCCCGAAGAAGAGCCGGGCGATAGGTGGCGAACGGGCGTGCCCCCACTTTGGTGCTGCATGCTACGATCTTGTCTTGTGTGCAGGCTATTCAGGCGTCGCAGGACACGCAGGAAGTGTCCTCAAAGCGGGGCATGGCGCTCGTCGACGCGCTCAGCTCCACGATGGGGCGGGCGCTCTGTCTCTGATGGCGCGTCCCAGGTGCGTGTGGCGGCGCTCCTTGAGGACGTGAGGGGGCCGAACAGGGCAGCGTCCCTCCCAGAGTAGATATTCGGAGAAGCAGTGTGGCTTTTGACGACCTCGGTGCCGGCGATCAAGGGTCACTGCACGACCTACCTGATAGCTTTTGACGTAATCTAGCCCTTGTGCGCCGGCGTCGATCAAAGCAAGGGCAGCCATGGAAGCTCACGCAAACCGAAGTGAGGATTAATCCTATTCGTGCCTCGCCTTGTTTGCTTGGATCGGCCAGTGCTTGCGCTAAACGTGAGAGCGGTGCGAGCGTCGCGTGAGAAACGCTAACGAACCAAAAGAGAAAAAAACAAAACGGAACGACTTATGGGTGGCAGTGGTGGGTAATTTTCTTCAAATCCAGGGATAATTTTAATGACGTACCACAAGAAGCCTTAATGCCTTTATTATTATATTATTAGGTATAGATTAGTATAGATATAGATAGATACAAGAATAATTGTTTAACACATGAAAAAAATTCAGTTCGTCTTCAAGACATGTGAACATTTTCCACAACTTTTTTTTACCATGAACCACTTTTAAACCATGAATATATTTCCACAACTTGAAAAACATGTTATACCATTATAAAAAATAAATTCATAAATAAACAACAGAAAATAAAAATAAATAAAAAACAAAATGAAAAAATAGAAACATAAAAGGGAAAAAGGAGAAGTGAAAGTAAAACAAAAAAGAATCTCGAGGGTACAAGGAGCGAAATTGCTCCTGCGTTAGGCGGCAAATAGGATTTGCAAGCGTGGCCCATCTACCCGACAGGTAAAGTTAAAACCGGTGCGCGACGGTAGTCACTGTAAAAAGGGAAACCTTTCGGAAGGTGACGTGGGGTGGCCACGGCAAATCTCAGGGCCGAGTACCCCAGGTTGATTGAGAGGGAGAAAAGTTGGAGTGCTGGTAGTTAACACGGCTGACAAGCAAGGCGATTTACCCTGGTTCAGGCTCCCGAAGGATAATACCCTACTTCCAGCTTGTCTGTTATTGATAGTTTGGAGGTGTTACAATGGTGATCCCGGCGAGATGTCGATCTCGCTAGGGTTTCGGTGGTAGAATATGAGCGTGTCTTGTGTGTTCCTAGATCGGCGACCCTCCCAGCCTTTATAAAGGAGGCTGGGTCTAGGGAGTTCGTAATCGACTAGAGTTTACAAGTATGGTAGGTTCTACCGACATGAGCTTCGACTGTCTTGAGGCGTACTCTATCCTCCTTGGGCTCCCTTAGTGGGCCTTGAACGTCGTCTTCTAGTGGGCCGCCTGCACCAGGTACCTTCATGCTGGGGCACCCGATAGGTAGGCCCACGTCAGTAGCCCCCGAGTGCTTGGTCGAGTCGAAGAGTCGGGTAGGGACTCCTCTCCGGGTGCACGACATTGTTCACCTGTTGAAAGGCACTTTGTTCTGAGTCGGTAGTGCATCGACTGTTGGATATGTTCATGTTTTGCTGTCTTGCTGATAGTTTCTAGGGATGATGACATGGCTGGCCTGGAGCACTCGACGGATCGGGACCAGTTAGATGCTCTTGGGCAAGAACCTAGCCAGCCTACATCAAGCCCGAGTCCCGGACTCGAACCTGGAAAGAGCTGATAAGCTTCGACTCATACCGCGGAGGTCTTACAGAGGATTTTACGATGAATTGGGTACCTAACGTGTCCGTCAGGATTTTCTTCATGCCTACTGGCATGGAAATTACAGGGTGTACGCAGCGGGTGCGAGTCCTGGCCGGCTCGATGGATCGGCGGGTCTTATCTTTGCACTTTGGGTGCAGCATCCAAGTAGTATATGATGTGGACGCATCTCGGGAATCGAATGTTTTGCGACTGCTGTCGTTGTAAGCTTGTGTATGAAGCTGAATAGCCTTTGGGACTCGATGGTCCTGTTGTCTTGTGCTATCGGGGGCGCGACAGCGCTCTCGATGGGAGTAGCCCCCGAGATTGAGCTGAATTGCTTGCAATTGAGACTCGACAAATCAAGGAGTCCCTTTCAGCCTGCTGGCCTACTGTGCGGAAGTATGATATGGGGACTCGACAAATGAAGGAGTCCCTTTCAACTTGCCGGCCTACTGTGAAGAACGAGTTCGCGGAGTCGACAAATTAATGGAGTCCATGTTCAGCCTTGCGGCCTACTGATTGACATGCTCGGGTGGAATATGCACTGGAGTCGAAAGAAGCTAGGGTCCTTCGAGGGGACCCAATAGCCTGCTAGCTTTGTCTTGTTGTATGCATCGAGAGTCTAGCTTGAAAGATTCTCCAGCTCGTAAAGCTGACGTCATGCATGACGATCTTTGCTTGCTCGGTGCAACTGATGCGACGCGTCAGCGTGGGCCCACTATCAGTGTTGACCAAGAAAGGCTCCGTTTCAGTTCTGATTTGACCGCACGACGCGAAATTTCCAGGACGTGATGATGGTTTCCTTGTTTCTCGTGCGTAATGGGCACCGTGGCCTGTGACGGTTACATTCCGCTGCCGCCATGTGTAGGGTTGGATGCGGGCCGCTGCTGCCGATGCCGAGTGGATGGTGAAGTTGCGACGGCGCCGCGGTATATTTATTTCACCGCAAGGGGAAAGGTCAGTTTTCATCCCCAATCTTGCCGTTCTCGTTCCTTGTCTCGTCTTCTTCCTCGCGCTCGGCCTCCATAGCCACTGCAACCAAGCTTGATCCACGCTCCATTCTCCAGCCGCTAGCCACGATGAAAGGAGGCGGAAAGAAAGTTGCGGCTACGACGAGCTCCACCGCCGTCGGGGCTACGGCTGTGAAGACCAAGAGGGGGAGCGCGGTGATGAGCGCCGCCGCCACTGTTGACGCCATGGGCGTTGACACATTGAAGAAGATTCCCGGCGACTGGGTCAAGTCGTCCGTCAAGGCGTAGCACCTTGACGAGCTCCGGGAAGACGGACCGCTATCGCCAGCCGATCAGCTGGCTGTGCGCGCGCCAGGGAAAGAGGTAATCTCCCAACCTCAATCCGGTGAGCACGTCGGCTTCATTGATTTCCTGCATCGGGGCTTCTCTTTTCCCCTTCACGATTTCGTGCGCCGACTGTTGTACGCGTACGGAATCCAAATGCATGATCTGATGCCGAACGGCGTCCTCCACATCGCCTGCTTCTTCATCCTGTGCGAGTGCTTCCTCGGAGTGCACCCGCACTGGGGCCTGTGGAAGGCCATCTTAGACGTAAAGAGGAACGTGGGCGGCGGTGACACCTACCCCATTGGCGGCTTCAGCATCCAAGTGCGTGGTGACACTAGCTATTTCTTGTTGAAGCAATCCGACTCCGTCCAAGGCTGGCGGAAGAAGTGGTTCTACGTTCGCGTGGAATAGGAGGGCCTCCCCGCCTTTGCGACGGACAAGACGCTGAGGAAGTCAAACGCCTGGGCACACGCGTTGTTGAGCGAAGACAAGGTGGAAGTGGCACCCCTCCTAGGAAGAGTCGTCGAGTTGCTGAAGGCGATGGGAAAGGAGATGGGTGGCATCCACCTCATTGCCACGATGTTGAAGAGGCGCGTGCAGCCACTACGCCTACGGGACCACCCTATGTGGGAGTATCAAGGCGAGAGCGACTCGACTCGCCTGACGAAGGAACCGCGATCGAAGAGGGAAGTCGAAGCCTCTATGCAGTCTGTAACTAGTCTCAGGGCTGCCGATCCCTGCAACGTCGACTGCCCAGTGAAGCCATACAGAGTCGATAACCCACTGCCTGAGGTATGTAGCTGACTCTGTGTACTTTCGACTTTTCTGTTTCGTTGCTGCACTAGTACTTCGCGTATTTGCGTCCTTGTTGAATTTTTGTGTGTTTGACTCGCAGGATCATCCGACTCCCACTTGTCTGCCACCTCTGCCCGAAAATGGGTCCACCTTCAAGGTGGAATTTCCTGAAGTGGAGCCGGTTGATGAGGACGACTCCCTTCCTTCTGCGACCACCACACCTGATGAAGTGGTGGAGGAAATGGAGCAAGATGAAGAGGAGGAACAACCGCTCAAGCGCGAGTGCCGTGACAAGGCGAAAATTGTTGCTGAAGACTCGACATCCGAAAGGGTGGAGCTTCATGACGATGGCGACTCGGGTTCGTCATCGCCTAGCCTAAAGGAGCCTGCGATGGTTGAGCCGCTGAAGATGGCACCTCCTGTTGGCGACGCGACCGAATTCGACGCGTTGTTCGATGTCGACGATCTCGGTAGTGAAGCGGAGGAAGAGAGGTAAGCACCTTTCTTCAATTTGAGTTTCTATACTTGTTTGTGCTCGACGTGATGATTTGATCCTTGCTTGCGCAGCGCCGGTAATGGCATGAGTGTGCCACAGTCACCTGCCCGGGGACGGGCGTCTACTCCAAGTGGCATGGGGGCGGAGCTGACCCCTCTGGAGCCTTCTGCCTTGGCAACCACGGCGGCCACGACGGAGGTTGTGAAGATGGCAGCTCCCTCTGCTCTGAAAGCGCTTGCCCCGTCTGCTCCGTCATCTTCGAATGCGGCACAGCTCCAAGATCATGTAAGTATCTTCTGTCTTGTTGATATATCGGGTGCGCGACAGCGCTCCCAATGGGAGTAGCCCCCGAGGCTATGTGCAACTAGAATAGTTGGGCATAGGCTCAAAATCATGTGTTGATCTCCATCGTGCAGCCTTTCTGCCGCAACCTCGTGGAATCGGGTGCGGCCTACGTCTAGTTGGAGCAGGAGAGGGATGATCTTCGCGCTGCGCTGGAGCAGTCGAAGCGTAAGCGCTTCTCTTTGTTGTTGTTGACTCGCTGTCTGCTCATGTATCACAACCACTTGACGCATTCCTTCTTCATGCAGGCGATCAGGAGTCTTCTGCGAAGCGAGTGCGTGAGCTGGAGAAGAAACTCAAAGCGCAGCACGGTGACGCCGAGCGGAAGTTGAAGGAGGCCAAGGACCGCGAGGATGCCACCCACCAAGGCGAAAGGGTGCAGGTGGAACGTCTACTCGCGCTCGCCCACGTTGTAGGAGGTAATGCCCCCTTCTGAATTTCTTGTTGAGAGCTTGGTCTCCCAATTCAGTCGAATTGGTACTTATGTTTGTTTGCAAGTGCAGGTGCTTTTGGCGCGACTCCTCCTATGGAGCAGTCGGATGTGTGCTTGCGCCAAGGACGCGTTCGCCAAGTCGACCGGCGCTCTTGCTGCGGTGCACAAGAACGTCTTTCCACTGCGCACACCACCTGCCAGCGTTGATGGGTTGGCTGCTGTGCTTGGCCCCGAGTCCTCCACCATGGCAAACTTCACTCGCGCCCAAACGATACATGGCTCAGAGCTTACATTTAAGCTATTGCTGGGCCACGGTGTTGCGGGTGACTTCAAGAAGGTTATTGCAGACTTCCCGCGAAAACCTGATGGAAGGACAGCATCATTGGGCACGGTGAAGGACGAGGCAGCGCGATTGGCGGAGGACTTAGTGTCCATGGTGGAGCGCCGGAGTGCCGAAGTTACTGGCCGCGCAGCTAGGTCTAGGTCGGAGTCGGTGTCATAGGGTGTAGCGCCGAGTCCCTTTTGCTATCTTGGCTTGTAATGAACCTGAAAGTACTTGTACATTTGATTTTCGCTTCGCAGTCGACTTCTATTTAATTGCTTTGTCGGGGCCCAGCCCCCGAGTGTGTTGTCTTGTATTTTTGGCAGTCTCATGCGGATCAACCCTTGTTGTTTGAACAGGATGAATCTTTCGACACATCCGAAGCTTCTCCTTCCACGAGTGCACGGCCCGAACTGTTGTCCGGAGCAGAAATGATGAGGTCGTCATGTCATGGATGAAGACTTGAATCGCGAACCTGGAGCGAGAGCTGAGGGATGTACGTGGTGAACTTGACGTGGAGAGGGCGAGGCCCGCCCCCTCGTCTGAGCGAGAGGACTATCTGATTTGGGAATTAGACTTGATTAACCGGCAGCTGGAATGTGAGAACACTCGATGAAAAACTTCGTCTACCTGTTGCTGCTGCTTTGAGTGCTGCTAACTTTGCTTCTGCGTTAAGCAGGTGTAAACCCCGACAAAAAGGCTGAAGAGACTCGCGTAGAAGAGAGACTGGACGGGGTCATTGTGGGCACAGCTTCCGGCTCGCAGTACTTCTGGTCTGACAGGCCAAAGGCGCGAGTGCTTGCCACCTTGCTGGATCGCGCTTGGCGTGCTGTCCTGATATTGGAGTCTTGTCGAGGTACTTTGGCCAAAGTGCACCGAGCGATGTTTCCGCATAACGAGCAGCCGCAAGGTATACCCGCTCTCCTGACTAGGTTCCGTGATGGCAATGCGATCCAGAAGATGCTGCGTGCTGAGCTGGTGGGTGGAGCAAATATTGCCTTTGCGTATTTGCGACTCCACTGGCCGAAATTTAACTTTGAAGGTGCCACCGAATGCCTGCCTGAGCAGAGTCATTATACAAGCACCCTTGGCTGGGCTCGCAAGGTCATCTGCCAGGTGCAGAAGCAAACGGAGGAGCTTGTAGGTCCGTTGCACATGGGTCCCAAGGATGAGCCTGTAGATGAATAGGCAAGTTTGTAAGCTCGCTGAGCGGAGTTAGAAATGGATGATTTGAATCTGTGGAGGCAGCCCCCGAGTGTATGTATGTAATATGCTTGTCGAAGACAATGATTTGTATAGAAAGGTTGAACGCAGCCCCCGAGCGTTCGGGTACGCTCTCCGCGCTCTAGTGTGATGACCTGTGTGGCGCAGCCCCCGAGTGTTCGATTGCGGCCAAGGCCTTGTTTGTTTGAACTTGTGCGGCGCAGCCCCCGAGTATTCGAGTGCGGCCAAGGCTTTACTTGTTTCTTGAGAGTTAACCTGTGTGGCACAGCCCCCGAGTGTTCGAGAGCGGCCAAGGCCTTGTTTGTTTCGTGAGAGTTAACCTGTGCGGCGCAGCCCCCGAGTGTTCGAGTGCGGCCAAGCCTTGTTTGTTTGTACCTGTGCGGCGCAGCCCCCGAGTGTTCGGGTGCGGCCAAGGCTTGTTTGTTTGAACCTGTGCGGCCAAGGCCTGTTTGTTTGAACCTGTGCGGCGCAGTCCCCGAGTATTCGGGTGCGGCCAAGGCTATACTTGCTTTTTAGACTTGTAAAAAGTAAAGGGAGAATGCTTTTGTATCTCAACCATTGTATATTAAGCTAGCAGGCCACCTCATTAAAAACCGTCTAGTCCCCTTAGGTACCATGGTAAGGAAAAGAGTGCGTCTGAAACCTGCTGCTTGTTTTGTGGTGTAAGTACGATTACATGGGTGTGTATGCTATGCGTAGAAACCGCGCAGGTGCGCGACGTTCCACGGATTGTGGGAGAGTTCTCCTGTCTTCGCATGCTTCAGGCGGTAGGCACCACCGTCGATGGTTTCTGTGATGATGAAGGGTCCCTCCCATGGGGAGGCGAGCTTGTGCACCTTCTTCTATTTGAGCCGCAACACCAAGTCCCTAGGGACGAAAGATCTCGTGCGCAGTCGATGGCCAT
This sequence comes from Poa pratensis, assembly GCA_947311845.1. Lineage (NCBI taxonomy): Eukaryota > Viridiplantae > Streptophyta > Magnoliopsida > Poales > Poaceae > Poa > Poa pratensis. The sequence continues at coordinate 47,887,671 of CAMZMU010000079.1, read as the reverse complement.
GGTAGTTGCGAAGACTCTGTTGATAAACGGCCGTGCGGGAGAGTGCAATGTCCCGTGCCTCGTCTAGCGTGTCAACGCCATCTTCGAGTGCTTCTTCTGTGTCTGACTCGTTGTACGCGACTACACGAGGTGCGTCGAATCGCAGGTCGTATGGCAGTACTGCTTCGGCACCGTAGACCATGAAGAATGGAGTGTACAGCGTTGATCTGTTAGGCGTGGTCCTCAGACTCCAGAGGACAGAGGGTAACTCTTCCACCCAGGCACCCGCGGCACGCTTAAGTGGCACCAGTAGACATTTCTTGAGGCTGCTGCAGACTAGGCCATTTGCTTTCTCGACTTGTCCGTTGGACTGAGGGTGTGCGACTGAGGCGTAGTTGAGTTTAATGCCTTGCTCCGAGCAGAAATCCTTGAACTCGTCGGCTGTGAAGTTTGTGCCGTTATCCGTGATGATGCTATGGGGTATCCCAAATCTGAAGATGATGGACCTGATGAAGTTGACGGCAGATGTAGCAGTCGAGCTTATTATAGGTACAGCTTCGATCCACTTCGTGAACTTGTCGACTGCCACCAAAAGATGCGTGTGTCCACCGCGAGATGTTTTCTTCAATGGTCCCACCATGTCAAGTCCCCACTGGGCGAAAGGCCAGGCGAGCGGTATCGTTTTCAGTTTCCATGCTGGTGCGTGCGGCTTGGTGGCGAACTTCTGACACCCATAGCATTTTCTGACTATCTCTCCGGCTTCCCGCATTGCCGTGGGTCAGTAAAACCCTGCTCGAAAGGCTTTGGCCACCAGGGCTCGACTGCTGGCGTGATGTCCGCAAGTTCCTGCATGGATGTCATAGAGTATTGCTCTGCCGTCTTCTAGGTCGATGCAGCGCTGCACAACTCCAGATATGCTGCGCTTGTATAGCTCTCCGTTGATGATCGTGAAGGCCTTCGAGCGTCGAGTGATGCGCCGAGCTTCTGTTGGGTCTTCTGGCAGCTCCTGGCGCAACATGTATGCAAGGAAAGGGTTCGTCCATGTTGGCTCGATGAGGAAAACTTCTACGTGTGGTTCTTACTCAGGTACCGTGATACGTCCAAAACGTATCTATAATTTTTGATTGTTTCATGCCATTTTTATGCTTTTAGCACTTATTTTATATTAAGTTTATTATTTATTTGGACTAACCTACTAATAGTTGCAAAAGTGCACAATGTTCTTGTTTTACTCTTTGATGTGTAGAAATTATCAAGAATACAAGAGGAAACCTTGTTGGAGTCGAATTGGGACTTTCCTGAAATCTGTCTGAGAACTTTTTACAAAGTTTGCCAGTTTGACCCTCGAAGATGACGTCAAATGGAGACCTGGCTGTTACAAAAGTTGTCACAATTTTCCATACGAAGATTTTAAGCCCGAGATCAGTCCAATCGGAGTTCGGACGCGGCCTGTAGGCCCGTTTTGGTGGAACCCTAAAAGGGGTGACGGAAATCCGAGAAGATATATAAAGGGAGAAACCTAACTCGTGGAGGACTCCTCCACCCACGAATTTCAGCCACCAAAAGCCACGTTTTTGCCTCCCCCATGGATCCCATCTCCATGGGGTAGGGCTCCCAAGAAGCCATGAAGGAGGGAGGCTAAGGGGCGGCGCTCCCCCATGATGCCGGCGGCTGGGAAGGAGTTCCCCGTGCCGCCGGCGCCGTTCATCCTCCCATAAACCTCTGTACCATCCTATGTAAACATGGTGTTTGATGCTATAATATCTACCCTATGATTTACATCATGTTTCCGTAGTTTATTTGTCTTTTGATTGCTTAATTGAATGCATGAGGTTCATTAGAGTTGTATGTCTATATGGTGCTGTCCTTTGGCGTCCATTATATTTGTGCGCGCATGGATCAAACACCCTAGGGTTGGTAGTATTTGCAACGAAGCGGGGGAAGTTCTGCCGGAGTGACAGAAACCTGAGAACGCGAACCGATTAGTTGCACGTATGAGAGTAAGAGGACCTTGAACTTAAGGCTATGGTTGCGGAAACCTTAATGCATTGTTAGTATTTGCGGATGCTTGCTAACAATCCAATCATATAGTACTTGTAATCCCAAGTAGTGGAGTGCGTGTATATTTAGCCTCTCCCAAATTGAAAACTGCATCGAAGACAATGAACCAAGTACCTTCACTAATTAATCTTGGACAAAGCCACCACAATTACCACCACTTTTCCACACTCATGGTACTGTTAGTATATGGTTACTTAGTGTACTTTTTTGCTGCAGCACTAACTTTTAATTTCTTGTATTTATTATCTTGCAAACTACCTCTCATACCCGTATTCCTACTGTAGTTTTATTTCCTAGATAATACAAATGTTTAGTGTGCGTAGAGTTGTATCAGTGGTCGATAGAACTTGAGAGATTACTTATCCTACATTTAGCTCCTCGTTGGGTTCGACACTCTTACTTATCGAAAAGGCTACACGCGATCCCCTATACTTGTGGGTTATCATACCGCTGGGTCCTTTGCCGGTTGATCCTTGGTTTTTGCTGTTGTAGAGGGTGCGATGGGCTGCTTGAGCTTGATGGACCGCTATTTGATGCACTCGACGAAGACTCTGGGTGGAACTTTCGCCTTAGTCGAGCCGAGGTTGGCTAGCATGTCTGCTTCTTTGTTGCTCTCGCGGCCTATGTGCTGCAGCTCGCAGCCATCGAAGCTGCCCTCCATGATGTTGTAAAGGTCCCGATATGCGATCATGTTCTCTGCCGTGGTGTCGCACTCCTTCATCGTTTGTTGTACGACGAGGTTCGAGTCCCCGTTGATCATGAGGCGAGTGGCTCCGCAGTTCTTGGCCATCCGTATGCCGTGTAGTAGAGCTTCGTACTCAGCTTCATTGTTGGAGGGCCTGGGGAAGTTCATCTGTAGTACATAGCGAAGTTTGTCGCCTTTCGGCGATGTCAGGATGATGCCTGCGCCTGCGCCATCAAATTTCTTGGATCCGTCAAAGTACATAGTCCACGCGATGGACAGGTCGGGTAAGTTGGGCAGCTGGGCCTCGATCCACTCAGTTGTGAAGTCCGGGAGTACTTGTGCCTTGATTGCGTTAGGGTGCGTATACTTCAGGTCCCACGGGCCTAACTCGATGACCCACTTGGCAACTCGTCCCGTTGCGTCTGGGTTGGTGAGGATGTCGGATAGGCCCGAGGAACTCACCACTGTGATCAGGTGCTCGGCGAAGTAATGGATCACCTTACGTGAACTCATGAAGACGCCGTAGGCTAGCATCTGATAATGCGGGTACCGCTGCTTTGATATGGATAACACCTCGCTGAGGTAGTATATGGGCCGTTGCACTCGATGGGCATGGCCTTCTTCTTGGCGTTCGACGACGAGGACGGTACTGACCACCCCGTTGGTCGCTGCCACGTAAAGGTATAGAGGTTCCTTCTCGTGTGGTGCGACTAGCACTGGTGGAGTCGCCAGGACCCTCTAGAGGTCCACGAATGCTGCTTGGGCTTTTGGCGTCCACTCGAATTTGTCAGATTTCGTCATCAGTTGGTAGAAAGGGAGTGCCTTTTCACCCAACTTACTAATGAACCTGCTGAGTGCTGCGACTCGGCCGGCTAGGCGCTGGACCTCCCGAAGCTTGGTCAAGGCTGGCATTGTGAGGATTGCTTCTATCTTTTCGGGGTTTGCCTCGATGCCTCTAGCAGATACGAGGTACCCGATTAGTTTCCCAGCTCGTACGCCAAAGACGCACTTAGTTGGGTTGAGCTTGATCATGTACTTGTTGAGCGCAGCGAATGTCTTGCGTAGGTCATCGAGGAGCGTGTCCTCTTGCTTGGTCTTGATGACTATGTCGTCGACATAAACTTGGACGTTACGTCCTATTTGGTCCTTGAGGCAGGACTGCATCATGCGCTGGTAGGTGGCTCCAGCGTTCTTGAGCCCGAAGGGCATAGTTTTGTAGCAGTATACACTATGGGGTGTGATGAAAGCTGTCTTTTCCTCATCCTCCACTCGCATTCGTATCTGGTTGTAGCCTGAGTAGGCATCCAGGAAGGACAGTCGCGCGCAACTAGCCGTGGAGTCAACGATCTGGTCGATTCGTGGCAACAGGAAGTGATCCTTTGGGCAACACTTGTTGAGGGGTGTGAAGTCGACGCACATACGTAGAATTTTTGTCTTCTTCTTCTCGACGAGGACTGGGTTGGCGACCCAGTCGAAATTCTTGATTTCTCGGACGAACTGGGCGTGGAGTAATCTGTCGACTTCTTGCCCTATGGCGACACGCTTCGGCTCGGAGAAGCGGCGCTTGGTTTGCTTGACAGGTTTGGCGCCTGGATAAATTTGAAGGGCGTGCTCAGCGATTTCCCTGGGTATACCTGGCATGTCAGCTGGACACCAGGCGAAAATTTCCCAGTTCTCACGGACGAACTCGACGAGTGCGCCTTCCTATGCGGGAGACAGGCTTGAAGACACGAGCACTGTCTTGGAAGCGTCAGTCGGATGGACTTGATGTTCCCTTGTGTCGTCGGTTGTGCTGAATGAAGTGTTGGGTGTCGGTTTCTTGCTTGCAGGGAAGAGGGTTTTGTCGTTGCCGCGTGAAAGTTCCTCGAGCTGCTGCTGCATGCCAAAGGATTCGGAGATTCTGTTGAATTCGCGGTCGCAGTTATCCAAACGCTGGAAATCACCCCGCACAGTTATGACTCCCTTCGGCCCTGGCATCTTGAGCATGAGATAGGCGTAGTTTGGAACTGCCATGAAGCGGGCGAATGTCGGGCGTCCAAGTATAGCGTGGTACTGCGATTTCCAGTCCACCACCTCGAAGTCGATCATCTCCTTTCGGAAGTGGTCGGGTGTGCCGAAGATTACTTCGAGTGTGATTACTCCTTCGGGGTAGACTGCTTTCCCTGGTACGATGCCATGGAAGGTGTTGTCTGATCTTGCTAAGCTTTCTAGAGACCTGCCCATCATCCGGAGAGTGTCGGTGAAGATGATGTTGATGCCGATGCCACCGTCCATGAAGACCTTGGTCATGTGGAATTGCCCAATCTGTGTGTCGAGTACCAGCGCGGCGTGGCCTGGGCACGGTACCTGTGGAGGGTGATCCTCCCGAGAGAAGGTGATGCTGGTTTCCGAGCCCTTGAGGTATTCAGGTACGGCGGGTGGCATGGCGATGGCCTGGTAGACTTGGCGGGTGATTAGTTTCTGGCACCGGTTTGATGGGCGCCCTTCTGTATCATGTTCATTTGCCCTCAAGCTTGAGGGTACTGTTCCCCTGGCGCAGGAGGTGCTTCCTGTCTTGGCTGGTACTAAATCGCTCCTGCTATGTGCGCAGGGTGAGGTGCTGTAGGTGGTCCTGGGAGGGCCAACTGCGGCGCTGGGACCGGAGTTAAGATTTTGGCGAATGCGCCGTTAATGCGAAACATCTTCTGACAGTCCTTCCACAGATGAGTAGAGACTAGCTTGTCGGTTTCTTCGCTTCTGAATAGATGGAACTTGCAGGGTTCTTTGAGCTCCTGCTCGGGTGTAAGGTCCTGTCGCGAGGTGTCGCGGGGCTTGCGTCGCCACTCGCGTCTCTGGTTTCCATCGGTCCTGTACTATTCCCGGTTTCGACTGCTCTAGTGATAATTGTCACGGCTCCGGTCTTCTCGGGTGTCGGGGAATCCGGCCGCTACTAACTCGGCTGGCTCGCCTTCGTCGAAGCGGGCCTTGCGCTTGTGGCGACAATCGCTACCGCGGTTGTTTCTGCGGCCCCAGGTGCTTGGTTCTCCTTCTTCGTCCGGGAATTCGTTGCGCACAGAGTCCTCGCCATTGGCCCACTCGTTGGCGATCTTCATGAGTTCGACTATGGACTGCCGCCGGAGGCGACCGAAGGCCTCCCGAAGGTCATGTCGGGTGACACCACGAATGAATGCGTCGATTGCTATGTCCTCGGAGACGACTCCGACGGAATTGCGCATGAGTGTCCAGCGCTGGATGTAGGATCGTAGTGATTCGTCTTTGCGCTGCTTGCAGGCTTGCAGTTCTGCGAACGTTGCGGGCCGTGAGTATGTGCCAAGGAAGTTCTTGACGAAGGCATCTTCAAATTGGTCCCAGGAGCTGAAGGAGTTCCGGGGCAGGTTCGGGAGCCAGGTGCGTGCTGATCCTACGAGCATCAGCTGAACGTACTGCATGGCTGTTGTCGCGGTGCCTCCTTGACAGTTGACTGCGATGATGTAATCGTCAAGCCAAAGTTTGGGATCCTGCGTGCCATCGAACTTGACTGACTCGGATGTGAGCTTGAAGCCTCGCGGTATTCGTGTGGCGCGGATGTGATAGTTAAAGCAGCTAAGGCTACAAGGCTCGTACTCGACGTCTGAGTAGAGCTCTTCAGCCGGGGCGTTGACGGGCCTCTTGGAGCGGCTGCGGTCGGCCTGTCGATGTGTAATGACATTGCGGGTGTCCTCGCCCTCCTGTAGATGTCGGATGAGTCGATCTCCGCGTGCTGCTCTTTCCCGATCGCGTCTATCGCGATCTCCTAGTGCTGGAGTTGTTGCTGCGGGTGTGGCTCCTGGGATCAGCGCCTCCTCTGCTAGGCGAAGCGCCTGGATTTGTTGTCAGTGTAGAGCCGCGCGGGATCGCCTTCCGGAGGTTTAGTTGCCCGCAGGTACGTGGATAATGACATAAGAGCACCCGAAGCTGTTCTGGGGATAGGTATCCCATCTGCGTCTTCTGTCAAAAATGATGAGTCGAGGTTGCGAGTGGCTACGGCCCTCTCGGCATCTGTCATCAGGTTGATACGCGGTCTGGAGCACCTGTTGTCTTGCGTAACGGTTGGTCCTAAAGAAGAGAAGGAGTAAGCTGCTCGGCGAGCACTCGACGTGTCGGCGAGTTCTTTTCGTCTGGCTAGATCAGCTTTCTCGCGCAACAGCTTCTCGTTCTCCTTCCACACGAGGTATTGGTAAGCCATCATATCTTCTCGGGTCGCCTCCGCTGGGGGGAAGGTGCACTCTTGGACATGTTTCATTGCCTGGACTCCCATCTCTTGAGTGATCGTCAGGGTTGTTACTTTGTCCGGAATGGTGACTTCCATTGGAAATGTGGGTCCCTCGCGGTGGGGACGGTGCCGGGTGTCCGGTTGTTTGTTGCATCTACCATGAAGACTTGGACAGGGTAAGACTGCGCAGTTGAGTACGCGTTGCTGCAGCTGTCCTCGGAGCCGAAGATGGAGGCGACGTGGTAGACGCCGCAGTCGAAGCAGAACTCGTCCGGCGAAGCGGTAGTCGGTGATGTCGCGGGCGTCAGAGTCAAAAGAGACGCGAGTCTAGATGATGCAAATGCGATCTCCGTGGTTGATGAGGGCTTGGGTCCCGCGGTCGGGGCAGATGCGATCTCTGTAGTCGTCGAAGACGCTGGGGACGTAGTTGAGGTAGGCGCGATCTCCGTTCACGACGAAGATGCGGGTGCTGAAGTCGAAGTCGGCGCGATCTCCGTAGTCGACGAAGGTACGGGTGCTGAAGTCGAAGCAGGCGCGATCTCCGTAATCGACGAAGATGCGGGTGATGAAGTCGAAGCAGGCGCAATCTCCATAATCGACGAAGACGCGGGCGTGTGGTCGGAGATTCAAATCGTTCCCACTTGTTCACTTGGAATTTCATGCTACCGAAAGTAATGCACATACCTCCGTAGAGATCGGCGTACACCGATCGGTGGGCCAGTGGGTGGGGGACGAATTCGAAGGAGCCGAAGCGGATCGGTGCCGCGATCGTCGGCGAGTCGATGGTCATTGGAGATGGAGCCGGTGCAACCATGATTCCAGCACTCTTCTTTCCCACAGACGGCGCCAGTTGATGTGGGATAGCCACGGCAAATCCCAGGGTCGAGTACCCAGGTTGATTTAGAGGGAGAAAATTTGGAGTGCGGGTAGTTACCACGGCTGACAAGCAAGGCGATTTACCCTGGTTCAGGCTCCCGGAGGATAATACCCTACTTCCAGCTTGTCTGTTATTGATAGTTTGGAGGTGTTACAATGGTGATCCCGGCGAGATGTCGATCTCGCTAGGGTTTCGGTGGTGGAATATGAGCGTGTCTTGCGTGTTCCTAGATTGGCGACCCTCCCGGCCTTTATAAAGGAGGCTGGGTCTAGGGAGTTCGTAACCGACTAGAGTTTACAAGTATGGTAGGTTCTACCGACATGAGCTTCGACTGTCTTGAGGCGTACTCTATCCTCCATGGGCTCCTTTAGTGGGACTTGAACGCCGTCTTCTAGTGGGCCGCCTGCTAGGCCCTAGTCCTTGCGTGAACCAGGTACCTTCATGGTGGGGCACCCGATAGGCAGGCCCACGTCAGTAGGTCACCCCGCGCGTTGTTGTTATGCCACTTGGCGCATTCTCGGTCGTTGCGGTCCCATTGTGGGGGTGTTTGTATGCTCGCCAAGTGTCATAACGAGAATAAAGTGGGACGAGGATGAGAGAAAAAGGGACACCTTAGGGTGGGAGTATAGTTTTCCCTTTTAGATTCCAAGACGCATATTTAAAAACAAAATATTTTGAGAATCGTTCGTCCACATTACGAAGCGTTTTCATTTTTTGAGCTCCTCGCGTTGAGATTTTCGAAATTAGATATCATGTTATAGGTTTTGGCGAACTTTTTTTGTACTCCCAAAATTTAAATGTCTATACTTCAAGTTTCAACGTCCTTATGTTTCGAAATTTTAGTGTACTATTGTCCTCTACGCGGGTGTGTTTTTGTACTCCGGCCTTCAACTTTACGTACTTCGTCTTTCGGTATTTTTGTACTTTGTAGTTCAGGAGTTTTGTACTTCATGCTTTTTATACTTCGTAATTTGTTGTACTCCGGCTTTCAATGTTTTGTACTTCGGGTTTCAGTGATTTTGTACTTTGTACGCTGAGAGTTTATATTTTGGGATTTTTTAATTCGCAATTTTTGTACTTCAACTCTCAGTGTTCTTATACTTCGATTATTTAAATTTTTGTACTTCGAATTTTAGTGTACATGTACTTCAAATACTGTGTACTTTACGGGATATTTGTTTTTGTACTTTTTCACCCGTGTGCGTCCGTTCGGTTTTTTCGGCTACAATGTACATGCAGGGGCGGACCCAAGTGTAGCTCAGTGGGGGCCTATGCCCCCACTCAAAATTTTGAATTCTTATAGGACAAAAATAATAGTAATATTTATGATACCAAACAGATATATTCTGAAAATATATTCCATGGTGAATCGAATGATATTGGTTTGATAATACGAATGTTGATTTTTTCTATGAAAGTGGTCAAACTTTAGCGAATTTGACTTCAGACAAATTTAATATGCGGAGTAAAAAGGAACAGAAGAGTACAAAGAGAGGTCGTATACTGACAAAATAGGCTTGCGCCCTGCTATATTAATATAGCAACCACCTGAAACATCTCGGAGACCACTGCTGGGGCAAACAGCACAATCAGGCCCAAAAGAAAAGAAAGAGAAAACAAAGCCGACATTGGCGGATCAACGAAAACAAAAGTGACTCGCAACCGCTGCGTCCTCTCCGGTGGATTCCCACCACGAAGCTAGCTCTCTGAATAGCTGTGCACCAAGCAGCACCTCCAAGAAGGTACACGATGACGCGCTGCTGCTCGGACTGGTCCTAGGTGAAAGGACAACGATGTCGCCTAGAGGGGGCTGAATAGGCGATTAAAACTTTTCCAGTTTAGGCTTGATAAATGCGGAATAAAACTAGTGTTTAATTTACCAAACACATAACCTAAATATTATAGGCTCAACTATGTGCACAACAACTTATGCTAAGCAAGACAAGAACAAGGTGATAGCAAGATATAAGACTTCAAGCATGAAGGCTACCATAATGTAAAGTGCATAAGTAAAGAACTCGGGTATAGAAATAACCGAGGCACACGGAGACAATGATGTTTTTCCGAGTTCCTCCTTTTGAGGGGAGTACGTCTCGTTGGAGGGTGTGAGCTTCACCACAACAGGCTTACTCAACGCCGCAAAGGTCTCACCCTATTCTCCGATGAACCACACCACAAAGGATTGGTTCACGTTCCACTATTAGTAACTTTCAATCTCGGGGCACGCATCCACAACTTAATCGGAGGCTCTCGAAGTCACCACAAGCTTGGGGCACACATCCACAACCGAATTGGAGGCTCCCAAGAACAGCACAACGCCATCTAGGGTCTAATGACCCAACAGTAACAAGCTCACAACTTTAACTTCCATGAATCCTCGTGGAGAGCACAACCGATGCACAAATGCAATGGCAAGAACACAAGAAGTGCTCAAGTTCTTCACTCCCAAATCCCACCAAAATCAACTAATACTTGTGGGGGAAAAGAGAGCAAGAACAAAGAAGAACTCAACAAATTGAACTCCAAGATCTAGATCCAAAGGGTTCCCCTCACTTAGAGAGAGATGGATTGGTGGAAATGTTGATCTAGATCTCCTCTCACTTTTCCCTCATAGATATGCAAGAATCATGAAAGGGATTGGGAGAGACACAAGCTTTCCAAGGTCAAGAATGCGGGGAAATTTTGTGCTTAGGAGCTCTGGTCACTTTGGGGAAGAAGGGGGCCTTATATTGGTCTCCACGAAATAGAGCCGTTGGAGGAAAACAGGGACCGGAAATTTCCGGGGCAAGTACCGGAAATTTCCGGACCTCCGAAAAATGACTAAATCCCTTAACTTTTTGGTACTGACTCTGGCCGGAACGTTGGCCGACCGGAACTTTCCGGCCTAAGGTCCGGAATTTCCGCCCCTCAGAAAACTGCATAAACACCAAAACGAAAACGACAATAACTTTTGTTTCCAAACTCTTTCGATGTTCTTGGGCTCGTTTGAATCACCACAACGAGCACTACAAGATCATGCAGAGAAACATCATAGTTCAACAGGGAGGATAAAACCAAATGTAAAAAGGTAAAACCTCTCTAGAGAATGCAAACCGGTAAAACCTCCAACATCAAAAACGCAACAAGATATTCATATGAAATCTGTTTTTGATGAACTAGAGCTTGGTATAGAGATGAACACAAGCTCTAAATCCTCACATGGATAAAAGCCAAATAAGAACCAAGAAATATGATATGCCAAGTATGCAAGCTTTTAGCTCTCCACAAAGATGTGATCAAGTTACTCACTTGAGAGCCCCTTTTGATAGTACGACTATCGATCCTATAACCCGGTCTCCCCAAAAGCATGAGACCGGTAAACTAGAAAACCTATCAAGATCATACCTTTGCCTTGAGCATTCTGTCAGGGGAATGATTAACCCGCGACTTAAGGCTGCGCTATCATTGTTGGGCCACGTGAAAGATGGGCCAATCTCGCATCGCGACTCGATAAAGGAAAGTTCCAGAAGGTCGGTGCAAACTTGCCTTGGAAGACAAGAAAGATAATCAGGCTTCGTGTAGAACTCTTGTAACCTGACGAGCCTCTGTGTATATAAAGAGGACTCGCAGGACTTAGAGAGGGTCAAGCTATCAAGCCCAAACCCTAGCTCATACGGCGAGTACCAGATCGGATCGCCTCCATTGTAACACCTCGATTATCATATCAATACCAATCTAGGGTAGGCAGGAAGTAGGTCTTTTACCTCACATTGAGGGGGCCGAACCTGGGTAAATCTGTGTTGATCTTTGTTCCTGCGATCCCAAGCTCGGAGATGCTTGACTCGCGTAATCCCACACCTACGAAGTCATCTATGACACCTGACGTGACAAACCCACGACAGTTGGCGCCCACCGTGGGGCCTGCGGTCAAGAGCGTCACGTTCCGCGCAGGATCCATGAAGGGAGCTGAAGATCTTGTTGTTGGCCGTATCATCACGGTCAATGGCACACCCCTCATCGACGATTCAAGCTGGGGGCCGGAAGCAGATTACTTGGAGACCGGCCACGTCATCCCGTTTGGATCCATCAACGTCTTCGTTGGCTTCATCGGTGGCAGGTCCGTTAGATCGGTCCAAGAAGGCGATTCAGTAGAAGAAGTCGCCGATGGGGAAGAATCCGTGGAAAGCATGGACTCGCAAGAGTTTGGGTCCATTATACCTGCCTTTGAAGAAAGTTGCTGGGGTTACCCACCAGAAATCGCATTATCACCAGATCGAGAGACGGCGCAAGTCGCGGTTTACACGACCGGAGGAGCAGGCGCATCAGGAACTGCTGGAGAAACCGAGGCATCGGCACCCCCAAGCAACCCACTTCTTGTCCCGTGTCAGCCACGAACGCCGCCCTCCGTGCAACAGAAATTGAGGCCGCCAGGGCCGAGCTCCTGTATGAGGTTCGAAGGATGGAAGAAGAGCGCCGCAGGCTCGATCAGATAAACCAAGGAATCCAACAGGAGCGGCAGAGAGTAGCCGCGCTGGCTGCGACTCAAACAGGTTGACCCGCAAACACAACTGCGCGCGACTCAACCAACAGTGGAAATCCCGCTCACTCCAGCCGCGGGAACGGGAATCCAGACGACTGCGGAAGGAAGGGTACCAACAAATCAAGAGACCCAGCAACAACCAAGGAGGTTTCACACCCCGCAGGGCCATTACCAGAACCCTGTCGATAATATGTATGCTGCGGCTAATATCTTGACTCAGATGGTACCAACAGGCGATGACCCGGTCAATGCTGAGGCGCGGCGCGCGATTCAGATGCTAAGTACGGCAGTCCTGCAACAAGCCAATAGGGCGGAAGCCGAAGCACAGCTGCCCCTCGTACCAGCCAATCACAGGATTGCAGCAGAAAGAAGCGTCCAAAGCAGGCCACCAGAGAACGTATCAGGAGTCGCACAGAGGCAGCAGGAGCAAGTCGCAGAAGCGCAGGCGAATATGCCAGTGTGCAAACGCGGCCCGCAGATAACCCCGCGGCGCGCCCACAGCCCTGTCCTCGCGACTCAAGGGACCGCGTGTTTCACTGAAAGGATCAGATCGGAACCTTTTCCTGAAGATTTCAAAGGGCCACGCAAGGTGGCAAACTACAACGCCAGCATGGATCCAACCACTGGCTGAACAATTACGAGATGGGGATGAGCATTGAACGCCTCAGAGGAAATATGTGCAAGGTACCTCAACATGATGCTAGAAGGTGCAGCGCACATATGGCTGCAAAATTTGCCTCCCAACTCTATAAATACTTGGGAGGAACTGAAGGATGCCTTCGTTAAGAACTTCCAAGGAACTTGCAAACGACTCTGCAATATAGAAGATCTAGAGCGTTGTGTCCAGAAGGAAGGCGAGTCAAGTCGCCATTGGATGAAAAGGGTGGCAGAAATAATACACTCCTCAGATAATATACCACCAAGCTCAGCCGTCCTGGTGATGGAGAAAAACTGCAAGTTTGAGCCGCTGATTCATAAGCTGGGTCGCATGAAGGATAAAGTCAAGAGCCTCAGCGAGGTGATGGCTGCGGCTAACAAATATGCCAGCTCAGATAAAACCAGAGACGCGTCAGACGGAGAAGAAGAGGAGGTTGCTGCCAAAGGAAAGAAAAACTCCAACAAGCCCCAGCAGCAGCAAACAAGCCACAACAACGCGAATCAAAACAAACGCAAAAACGAAGATGGTCACTCAGGGCTCGTCGCCAATGCGCGTGGAGGATTCAGAGGCCAGCGTGGAAGGGGTCGAGGATACGGCTCCCGTCCAATCAATATGCAAGAAGTTTTCAACCGGCCATGCGACCTTCATGCGACAGGTGATGGACGGCCAGCGGACCATACCAAGGCGCAATGCCACTATTACAAGAAGTGGAAAGAAGAGAGCCAACACAACGGGGGGAATTCCCATGAAGGAAACCCTAGTGCGGCTCATAACACAAATATTGGGCAGCACGGCGCGAGTAACCCCAGGCAACGGGGCAGTATCACACAATAGTTATCGATACCTCCAAAAGGAAGAGAAATTGAGCCGCAGAAGTCAGCAGGTGAACGCCGTGATACCAGCAACACCCAATTGGTTAAGGTGGTCAGAATACGCAGTAACCTGGAGTCGCGACGATCACCCGCCACAAGTACCTGGCAAGTTGGCACTGGTTGTGGCACCGTACGTTGCAGGATACAAGCTGACCAAAGTGCTTATGGATGGAGGAAGCAGCATTAATATCTTGTACTACGATACGTTCCAGCGTCTAGGACTCAAGGATTCCAGCCTGCAGCCCACGTCAACAGTGTTTCACGGCATTGTCCCAGGAAGGTCCGCACGGCCAGCGGGGAAAATAACCCTAGGGGTAACTTTTGGACAGAAGAGAACTTTAGAAGCGAATTCCTAGCTTCGAAGTGGTAAAATTCCAAAGCCCATATCACGCCTTGTTTGGAAGAACGGCCTTTGCTAAGTTTATGGCCAGGCCATGCTACGTGTACCTACAGTTGAAGATACCAGGACCAAAAGGGGTCATCACAGTGTACGGAGATAGAGAAAAAGCGATAGAATGTGAAAAGGAGATGCGGCCTTCGCAGAATCCGCCTGTGCCGCGGAAGAGCTAAAAGGTTATAAGTCGCAGGTGGACCCAAACGACATGAGTGTGGTTACCACGCCATCTGCCGAGCCACCAATGAAATTCAAAGCGGCCCAGGACACTAAGCAGATAAATCTTGTTCCTGGCGACTCATCCAAGCAAACCAGCATTGGAGCACACATGGAAGAAGAGCAGGAGAAGGCCCTCGTCGCTTTTCTCCAGGAAAATAAGGACATCTTCGCATGGAAGCCGTCAGATATGCCAGGGGTACCAAGAGAATTAGCAGAACATAGCCTCAAAGTGAACCCTGCGGCTAAACCAGTGAAGCAGCCACTACGGCGTTTCCACGATGATAGGAGAAAGGCAATAGGAGAGGAAATAGCTCGCTTGCTGGCTGCAGGATTCATCACGGAGGTATACCATCCGGATGGGTGGCAAACCCAGTATTGGTTATGAAAAAGAACGGTACGTGGCGAATGTGCGTTGATTACACCAGTCTTAACAAAGCTTGTCCAAAGGATCCATTTGCTTTGCCGCGAATCGACCAAGTGATTGATTCAACTGCTGGGTGCGAGCTGTTATGCTTTTTGGACGCCTATTCAGGCTACCATCAAATCAAGATGAAGAGGGAGGACCAAGAAAAGACGTCCTTCATCACACCCTTGGAGCTTTTTGTTATGTCAGCATGCCCTTTGGGTTGAAGAACGCAGGTGCGACTTACCAAAGATGCATTCAGAATTGTCTACATGAGCAAATAGGTCGCAACGTTCACGCCTACGTGGATGATATTGTGGTTAAGTCGCAAGTTAGCCAGGATCTTATTAGTGATCTGGCAGAGACATTCACAAATCTCAGAAAATACAACATGAAGCTCAACCCCACAAAGTGCGTCTTTGGAGTACCAGCAGGAAAGCTATTGGGATTCATAGTATCAGAAAGAGGCATTGAGGCCAATCCTGACAAGATAAAGGCCGTGATGGATCTCCAAAAGCCAGAAAAGATAAAAGATGTGCAGCGACTTACGGTTGCGTAGCAGCTTTGAGTCGCTTTATATCAAGATTGGGAGAGAAAGCACTACCTTTGTACAGACTGTTGAAAAAATCAGACACCTTCGTTTGGGACGCAGAGGCCGACGAAGCTCTGACAGCCTTGAAACATCAATTGACAAATGCTCCAGTTCTGGCGGCTCCAAAGGATAAAGAGCCATGCTACTATACATAGCGGCAAATTCCCGTGCTGTGAGCGCTGTCATGGTTGTGGAGAGACAAGAACGGAAAGGAATACCCTGTCCAGAGACCAGTATATTACGTGAGCGAAGTCCTCACAGCTTCCAAACAGCGTTACCCACAGTGGCAGAAGTTGGTGTTTGGAGTGTTCATGGCGAGTCGCAAGCTGAAGCACTACTTCCAAGAACATCCAATAACTGTGGTTAGTTCAGCACCATTGGCAGATATCATCGTAATCGAGAAGCTACTGGAAGAGTCGCTAAGTGGGCGATCGAGTTGGGACCACATCACATCAGCTACGAGCCGCGCACATCAATTAAGTCGCAAGCCCTTGCAGATTTTATTAACGATTGGACAGAAATCCAAGTCGCTCCTAGCATGGCAGAAACCAAATACTGGACCATGCATTTTGATGGGTCAAGACAGTTGCAAGGCTCGGGGGCTGGAGTTGTTCTAACATCTCCCAAGGGAGACAAGCTGCGGTATGTGTTACAGATACACTTCAACTGCACAAATAACGTGGCGGAGTACGAGGCACTGCTTCATGGTCTACGTATAGCAAAGGAGATGAACATCAGTCGCATACGCTGTTTTGGCGATTCAGACTTGGTGGCACAGCAGGTCTCTGGAACGTGGGACAGCAAGGATGCGAACATGGCTGCATATAGAAGAGAGGTGGACAGAATTGCTGGACATTTCACTGGATACCAAGTTGAACATATTGATCGGAGACAAAACGAAGCTGCAGATGCCCTGTCTCGGCTTGGATCCAACAGACAGTCAGTCCCACCCAATGTTTTCCTGGATGAACTGCACAATCCATCAGTCAAACCTCCAGCAGAGATTGACATTGCAGAGCCAGAGGATGATTCAACTTTAGTCGCAGCCCTGCATGAACAGCCAGGATGGACAGAGCCATACATGGCATATTTAAGTCGCGGAGTGCTGCCAGACGATGAGATTGAGGCGCGCAAAATCATACGACGATCAAAGGCCTATACAATCATCAACAACGAATTATACAAGCGCAGCGTGTCAGGAGCATTCCAAAGATGTGTCTCACCAGAAGAGGGACGAAAAATCTTGCACGAAATTCATTCAGGCGATTGTGGCCATCATGCTTCGTCAAGATCTTTGGTGGCAAAGGCGTTCCGACATGGATTCTTCTGGTTAACAGCATTAGCAGATGCAGAGCAAATTGTCAGAGTGTGCGATGGATGTCAAAGATACGCTAGGCAAGATCATATGCCAGCTCAAGCACTTCGCACAATACCCATCACATGGCCTTTTGCCGTATGGGGTTTTGACATGGTAGGGCCTTCAGACGGTCTTCAAACGGAAAAACTCACCTCTGGTCATGGTGGACAAATTCACAAAGTGGATAGAAGCAGAACCTGTGGGAGATTGCGAGGCTGAAACAGCAGTCAAGTTCTTGAAGAAGGTCATATTCCGCTTCGGTACCCCCATAGTATCATTACAGACAATGGGAGCAACACCTCTGAAGGGGCTACACAGATATTTTGCGCAGACAATGGGATAAGATTGGACCTCACGTCAGTAGCACACCCGCAGAGCAATGGACAAGCTGAGCGAGCTAACCAGGAAATTCTCCATGGAATTAAGCCGCGCCTTATTGAAAAGGTCGAAGCATCTCCAGGATGTTGGGTGGAAGAACTGCCAGCAGTACTGTGGAGCTTAAGAACAACCCCTAACAGATCCACAGGATTTACACCATATTTCATGGTCTATGGAGCAGAAGCAGTCATGCCCAGCGACATCATACATGATTCACCAAGAGTTGCGGCTTACATCGAGACAGATAATGAGATAGCTCGGCAAGACTCGGTGGACACATTAGAAGAGGTTAGAGACTTGGCAGCATCAAGGTCAGCGTATATCAACAAGACTTGCGACGCTATCATGCCAGACGCATCAAAACCCGCACCTTTCAAGAAGGCGACCTAGTACTGCGACTTAAACAAGATCACAAGGGAATGCATAAGCTGTCCTCTCCATGGGAAGGACCCTACATCATCAGCAAGAAGCTAAACAATGGGTCGTACTACTGCTGGATGTAAGGGAAGAAAGCAGCGAACGCCATGATTTCGAGGATCGTCTCGAGGCACCTCGCCCTTGGAACGTCGCACACCTGCGACCGTACTATACATAAGAAAAGGCTAATCAGAGCCAAGCATCATCCTTTCCAGCTTTATAGCTGAGTATCATCACAGCCACTCAGGGCTAGAACTTCAACTTTGGTCGCCACCTAGGCGCGACCTATGCAACATCTGATCGCCACCCAGGCGCGATCGACCCTTGTATCAGAAACCGGCTGCCACCTAGGCGCGGCCGTAAACTTTGTATCATCTCTGGTCGCCACCTAGGCGCGACCGACCCCATGTATCACCATGGATCGCCACCTACGCGCGATCCAACCCTATGTATAACACTCGGTTGCCACCTAGGCGCGACCTTATGTGTCATCATAATCAAAGCTTATCATAGCTTAGCCTATCATGGCAATATCATTATGTTTCTTGGGGTCTTTGTTACCCTGAAACAGCCAATTTATTGGCAATTATCAAATTTACCTTAAGTTGGATTGCTACTCGCATTATGTGGCCAAAGTACTGGGGTGTGGCGTCAATCGAGCTTGATTGCCTATCATGGCCGCTCTCGACCCTGAACACACATGTTCCTAGGAAATACTGAGTCGCGCGAGTGCCCACTTAAGGATTCAGATGGCCTAACTAGAGGTCGATGTACTGCTTATAGTACGGCAACACCAATTACAATTACTTGTATCTTAACAATTGTTTTATTCATGATATCAAGTTACAGGTGATGACCTTCAAGTTCTCTGAGAAGAATTGAGATGATTACCACTTACATCCTCTCAATCCTTGGGGGCTACATCATATTATCATCAAAAATTTGAAGATGGATCGTCATCAAGTTCTGAAGCCAATCCTGCACAATTATAGTCGCAAAATAGAAAAAGCTCATGAAGTCAGATGATCTTCCAGGTGCGAGTCAGATGATCTTCCAGGTGCGAAATGAGAAGAATTGAGATGATTACCACGTTACATACTCTAACAAAGAAGCTCACGAAGTCAGATGATCTTCCAGGTGCGAGTCAAGGCCAATCCTGCACAATTATAAGTCGCGAAATAAGAAAAAGCGCGGCCTAAACATTCAAGATCAAGAAATACTATGAAGTTCAGGCCACGCTTGGGGGCTAATGTCGGGGGAATGATTAACCTGCGACTTAAGGCTGCGCTATCATTGTTGGGCCACGTGAAAGATGGGCCAATCTCGCATCGCGACTCGATAAAGGAAAGTTCCAGAAGGTCGGTGCAAACTTGCCTTGGAAGACAAGAAAGATAATCAGGCTTCGTGTAGAACTCTTGTAACCTGACGAGCCTCTGTGTATATAAAGAGGACTCGCAGGACTTAGAGAGGGTCAAGCTATCAAGCCCAAAACCCTAGCTCATACGGCGAGTACCAGATCGGATCGCCTCCATTGTAACACCTCGATTATCATATCAATACCAATCTAGGGTAGGCAGGAAGTAGGTCTTTTACCTCACATTGAGGGGGCCGAACCTGGGTAAATCTGTGTTGATCTTTGTTCCTGCGATCCCAAGCTCGGAGATGCTTGACTCGCGTAATCCCACACCTACGAAGTCATCCATGACACCTGACGTGACAAACCCACGACACATTCTACTTGAGCTAGATGATGACGATCTTGACCTCCTCAAGTTGGAACACCTTTCTTCATCGTGCTAGCTAGTACATGCTCTGCACGGTGAAGACTTGCAAATTGCTCCCCCATACTCCACTATGTGAGAGGCTCTTTTAGGAACATCTTCACTTGACCATTATCTTGATGACTACCATTACTTGACGTCATCCTCCATGGTCTATACAAAATCTTTCTTTTGATGCAAGCGCATGGAGAGATACCTAACCCACAAAGATACTCCACATACATATATCATGGGTTAGTTTACAAAGCTATATGGACAATTTCTTATCATACCATTGGACCAATGATCCCTCAAGGTACATCAACTAGCTTTGTGTGTTGATCAACTTAAATCCACTCTTTTCACTAAGCCTTGATCAACTTGTATCTTTCATTCTCTCTTCACAAAGATGATGTCTTGAAGGTGAACATGAATATCCACGCTATCATATCCTTCAAGACATACTTGCAATATGCTCAATTCTACACAAGACCATTCTTCATATAAACCCTTGGATAGAACCTTGGTCATCATATAAGCTTCTAGAGCACAACACATTAACTCCAATCTTTTCCCATGGACAAGATCTATAAGGATATCTCAATGCGAACATTAGTCCACAAGGATTGTCATTAATTACCAAAACCACACATGAGGGCACATGCACTTTCACTAGGGTTTCCCCCGGTATGCAACAGGTAGTGGGGAAGGGGTACACCTGACGCCCTTCAAGAAGGATCATCAACACTCACAAGCATCGCTGCATCGGTGTCAATGACAGGGATTTCTCCTGACCCCCAAAAAACCACATATGTGGACAATCCGAAGCGCCCCACCCATCTTGCCGTCCACCAACATACGTATTGGGTTGCGGGTAAAACTTTAAAATTTTCCGTAACCTTGCCGCTAAGATCTATTCTATGAAGATATGCTGCACCCCATAATGCTAGATCTAGATACTTACAAACACTGTTGTTGAAGATCTTGTGTTTGTCAAAGTAGATGTCGGTGAAGCCTGATGAAGAATCTCACGTCCACGCCGGGAGGTGAGATTGTTGCCGATCCGTCGTCGAGGAACTACTTGCGCAGCCCCGCTCTAACAGTAACTACACGTACACCGCACCAACCCGCCAACACGTTCGCCGCCTAGAGCCACTAGCACCGACGAAGAGAGATAGCCTTTCGGCGTAGTTTAGGTGGTAGATCTAATCAACTTGATTAGATCTATATGAGAGGATTAGAGCCGTCTAATTCTCAACACATGAGATCTACTAGAAAGAGAGTGAAATAACAACGGAGGCAATTGTGTGTTTTCAACCCATGGGGTTGGGGGTGTTTATATAGGTGGCCAAAGGGTAGGGGACTTGGGGGAGGAGGCAAAGCCTCCCCCAAGTGGTGCGCCGGCCCTAGGAGGAGGAGTCGTCCTCCTCCTAGTCCAACCCCTCCCCAAGTCGGATTGGAGGAGGACTCCTCCCTCCCAACCGCCTCAACCTAGTGGGCCTAGCCCACTAGGGTTTCGGCCAAGGGGGGAGTCCCCCCCCCCACTTGGTTTGGCCCACCCGCCCCACTTGGGGGTGCGGCTGCCTTGTGGGCCCCATGGGCCCACTTGGCAGCCCCCTGGTGGTGGGCCCCAAATAAAATCCTTTATTTAATATTTTCCAATTTAATTAATTAAATAAATAAATAATTGGTTTGTCTAATTAATTCCTCCTTGAATATTTCCTTCTACAGAAAATTCTCGGAATTAATTACTTGTCGTATAAACATATTTACATGATCCGGGATACCTAGTATCCGCCGACAAAACTCTCGGAACAATATTTCCCTCTTATATAAACCTTCAAAATAAATCTGACAGTAATAGAAACAATTCCTATCACCCCGGGACATTAGATGTCTGCCTTCTCTCTGATTCAAAACATCACCGGAACAAGTTCTTGTGACATCGGAGCTACTCCGACACTATCTCATTACCACTTAGACTACAACTTTATTCTCTCAATAAAAGGTTGACTCACAGCTTAAGTGTGTGTAACCCGAAAGGTTCAGTAAACACAAAGACATGTCTGGGAACTTACCTGACAATAACCAGCATTGGGACCTAGACGGCCGTACTGGCTCCCGTGTGTTCATGAGTGA
Organism: Poa pratensis; assembly: GCA_947311845.1. Lineage (NCBI taxonomy): Eukaryota > Viridiplantae > Streptophyta > Magnoliopsida > Poales > Poaceae > Poa > Poa pratensis. The sequence continues at coordinate 47,866,130 of CAMZMU010000079.1, read as the reverse complement.
AGGACAGAACCTGTGTGTTTCTCATTAAGCTAATCCCCTTACGTACACGATACCAATGATATCTCGAGATTGAGACAATGTGCTCTAGTGTGATCAAACCCTTCGATCATAACACATATTATTCTCGTACCAATATCATTCTCTTTTCTCATTCCGTATTTATATTGTCCCATGATTAATCACGCTGTGTCTGGCCAGACGATTGGGTGACAATAATAATACTGAGATGGCCTAGAGGATGTATCTCTCCATCGTCTGGAGGAGTAAGTGTCATTCCTGAATAATCTCTGTTCCAATACATTTAGTTCACGCCCAAAAGCCACCGTTATGGTTCCCAGTTACGGCCGGACGTTAGGTGACAATCAAATCATGAGTGTCGAATAAGCGATCACTAGATATTCTCATAGCAAAGGAATACAGCTAATGAAAACTAAACATATGATCAATTGCTACCTTCATCATTGACGATTAGTCTCTTAGCAAGATCATACAATGGGTCGGTTCAGTACTATTGTCATTCCGACAGTAAACTCCTATAGTTGTGTGACTTATACAAAGTCCATGATCAGGAAAACATGATCATCAAACAACAAGGTAGGCTAATCTTAGAGACAAGACCAGGAACACTTTTACTTGTTCGTATCTCTACACCTGTATTGGAGGTTTTCCTCTTGAACACGTTGTATTTGCTATTCAAGTGCCCAATACAGTTATAGCATAAAGATATAAACATTAATAATAAACTTGGAGATAAATAATAACTAAGTTATTATTGTCTCTAGGGCATATATCCAACAATACGCCACCACATAATTGAAGTCACCATCGGTGCATCACCATGGCAAGAGCTGCGCGACCGACCGAACTGAGAAGAACCCGCCAGACAGGGAGCGGCAGTACCACATCCACGCGGGAGGGACCAACCTCCACCGCCATAGACAGTAGCCGATCGGACGCAGCAGGCAAGAGCACACCAGGCCACCATTGGAGCCGGAGGGCGGCAGCAGCACAACCACCTGGAGGTCGTACACTCGTATGAGATGTCTAGCTCCGTGCCGGTTTTACCTCTGCGGTGTACATGTGCTTGTGCGTTAGGCTCATACGCTTATGCTAGCTCCGTACTCGAGCGTGCGCATCCCTGGCTAATCGCGCCGGTCTTCCAGGAGCTCGCCTCGCGCCTCGCTATGCCTGCGTGGGAGCTAGTCTGTTCCCTCCGAAGCAGTTAAATCTGCCATACATATGAAGCGGTCTCGTTAGGGGTGCAACCTCTAGGAAGGAAAACCTTCCGATAGTGATACCCGTGCACGATCGACGGAGAAATTAAAAGGAAGAAGTCTATTTAAATCTTAAACTTGTAGAGCTTAGCTAGATCAAACCCGAACTTCGAATTTCGGAAATTGGCACTCTAAACTTGTGAATGCCGGTCTATTTAAAACCCTGAACCTGTTCATGCCAAGAAAATGCACCTGAACTAAATATTCGCTCACTGCCAAAGATGCCCCACTTGTGATGTCCATCATTTTCCTCACGGTTTCCCTTCTCTCCTCCCATGTTCTAACTGTTTCGGGTTGGGGGAGCTCCTCACCGCGCCTCGTGTAGTCTCTGCTGAACGTGAGCCGGCGGGCACTCCACACTGGCTAGGTCTCAGGACTGGGCGTGCAAGCAAGGCATCGCGGCCTTGTGCTCACGATTCTCTCCTCTCGCCCTATGCACCAGCACAACCTCTTCGCCACCTCGCGGCTGACGAAATTACCACCACCATGTTTGCGTCGTGAAGTGTTGGAAATATGCCCTAGAGGCAATAATAAAAATGTTATTATCATATTTCCATGTTCATGATATATGTTTATTTTCCATGCTATAATTGTATTAACCGGAAACATAATATATGTGTGGTTGCATAAACAACACAGCGTCCCTAGTAAGCCTCTACTAGACTAGCTCGTTAACTAATGATGGTTATGGTTTCCTAACCATGAACATGAGTTGTTAATTAATTAACGGGATCATGTCATTAGAATAATGACGTGATGGACAGACCCAACTAAGCATAACAATATTGATCGTTTCATTAAGTTTATATTGTCATGCCTTTTATTGTCAAGTATCATGTTTCTTAGACCATGAGATCATGTTATTCCCCGGTACCGGAAGAATACTTTGGGGACATCAACCATCACTTCGTGACAGGGTGATCATAAAGGTGTCTTACGGGTATCTCAGAAAGTACTTGTTGAATTACATGAATCAAGACTGGGATTTGTCCCTCCGTGTTTCGGAGAGGTATACTCTTGGCCCACACCGTAGTGCACATTCGGTAACGCTTGCAAGCATGTGACTAATGAGTTAGCCACGGAGAATGTTGTATTACGGAACGAGTAAAGAGTACTTACCGGTAACGAGATTTAACTAGGTATAGTGATACCCACGATCAAATCTCGGGTAAGTAAAATATCGTGTGACAAAGGAAATTGTATACGGATTATAGTAGGCCACGACATAGTGGTTCAACCGATAAAGATCTTCGTTGAATGTGTGGGAGTCATTATGGATATCCTGGTCCCTCTAATGTTTATTGATCGGAGAGGTGTCTCGATCATGTCTGCACATTCTCGAACCCATAGGGTCACACACTTAATGTTCGGTAATGCTAGAATAGCTCTGGGATAATTTTATTAATGGCGTCCGAATATTGTTCGGAGTCTCGGATGAGATCCTAGACATCACGAGGAGCTCCGGAAGAGGCCGGAGGTAAAGATTTATATATGGCAAGTTGATTTCAGGGTTCCGGAAAAGTTCAGGATTTTTTTGGCAGAGTGTCGGAATGTTCTAGAAGGTTCCGGAGGCTCCCACTATGGTGCCCACCTGTCCCGAACGACCAAGGGTGGCCCACTGGTCCATTTGACTAGCCCTCCTTGGTCCATGTGGCCAATCAATGGGCAGCCCTTAAATCGGGGGGTTAGCACTCTTGAAAGAAGGGGTTACTACCTTTTAAAGGAGAGGGGGGTTACCACTCTTTAAAGAGGGAGGTTACTACCTTGGGAATTAAGTGGATGCAGCTCCCTTGCCTATATAAGAGAGTAGAGAGGCACACCAAGTGACCAAGGCTTGGCCGCACCACTTGCTTGTTGCACCTCTACCTCCCGCGCACCGCTTGGCGAAGCCCTGCCCGCGGGAACTCTCCACCATATCCACCACCACGCCGTTGTGCTGCTGGAATCGATCCCACCTACTTCTCCCTATAGCTTGCTGGATCAAGAAGAGGGAGACGTCATCGAGCTGTACGTGTGCAAGCCTCCGGAGGTGCTGCTCATTTGCGGTGCTGATCGGATCGAACATCATCAACAACTTCACTGAGCTGCGTTGAAATAAACGTTCAACGCGCGTGTTCTTCAAGGGTATGATGAACTACTCTCCCCGTTACTAGCATCTTCTAGATTGGAGAGCCAGATCTATGCGTAGATGTTTTGGTACGGGTAGAATACATATGTGTATGTGGGCGTTGATAATCATGTTATTACTTCTGTTGTGTATTTTGAATCTTAGTGGCATAGTGGGATGAAGCGGCCCGTACTAACTTTACATGTCCGCCTACATGAGACTTGTTCCACGACTGACATGCAACTTGTATTGCATAAGTGGCTTTGCGGGTGTCTGTCTCTCCCACTATAGTTAAGATTTAATCTACAACGGGTGGTTGATAATTTGTTTATCACCGTTTTGGTTTCATGTTCATAGGTAAGAACGGTTCTTTCTTCGTAAGCGCTAAGCCCGTAAAATTTGCAAAGAATAAGGGAGAGGCGTCTAACTTGTTTTTGCAGGGGTGCTTGTGATATGGTATAGCCCAAACTGTTTCATATGATATATTTGTGATGTATGAGATGATCATGTTTTGTAATGTTTCACGACTTACATGTCGATGAGTACGGCAACCGGCAGGAGCCATATGGTTGTCCTAATTATTTATTGTATGACCTGCGTGTCAACTTCAAACGCCATGTAATTGCATTATTTATCGCTATGAGTTAGTATTTGGAATGCAACATGTGGAGACAACCAAGGCGCCACATGAACATGGCGCCATGATGGAGATCATGCCGGTGCGTTTAAGATGGAGATCAAGACGCAATAAAAGGGCTATACCATGTCACATATTTTTATGCATGTGATGTTTATCCTTTTATGCATCTTATTTTGCGTGTGCTCGACGGTAGCATTATAAGATGATCCCTCACACAATATCAAGATAAAGTGTTCTCCCTTAGTATGCACCGTCGCGAAAGTTCGTCGTTTTGAAGCATCTCGTGATGATCGGATGTGGTAAACTCTACGTTCACATACGACGGGTGTAAGCCAGTTTTACACATGCGGAAATACTTTGGTTAACTTGACGAGCCTAGCATGTACAGACATGGACTCGGAACACGACGAACCGAAAGGTTAAACACGAGTCATATGAATGATATGATCAACATTTCGATGTTCACCATTGAAACTACATCCTCTCTCGTGAAGATCGGACTTGGTGTAGTGGATTTGGATCGTGTACCACTAGACAACTATGAGGGATGTTGTTTTAAGTGGGAGTTCGTTAGTAATTTGATTAAAATGAACTCTTTATCATGAACATAGTCTAAAGATGTCTTTGCTAAAATGTTGTAGATCATGGCCCGCAACGTAGCTCAGTTCAACTTCAGCGCATTCCTTGAGAAAGAAAAACTGAAATCATCTGGTTCAAACTTCACTGACTGGCACCGCAACCTGAGGATTATCCTCACTGGGTGTAAGAAGCATTATGTGCTCGATGCTGCGCTAGGTGACCCACCTGCAGACAATGCGCCTGAAGCAGAACAAAATGTCTTTGAGACGCGCAGAGATGACCACATTATAGTTGCCTGTGCCATCCTTACATCTCTGGACACTGATCTCCAGAAACGTTTTGAACATCACGGCGCCTATGAGATGGTTGAAGAGCTGAAAACCATGTTTCAGACTCAGACCCGCGCTGAGAGATATGAGATCTCTGATAAGTTCTATACATGTAAGATGGAGGAGCACAGCTCTGTCAGTGAACATGTTGTCACCATGGGAGGCTATATCCAACGCCTAATTCAGCTGGGATGTGTGATCCCGGATGAGTTAATCACTGACAGGGTGCTGCAGTCGCTCCCTCCGAGCTACAAAGGCTTTGTGCTGAACTATAACATGCAAGGCATGAATAAGACTCTTAATGAGCTCTTTGCGATGCTGAAATCTGCAGAAGTGGACATCAAGAAAGAACATCAAGTGTTGATGGTCAATAAGACCACCAGTTTCAAGAAGGTTAAGGCCAAAAAGGGTCACTTCAAGAAGAGTGGCAAATCTGTTGCTGCTCAGGGCGGCAAACCTGTTGCCACACCTGTGAAACCCAAGGCTGGTCCTAAGCCGGACACTGTGTGTTTCTACTGCAAGGGAGACGGTCACTGGAAGCGTAACTGCGCCAAATACTTGGCGGATAAGAAGGCTGGCAACGTCAAAGGTATATTTGATATACATGTTATTGATGTGTACCTTACTAGTTCTCGTAGTAGTGCCTGGGTATTTGATACTGGTTCGGTTGCTCATATTTGCAACTCGAAACAGGAGCTGCAGAATAAACGGAGACTGGCGAGGGATGAGGTGACGATGCGCGTCGGGAATGGATCGAAGGTCGATGTCATCGCCGTCGGGACACTACCTCTTCATCTACCTTCGGGATTAGTTTTAAACCTGAATAATTGTTATTTGGTGCCTGCGTTAAGCATGAACATTATATCTGGATCTTGTTTATTGCGAGACGGTTACTCATTTAAATCAGAGAATAAAGGTTGTTCTATTTCTATGAGTAATATCTTTTATGGTCATGCACCCAACGTAAATGGTTTATTCTTGTTGGATCTCGATAGTAGTACTTCACACATCCATAACATTGATGCTAAAAGATGCAAAACGAATAATGATAGTACCACATACTTGTGGCACTGCCGTTTAGGTCATATTGGTGTAAAGCGCATGAAGAAACTCCATTCTGATGGACTTTTTCAATCACTTGACTTTGAATCATTTGATACGTGCGAACCATGCCTCATGGGTAAGATGACTAAGACACCGTTTTCCGGTACGATGGAACGGGCGAGTGATTTGTTGGAAATCATACATACTGATGTGTGTGGACCAATGAGCATTCCAACACGTGGTGGATATCGTTACTTCCTAACTTTCACTGATGATTTGAGTAGATATGGGTATATTTACTTAATGAAACACAAGTCTGAAACATTTGAAAAGTTCAAAGAATTTCAGAGTGAAGTAGAAAATCATCGTAACAGGAAGATCAAATTTCTACGATCTGATCGTGGAGGGGAATATCTGAGTTACGAGTTTGGCATGCACTTGAAAAATTGTGGAATTGTTTCCCAACTCACGCCACCTGGAACACCACAGCGTAATGGTGTGTCTGAACGTCGTAATCGTACTTTATTAGATATGGTGCGTTCTATGATGTCTGTATCCGATCTGCCAATGTCATTTTGGGGGTATGCATTAGAGACAGCCGCATTCACTTTAAATAGGGCACCATCTAAATCCGTTGAGACGACACCATATGAGTTGTGGTTTGGTAAGAAGCCAAAATTATCGTTTCTTAAAATTTGGGGATGCGAGGCTTATGTCAAAAGGTTACAACCTGATAAGCTCGAACCCAAAGCGGAAAAATGTGTCTTCATAGGATATCCAAAGGAAACCATTGGGTATACCTTCTATCACAGATCCGAAGGCAAAGTTTTTTTTGCTAAGAATGGATCCTTTCTTGAGAAGGAGTTTTTTCGAAAGGAGTGAGTGGGAGGAAAATAGAACTAGACGAGGTTATTGAACCTTCTCCCGAATTGGAGAGCAGCGCAGCGCAGGAAGATTTGGATCTTCAGGCGCCGCCTTCACCAGCTAGAGAGAAAGAAGCTGATGATAGTGATCACGCAGTTTCGGTCAAAGTTCCCGTTCGCAGGTCGACAAGGTTACGTACTGCTCCTGAATGGTACGGTAATCCTGTCTTGAACATTTTATTGTTAGACAATGATGAACCTATGAACTATGAGGAAGCGATGATGAGCCCAGACTCTGGAAAATGGCAAGACGCCATGAACTCTGAAATGGAATCCATGAAGGAAAACCAAGTGTGGACTTTGGTTGACCTTCCTGATAGCCGTAAGGCTGTTGAATGTAAATGGATTTTCAAGAAGAAAACAGACGCTGACGGTAATGTCACCGTATATAAAGCTCGACTTGTCGCAAAAGGTTTTCGACAAATTCAAGGAGTTGACTACGATGAGACCTTCTCACCCGTAGCGATGCTAAAGTCTGTTAGGGTTCTACTAGCAATTGCTGCTTATTTCGATTATGAAATTTGGCAGATGGATGTCAAAACTGCGTTCCTCAACGGAAACGTTGAAGAAGAGTTGTACATGGTACAACCCGGAGGTTTTGTCGATCCTAAGGATGCTGATAAAGTGTGCAAACTTCAGCGATCCATCTATGGACTGAAGCAAGCATCCCGGAGTTGGAATCTTCGATTTGATGAGGTGATCAAAGGTTTTGGATTTATCCAAAATTATAAAGAAGCTTGTGTTTACAAGAAAGTGAGTGGGAGCTCGGTTGCATTCCTGGTTTTATATGTAGATGACATATTACTTATTGGGAATGATGTGGAGCTGCTTAACAGTGTGAAAGATTATTTGAATAATAGTTTTTCAATGAAAGATCTTGGTGAAGCTGCATACATATTGGGCATAAAGATCTATAGAGATAGATCAAGACGCTTAATAGCACTTAGTCAAAGTAAATACCTTGAGAAGATAGTGAAGAAATTCAATATGCAGGATGCAAAGAAAGGTTCTTTGCCCATGTTACAAGGTAAGCCATTGAGTATGACTCAGTGTCCAACTACAGCAAAAGAAATAGAAAGGATGAAGAAAATCCCCTATGCCTCGGCCATAGGTTCTATTATGTATGCCATGTTGTGTACTAGACCGGATGTGTCCCATGCTCTTAGTTTGACGAGCAGGTACCAGAGTGATCCTGGAGAGGCTCACTGGACAGCAGTTAAAAAGATCCTTAAGTACCTAAAGAGGACTAAGGACATGTTTCTTGTCTATGGTGGTGATGGAGCTCTCCGTAAAAGGTTACGTTGATGCTAGCTTCGATACTGATCCAGATGACTCGAAATCTCAAACAGGGTATGTCTTTATCTTGAACGGAGCTGCGGTTAGCTGGAGGAGTTCCAAGCAAACCGTCATTGCGGCATCTACATTAGAGGCGGAGTATATGGCCGCTTCTGAAGCAGCGAAAGAAGGGATAGGCTGAAGGAGTTCGTCACTGAACTCGGCGTTGTTCCGAGCGCACTGGATCCCATGGAGATTTTTTGTGACAACACTGGTGCCATTGCTCTGGCCAAGGAACCAAGATGTCAGAAGAGTTCCAAGCATATCAAACACCGGTTTCATCAAATTAGTGAGCATGTCAATGAAGGAGATATTACCATTAGCAAAGTACATATGGATCATAATATCGCAGATCCGTTGACTAAAGTTCTTCCACAGACAAAACATAATCAGCACCAGAAGGCCATGGGTGCTAGATTTCTACCAATGTAAACTAGATTGTTGACTCTACTGCAAGTGGGAGACTGTTGAAATATGCCCTAGAGGCAATAATAAAAATGTTATTATCATATTTCCATGTTCATGATATATGTTTATTTTTCATGCTATAATTGTATTAACCGGAAACATAATACATGTGTGGTTGCATAAACAACACAGCGTCCCTAGTAAGCCTCTACTAGACTAGCTCGTTAATTAATGATGGTTATGGTTTCCTAACCATGAACATGAGTTGTTAATTAATTAACGGGATCATGTCATTAGAAAAATGACGTGATGACAGACCCAACTAAGCATAATAATATTGATCGTTTCATTAAGTTTATATTGTCATGCCTTTTATTGTCAAGTATCTTGTTTCTTAGACCATGAGATCATGTTATTCCCGGGTACCGGAAGAATACTTTGGGGACATCAACCATCGCTTCGTGACAGGGTGATCATAGTGGTTCAACCGATAAAGATCTTCGTTGAATGTGTGGGAGTCATTATGGATATCCTGATCCCTCTAATGGTTATTGATCAGAGAGGTGTCTCGATCATGTTTGCACGTTCTCGAACCCGTAGGGTCACACACTTAACGTTCGGTAACGCTAGAGTAGCTTTGGAATAATTTTATTAATGGTGTCCGAATATTGTTCGGAGTCTCGGATGAGATCCTAGACATCACGAGGAGCTTCGGAAGAGTCCGGAGGTAAAGATTTATATATGGCAAGTTGATTTCAGGGTTCCGGAAAAGTTCGGGATTTTTTTGGTAGAGTGTCGGAATGTTACAGAAGGTTCCGGAGGGTCCCACTATGAGGCCCACATGTCCCGGACGACCAAGGGTGGCCCACTGGTCCATTTGACCAGCCCTCCTTGGTCCATGTGGCCAATCAATGGGCAGCCCTTAAATGGGGGGTTAGCACTCTTGCAAGAAGGGGTTACTACCTTTTAAAGGAGAGGAGAGGTATCGACGCCTTCCACTGTCGGTAGCAGCGAGGTGGAGTCGAACATGTCCGGGGTGCTATCTGTGGCCATGGCGCCGTCGCAGCGTGCAAGCGACAGAAACGAGCACGACCGAGTGGCAGTGGCTATGCTCACAACATACCACATGGCTTCCTGGAAGCGGTGGAAACAAGCCAGGCTAGATGGGTCAGAGTTGCATGAATCATGTTGAGGTGGTGGTGTTAGAACAATATTGTTTTTCTCATTGGTGAGAACCTGAGAGGGGTGTGGCTACACTTGCCTACAGAGCCCCAGAGCGCCATGGAGATGTTGAAGGCTGCACAACCCAGTGCCGCTATGGAGACGAACATCACACTGCTCCATGGCCTTTAACTCGCTACATAGCAACTAAACATATCATTCTCGATGCCAGTGGTTGCTGCTACAACGCAAACATACAATTGGTGTTTGGAAATCGCGATAGGCAGGACTCCGGACGAGATCAACATGGGCAATTTCTTGGTCAAACCGGCTAAGAGAAAGAGACTAGGGAAGCTGGATATGACACGTGGGCCCCACTATTTAGTGAGAGTACACTATAACCCAACCAGTTTTTTCTCTTTCCCAATGCACCAAACAGGTGTAGATTCTACTTATAATAGACCGAGATTTACAAGTTCAGAGTGCCAATTTTCGGAATTGGAAGTTCGGGACGCGATTTGGCTAACCTGTACGAGTTCAAAATTTAAAATAGACTTTTTCCAAATAAAAACGGTGCGCGGGGCCAGCCAGGCTGCCCAAGGATCCGAACTATAGCTGGCCATCTGGGCCGCACGGCACGCTAGCGGCACGGCACGATAGCGACACGATTATATTCATGCCGTGCCGTGCCGGCCCACGGGCCTCGGCTCGAGGTTGGGCATGGGCACGCCGGCACGCTAGCGGTACGTTGGCCCGGCACGGCACGGTCGGCCCACGTAGGGCCCGACAAGCTGGTAATTAAAAAAAATAAAGAGATAAAGGTGATACGATTTTAATAATTTTTATTAAGCTAGCAAGCCGCCTCATTAAAACCTTCCAGTCCCCTAAGGTACCCTGGAACGAAAAAGAGTGCGTCTGAAACTTGCTGCTCTCCGACTTAATTGTTCATATTACAGACCAAGTTCAGTACAAGAATAAAAAGGAAAATTACAAAAGGGATAAGAAAATTATTCCCCATCGTCGATATGAAGATACTCCAGTGCAGCAGTCAACTCGGGGTCCTCCGGCATGTGTTGGGTTCTTCGCATCGCCCGATCGCGATCTTTTACCGTCATCAAACTCTTGACCATATCGGGGTGGAGACTAGCTCTTCTTGGCTCGAGTACTCTTCCGCTTAGACTGAATGTTCCCTCTAATGATGTTGTTCATACGGGGACAGTTAACACATCCCGTGCTAGTATGGAAAGCACGGGATATGTTTGTTTGTGATCATGCCACCAGTCCAATATGTTGAAGTCATCTTCGTTGTGGACGACAAGAGGACGGTCGTTGAGGTAAGCTGCTAACTCATTCCCGCCGGCGCTGCTTGAACTTCCACCAGCGGAGCTGGCGAACATCTTGAAGATGGTCTTCTTCTTTCCGGGCCGTTGTGGTTGTGGAGGCCGGTGCGGACGAACTATCCCTGCAAACTTATTCTCGTACTAGTCGTACAGATCAGCGAGTTTGCTCTTAATAGAAAATTGGTATTGACTATAATCACTGTCTAATGCCACCGTTAAGAGAGCTAGAGCGTCACCAAACCCCTCAACTTTAGCCCTCAGATCCAAAATGAATGCAAATGCACACAAATCAGGAATTTCTTTCCAATATTTTATAAACTTTGCCTTCATTTTTTTAACAGCCTCTTTTAACCTATCATCTTTTTCATGTGCTTTTAAGTGATCAGCAAGGAAATAAATTTGATGCACTAGTAGAGGAGTTGTGGGATAATAAACCCCAGATAAAATGTTCGTTGCATCGTAAAGACATGCTAGAAATTGCATGACCATGTTTGCAATATCCCAGTCATCAGAACATAAAAAGATTGTCCCTTGTGAATTTGCATTAACAAACGTGGTAAACATTTCTTTATTAGGGATCAAATCTCTAATCATTATGTATGTAGAGTTCCATCTAGTGCTCATGTCTATAGACTGGCCGCTGTAGCCGCATCACACCATCTCTTATACTCAGCTAGCCGTGGATTAGAAGCATTTAAAAAACAATGCCACTTCTTATTTTCTCAATGGGTCCGGACAGATGTTTTAAAGCACATTTAGCAATAAGATTAATAATATGACATGCACAACGTTGATGGAAAAGGTGTGCTGAGGCATAACCACTAAGTATGGGACGGAGATCATTCATTGCGTTGGCATTATTTGAAGCATTATCTAAAGTTATTGCAAACACCTTATTCTCGAGACCAAATTCTTGCACGACATGCAAAAAATTTCAGCAATTGCTCTACCAGTATGTCTAGTATCCATTAATTCAAATCCAATGACACTTTTTTTTAGTTCCCAAGTATCATTGGTCACATAATGAGCTACAACACTTAGATAATCTTGCTTAGCTCTACCGCTCCATATATCAGATGTTAATGAAACTGAAAATGTACAAATCGCAAACTCATCTTTTATTTCATTTTGCATTTTTTGGCCAGTTTTTTCATATCCCTAGATGTAGTTTGCCAAGAAACTGGATGATACTGTGGATTATGGCAAGATCTAATCCAATCTACAACAGCGGGATACTCCCCAAAACCAAGCGGTAAATCATGTGCAGCAATAACATGGCATAGTCCTCTACGAGATTCAGCAGGATCGTAGTTGAAGTTCCTTACCTGGCCATCGGGGGCATAAGGTAGATTGGCCTGTCTTCTCACCGACGCCTGTGAGCTCGCCTCCTTGTGCGACTTGAGGTGCCGGTCCAAGTGACCGGTACCATGCTTCGAGGCGCCGCTGAGGATCTTGTTGCACCCCAGCCACTTGCACAGCGCTTGGTGTTCTTTCTTGCCATCTTAGAGTGTGGCAAGACGATACTCGAAATGGCCATCCACCCACACCTTTGCGGTTCGACGCCTCTTTGTGCCGGTAGAGGTAGAGGAGGGGGTGACGACACTATTAGAAGTGGTGCCACTATTAGAACCGGCGGCAGATGAGTGGTGTTCTTGGCTAGCTTGGAATGGAAATTGGGGCTGTGACTGTGGTGTATCATCGGATTCTATGTAGGCGATATCTTCGACACTAAGTCCTAAAGAACCGATGGGAAAGTGGATCATCGGCTCCGGGATAAACCCATTGGGATGTGGGTTAAAGGTGGGAGGCGGCTGCTCCATAGGATGAGAAGTGTGGGAGGAGTGTGAAAAATTCTGTGGGTGAGGAGGCCTATTTATAGCACAAAATGTTGAGGTTTAGGGGTTCAAATTTCAAATTTTGAAGAAAAAACAGCCTCCAACGGTCGGCCGTGCCGAACCTGGGATCGCGTGCCGCTCGCGACGCATGCCGCACGGTCGGGCACGACCCGACAGAGCCTCCAACGGTCGGCTCAGCGCGTCGCTCGCGTGCCTGGCGTGCCTTCCGCGGGCCGCGACCGTGCTCGCGTGCCTCTCGCCAAGACTGCACCCGGTTAACCGAAAACCGAGAAACCGAACTGAAAAACCGAAACCGAACCGAAATTCTGGTTATTTTGGTTTCTGGTTAAGGTTACGGTTAGTAAAATAGCTAACCATATGCCTTGCGGTTAATACGGTTAATTACCGAAAACCGAATGGTTAACCAAAAAACCCGAAATGCCTATTAATTTTTATTAATTTGCTACTTTTATTGACTTTTATTAACTTTATGGGTTATTTGTAGCATGTGATTTGCTACTTGTATAGACTTTTATTAACTTTATGGGTTATTTGGTTAGTTTGGATCATATGCCTATTAATTTTATAGTCTATTCCGTTATTTTGTAATATATGGCCACAAAAAGAAATTGTCATTTTAAAATTTGCGTCAACTTAGGTTAATTTGGTTATTACCGAAACCGAACCAAAATTAAATGGTTATTACCGAAACCGAACCGTATTTACCGAAGTATTTACCGAAGTATTGAAACCGTATAAATAAAAAAACCGTATAAACCGAACCGAATTAACCATATTAACCGAACGCGCAGCTGGAACTCTCGCGGGCCGCTCCTCGCGTTTGTGCCTCTCGCGGGCCCGTGCCCGTGCCGGGCCGTGCCGGGCCGTGTGCCGGCACGATTCTGCCGTGCCGTGTCGGGCCAGCCCGCGTGCCCCAGTTCAGAGCTGGGCACGAACACTAATGGGCCTCGTGCCGGCACGACATGATTCGTCGCGTGCCGGGCCATGCTTGGGCCGGGCCAAAAACAGCGTGCCTCGTGCCGGCCCGTTTAGCACGGCCCGTTTGGCCAGCTATAATCCGAACCCGCCATGGGAGTTTGCCTGCGCCCCTTTATCTGCAGCTTGGAAGTTTTAAACCCTGTTTCGTCTTTGGCTCGGCCGCTAGCTCTTCCAAATTCCAATCCGCTCCTCCTCCCCATCGACCTCGTAATCCCGGACGGAGAGCTCTCCTCCTCCTCATCCCAAGAACCCTACCCTTCCCAATCCCACGAGCCAATGGACAACAGCCACGGCGGCATCATGCGCGCGGCGGGGCCTGGGGCGGTCCGCCGCACGCCAGAGGACGTCTTCCGGGACTTCCGGGCGCGCCAGCAAGGCCTCCTCAAGGCCTTCACCACAGGTAACATCCGTCTCGCTGCTCCTTGCTTCTTTGTTGCTTTTCTTCTCTCTGCTGCTTTCCGTTTTAGGGTTTCGAGAAATTCTGACTTGTTTCCGCTGGCTGGTGGTTTTTTCGCAGAGGTGGACAGGTTCTACCTGATGTGCGACCCAGGTGAGCTCCCCCTTCGCTCCCTCCATCCGAATTCCCTCACTCTGCTTCGGGAATTGCTGGTTTCGGCGCGGTCTAGGTGTGGGTATGGGTGTTGCCGGACCAGTTCGGGGCGTCGAGATTTGCAAAATTCTCCCCGAGAAGGATGCTGCTAACTTCGCTGGTTGAGGAGCTCCAATTTTAGGAGATTTGGCGGACAAGCGGGATTTTTTTTTCTGAAGGAGTTCTTTCATTCTTTGCTCCCGGTCCCGCTTGGATATGTAGTTGGTCCTGGTACTGTTCATTAGTTAAGGGAAAGCTGGACGGTGGAATCCTTATCTTCTGAGTTAGTTGACTACACAGTCAGCCCACTTGTCAGACAAGGATGTGCATTTGTCCATTTAGTGTTATACTCCTAGACAACAATTTCGTTTCTTTTCTATTGCAATGATATGAGGGGTATTTTGGAATTCTTTGTTTTGTTTCTGCCTGACGGAAGAGGAGGCGGGGTGAGAGTCAGAACTGGGAAACTGATAATAGTAAACAAATCAATCGATAAATTAATAATGCAAAAATGCAGATAAGTACGTACGTAGTACTGCTACAAAATTCTTTAGGCAATAATATAAATGTGGTGTCAGCCTGTGAGGACAACAAAGTATTTTTTTTATGTGTGGATAATAAGTTCTGCGTTTGGAGCTTCGGTAGTGGCTGCACCTATTGGGGTATTGCTAGTAGGACATAAAGATTTCATCAGCATTTTCAGGGACAATTATGGTCGTCTGCAAACTTAAAAAGATCGTTTATGGCATATTAGAAAAAGATAAGATTAGATTTGTTACTTGATCTGTTTGCGATCAGTTCTCACTCTTCACCATGGTTGTATTCAGTGTTACCTGAATGTCCTTTGTGTACATTGAATAAAGCCATGGTTAAGAGTTGGTTAGGGTGATGTGATAATTTACTAAGGTCGAATTATTATTTACACAATAAGAAAAATCTAGGGCTGTTACATTTCACTGAAGATGGTTTATGAGTTAAGTTTCCTACAAGCTTAATATTTACGGTGTCAGAAAAAGGTAGAAGCCTTCAAAAGTCAAATTGTTGTCTTCTTGTGTTTGCAAGGATTTTTTGCTTGGAGAAAGTAATAACAATCTGATGCACAGATTGCTTAGTGCCAGGAAGTGGTATGTAGAGTCACCTGCCTAAAAATTTAGGTGCAATTTTGAGGTGGAACAGGTTGATGAAATTTTCCCAAATGATGTCTTTTTAAATGGTAAAAATGATTATCTGTCTGTGTCAGTATGGGTTCTTTAGGAGATTAAGACGATCTCCAACTTGACAATTTGACCATCAGTTTCTTTCAAAACATGGTGCTTGAAATAATAATAATTAAACATTATGAAGCTATTTTTAGAAAGTATTTAATAAAATCAATTTGATGCTGTCAATGCTTGTAGTTCTTTCTGTAGTAGCAGTCTATCAAATATTCGAATATTTGGTTGACACAATTTTTGAAACACCTGTATTGTCTCACGGAGGGACTACTCAATGATCCCCAATATGTGTATGCTATTATGTCCAGGCTTTTTGTATGGCAAATTAGATTAGTCTGTTATTTTGTTTTGGCTCTCTGTTGTTTCATGGAAATTCCAATTTCTATTGGTTGAATCAGCTATGTTATTGTCCTATTTAATTGTGGTTACAGAGTTCCAGCTTAATTAAACCTTACTTTGTCCATTGCTTCATAAGTTCAATTATAAAGGTCGACGGGGAATTCTCATATTTTTGGTGCAGAGAAGGAGAACCTGTGTCTATATGGACTTCCCAATGAGACGTGGGAAGTGAACTTGCCTGCTGAGGAGGTCCCTCCGGAACTCCCAGAGCCTGCACTAGGAATCAATTTTGCTCGGGATGGGATGAATGATAAAGATTGGCTCTCACTTGTTGCGGCGCATAGTGATTCTTGGCTACTGTCGGTGGCCTTTTATTTCGGAGCAAGGTTTGGGTTCGACCAGGATTCCAGGTACTTCATTTGTTCGTGTGTTTTGCTTGGTATTTCCCCGTTTTTTACCGGAATTCTTTTCTGCTTGAATCTCTGTGTTTGTGTGTTACATTTTTTCTGTTTTGATAATACTGTATTGCTTTTGTTGTGCCTAAATGTTCTGTAGCTAACCCTTGCTGATTGTACATTAAATTGGACTGTTTGCAACTTTTTTCCTCTGAACTTTAAAGCATATAAATATACTAAATTATATCCTATTCAGCATATGCAAGTGCCAAGTGATGTGTTATCTGGCCTTTCTAAATGGCTGGTTATGAGAGCAACTGTTCCATATAACTTTTGGTCCCGATTTGACGTCTGAGGGTGATATAATGCAGCAATGGTATGTAAAGACTTTGCGTTTCTTTTCATTGAACAGAGAGAAGGTTTATCATTACAGGCCTCCGAAGGAACCAAAATAAAAGCAAACTAGTGGACATCCCAGGTCGTCGGTAAGATGACTCCTAGGCCGGTGGCACCAGCCCTGACCCAAAGGGCCGCTTCCTCTTTGATTCTTGCTGAGAGCAGGGCAGTGGATAGTTGGTCACCATCGAACACACAGGAGTTGCGTTGCTTCCGAATCATCCAGGCTGTCAGGTGCGTCGCTGTGACCAGGCCCTTGCGCATAGGCTTGGGGGTTGTCTGCTTGGCTTACAGCCACCAGTCGTGGAGGTTGTCGTCCTGGTCCGGCGGCCGACAGGTTAGGCGAAGCCAGGAGTGTGTCTCCTGCCAGACCTGCCGAGCAAAGGGGCAGGTGACCAGCAGGTGGTGTATCGTTTCAGGTTCCTGGTCACACAGAGCGCAGCGAGGGTGGTGTGGGAGGCCGCGTCGGCGCAATCTGTCGGCACTCCAGCACCTGTCCAAGTTCACGAGCCATAGGAAGAACCTGATGCGAGGTGGAACCCAGCTTTTCCAGATCAACTTCCAAGCACGGCAGCCTGCAGATCCCTGGAAGGAGGCAAGGTAGGTGCTGTGCGCAGAGTAAACGCCGGTCGGATTCCACCTCCAGATTAGCTGGTCTGGGTTTTCCGAGAGGTTTATGCGTTCAGTTTCGCGCCATAGCAGCAGGTATTGCCCGATTTCCTGTATGCCCAAGGTGCCTTGGATGTCTCGCGCCCAGGTGTGGTTCTGCAGGCCTTCGGTGAAAGTTCGCAGCTTACGCCGGCGCTTGGGGATGCCGGCATGTACAACAAGAGCCTAGCACGAGCTATACTTTCGAAAAAACCACTATTAATCAATAAGTCAGCTATGGCCCTTTCACTCTCTACAAAATGTCATCATGCATTAGCATCTATTTTGACTTAAGTAATGCAAGCAGTGAGTTCAAATTTCAACACTATGTAAAATACACATCGGCTTGCATATCTTGAATTGGGAATATCAGTGTTTACTATTACAATGGTTGTGCACTGAGTCAAGTTGCATTCAATAGAGGCTTAGTTTGTTAATTGTTTTAAGGGAAGAAGGTAGTTATCTTTACCTTATGACTTCATTTATAATGTTTTATGTTATATTAATAATATTTACAAAAAGGATAAAAAGAAAACACAGAAAAAATAACTATTATTGGCACTGAAGAACCCAATGTATAATTTTGCTTTGCTCCAATCGTGCCCTTTGTCGCCCATAGCTGTAGTTCCGCGGTCTGACTGAAAAGCCTTGATCTTGTTTGGTGTGTTATTGAACTCCCTGTCATTTTTGTCCTTCCATTGCTTAAAATTTGTTTGGCACCACATACAGTATTTAGAAGAAAATATGTGTAGAAGCCACTATAAAAACTGCTTTAATTTAACGTTCGGAACTACTTGTGCTTCCTAGAGTTTACCTTCTTTATGTATTTTGCTTTGCAGGAAACGGCTCTTCAGCATGATAAATAGTGTTCCCACCATATTTGAAGTTGTCACGGGAACTGACAAAAGGCAGCCCAAAGAAAAAACTCCTAAAAGCGACAGTAAGACTATCAAATCCGCCTCAAAGGTATGGAACCCTTCCCATTACCTTGTGATTTGTGACTATTTCACTATGTAAGGACCAGGTAACTGACTACAGGATTCTTTTGTTGGTACCAAACATCTGAAAAAACGTAGCCGACAAGGCAGCTAGAACCCATCCGAAGGAGCTCAAAGATACCCCTTCCAGAGGACAAGGAAGCGAGTGACGGGGAGGAAGAGAAAGAACAGGACGATCATGAGAGCACGCTGTGCGGTGCGTGCGGTGAAAACTATGGACAAGAGGAGTTCTGGATCTGCTGCGACTTGTGTGAGAAGTGGTTCCATGGTAAGTGCGTCAAGATCACTCCGGCCAAAGCAGAGCACATAAAGCAATACAAGTGCCCCAATTGTAGCAGTAGCAGCAAGAGAGCCAGGGCTTGAGTCTTGGAGATCTCGGTGGCTTCGCTCCAGAACTGAAGACCCCTGACACGTTGTAAAAAACAAAACCAGCCATTCGGGCTTGCATAGGTCGGTAGTTCTCCATCTTCTTGTCATTCTCGGGTTAGTTCTGGTATATGTTTCAATGGATTGTATGATGTCTCTAGATTTAATGTTACTCGTTGAACTATTAACTTGTAATTCACGTGCATATCAGGCCCCTTTGGTTTGTGCCGGGCTATTTGACTTTTAATTCCGTGGTGTGACCACTTAGACCTCCGAGGAGGTCAGAGAAAACACAAAGAAAAAGAAGCGGGGAGCTTTCTGGAATATTTCTTGGAGATTACTTAAAAAAGAGGTGCCCCTTTTCTTTTGAGAAACGTGCGAGAAAGAAAGAGGTGCCCCTATCTTTACTATTAAATGAGAGTTGGTGATGGTTAGTCGTTTCTAAAACACTCAACATACATCATTGGGTGCATCCTGACCATCCCCTCCACCAAAACTTCTCTCGCTCTATGCCGGAACAATCCTAGCCATCCGATCACTCAAACCTCTCACCATATGCCCACGGTCGCTAGAACCACACACATCAATCACGCAGTCAAAATAACGATAGCTAGAATCCGGGAATTTATTACAATTGCTTTTACTTCGTTATCAACAGACGTCAAAATATCAGGGTGGCCATGATAATGGAAATTTGAACTTGTTTGGAAAGCAATTGCATTTGCTTCCATGGCAAGAGACGTCAATATATCCGATCGCTCAATCAAGATAGCTATAATCAGGGAATTTTAATCCCTAAAATCATGGAAAGCAATCAACAGAACAAAAAGGTTCATTTTCCGACGCCGTCCTCGCTCTCTTCCGCTGCCATGGATTCTCGGACGCCGACTTCGCGCTCTCCAGGGCCGCGCAACTCCACGTCATGGACCGTAACAAGGTTCTCTGGCTCAAGCTCGATTTCTTCGCCTACATCGGCGTCTCCACAGCTTCCCTCTTCGTTGTGGCCCTCCTCCTCGAATGCAACCTCGAGAAGCACGTCGTCGCGTGCGTCCACTTTCTCCGCGACATTCTCCACACCGACGCCAACATCTGCGCCGCCATCTCCGGCAACCCCTAGGCCTTGAGGTTCAGGTTCGGCAGCCGTACGTGCCCCGCCGTGGAAGCCCTCCGACGCCACGGCCTAACGGAAGAGGCCATCGGGGAGTTCTCATCAAACATTTGGGGGTCCTCGCGATGGCGACGACCGACCAAATTCCAGAAGTCATCGAGGACCTTGATTCGCTTGGACTGCCCATCACGGATTCCCGCTTCGTGAACTGCTTCTTTTGGCTGCCCAAGGTGAAGAGTGAGGCGTGATGGCGGTGGGTAGCGTTGTACCAGAGCTCACTATTCGGATGTTCTGAGATGAAACGATCCAAGAGAAACTCCGGCGTTCAAAATTGACTGATGCCTTGATCTCGCGTGGGTGACAGTGAGTTTAACTGCATGTGCTAATTAGACAATTTCTCTCAGTATGTTGTAACCACACCAGCGGTAACTTTTCTGGATTTCCCATCTACGATGGCACCTCTCTGTTATTTCAAGGATATCTCGACAACAATGACACAATGTGGTGTCAGGACGTCAGAACTCGGTGGTAGGGAGAGTAACAATCATGTACGACTGTGCTAGCTGCTCAATCTAATGTCAGAGTTCCCTCTAGCATTCCCACATTTTCTAAAGAGGAGCAGGTAATGTGAGTTGAAGAGGAGAGCTCATTACTTTACTATCGATGTAGATGAATTTATAGGATTTATTTCTCTAGATATTGTGTTTGCTCAGTTGTATGTTTGCTTCATTGCTTCTATCGGTAATATTTGTTTTCTTGGATTTTCAGTTCAGAGCCCATTCAAGAATGTCCACAAATTTTTCAAGGTTTAAAAATGTCGAAACCCAAAGACTCCTTTACTATATTTTCTCCAAGAAATGCTACACTTATGGGATTTATTTTACAAAATTCACTTACGGAATGTCACGTCTGTTACGGGTTGGTAAATTTTTAACTTGGCACTATAGGGATAAATGTTCACCGAAGTGAGTTGAGTTAGACTATACTTAATAGTTTTTAGTGTCAGAAATATAATATAAACATTGCACAGCCCTTTCCCATCAGTTCGGACTTTTGGGATAAATGGCAAGTGCAGCAATTCTAATATGGTATCAGAGTCAGAGGTCTATAGTTCAAGTCCTGGCCAACGCAGTATTAAAAATTAAATATCTGCGGACACCCTAAAATCCACGTCCTAGGCTCGTGGGAAAAAGTCCACGGCTTGAACGTGAGGGGGAGTGTCAGAAATATAATATATACATTGCACAGCCCTTTCCCATCAGTTCAGACTTTTGGGATAAATGGCAAGTGCAGCAATTCTAATATTTAGAATCTCAGGAACTTGTAAAAGACATAGCACAACTTTATTGCCTCTAGATTTTCTATTCCGTAGCAACACACGGGTATTGAGCTAGTCTATAAAGAAAAAGGTGCTTGTTTTTTGTGGGAAATTCGAAACGGAACTCGGGTCCAAATGCTCCTGTTATCTGAACCGACTAGTTGCTCTGAGGGTGCTTGGGTGCTGTATTTGCTGATGTATTCGTTCCTGCTGCTAGAATTAGGTGCACTTTAATGAAAACGCAGCTCCGTCGGCCTACGTTAGAAAAATTCATCACCTCATTCCACTTCTTTTTGTGAAATTCATGCCAAATAATCGCTTTCTAGATGAATAAGTATACAACTCTACATTTTTTTTTGTAGGGATCAAATTCTTGCCTAATATATAATAAATTCATTTGACTGAATGTTGCATCATCCGGTGAGGCTGGAGGAGCCAGCTTCGGAGAAGCCGGGGTAGCACTGTTGTTGATCCATGCCACCGCCGTCGTTGGCAAAGATGTCGCTCCACGGCCACTGCTGCTGCTGGCCAACGTCGTCTTCTCCTCCTCCAATCGTCATCACCGCTACCTCGGCCGATCGCGGCTCGTCGGCAATGGCAAGGCTCCCATAGGTGGGCACACTGTTGCTTCCGTTCGCGCTGCTGCTACTGCTGGGACTGACGACTGTGGCACCGCTGATGTCGTCGATGTGGTCCTGGGAGGCACCTACTCGGACTCCGGTGATGAGAAATCGGCGGTGGGCGGAGACGTTGGGGCTCACAGTGTGGACGGCGACGCCGCAGCTCCGGCACAGCAGGGCGCGGTCCTCCACGCAGAAGAAGTAGCCCGTCTTCTCCTGCAAGTACACAATACACGATATATCAAGTACTATAGATTTTGCATGCCATTTGTGCACCTATACCTCTTTCTGGCGATATTCTTTTTACAATTTCACAAATTACACACTAAAAATGTGAAGTAAATTGTTCAACAAGTCACCTTTTGGAGCAAAAGTAGGAGTTGTAAAAGTAATCTAGAAAAAACTATATTAGAGTTGGTGAAATTTGGACTCGGTTATATCCTATCCAGCCACAAGTAGATTGATTTATCCCAAAGTAGCCCTACTTGCAACTAGTGAATTGATTGTTCATCTGACAACTGCAACCACATTTGGAAACATACAATCAGAGATATGGGGACAACATCACACTCGTGTACTTTTCAAGAGAGAGGACCATTTGGTGACCTATCCTACAAAATAAAACCATTTGACGCGGGAGGCAAGGCAGGTGTCGTTTAGTTGGATAGTGAGCCATGGCAGCTGGGGAACGAGAAATGGTAGGTGGGAGGCATACTTGTTTGAGTCGTGGATGTAGGGAAAAGAGAGCGTTTTAAAGAGCTTGATTTTTTTCTTTGACATTATAAAGATCTTTTTATGACATTTTTCATATTTAGTTGCTGTATCATTGTCGTGGCATGGGTTAATCAAGGACCACATAAGGCCCTCTTTGGTGACACTATTTATGCATTTGATTTGGCATATGAAAAATGGAAGAAGTTTTCCTTTGGTGTAGGTTTCAATGGAAACAACCACTCCATAACTTGTTTTTTACATTCCTATGCACAATTGCACAAAGAACAAGACAAAGGCTATAAGTTGCATAATAATGACCCAATCTTAACCTTGCATTTGTATTAACCTTGATTAGGTTATGCATTTTAGGTTTCTTTTGTTTTTCCTATTCCCGCAAATCAAACACTCACTTTCTCAGAGTTCCTATGTTTTTTCGATGTTTTTTCGATATGATGTTTTACACTTGCAATCCTATCATATTCTTGTGTTTTTATGAATCAAAGAGGTCATAAGGCAAAAGAGAATGGTTTTTTTTTTGTCCACTATGACCTGGGGAGTACCAAAAGGGCTTAAAGTATCTAGCTAACCCCGCACACAAGAGGAGCAAGATCTGGTTTATCCTTCACAAATCACAACCTATTTTCTGGTCTACCTTTGTCACCCTGCTTTGTTAAAAAAATGTCAATTTTCTAATAATTGAATATTCGTCCAAAAGCCCGCAACTACTTCTTATCTCTCTCGAACTTCTCGTCGTCATCCTCTGCTCGCCGTACCCTTGCTCTGCTCATCTTTCCCGCACCTTAGTTGCCTTACTGAAACGTAATGAATGTGCCCTCATAATCGTCTCTTCGGAATTATAATGGGGAGGTCACCCGAGGCGCAGGGGCTCTCGCGACCGCTTGGGCGACAAGGGTCGCCTGGCGGGGCCGCCTCCGGCCGGCGGCCGACGTTGGGCTCCTCGAGTCCGGTCCTTCCCTCGGAGGCGGGGTGAAGGGCGGCTCTCCTCTGCGGGCGTCGAGGGTGGCGTGCGAGTTGGCACGGGTGGCGTTGTGGGCGGCTCCCCGTTGTGCTCGCGCCGACGGTCGACCTTTGGGCAGGCCAGAGGTCGTCGTCCCGCTGTCCTGCTGCTCCGGGGTGGAGTGGTCGGGCGCCATGGCTGGCGGCTGCCGGGGCGGCAGTTGCAGGGGGCGGCGGGCCCGATCTGGGCCTGGGGAGGGCCGGGCGGGTCGCGGCCGTTCCGTGGTGTGGCGTTTGGCTGGAGTTGGGCCTGGGCGAGCTGAGGAAGGTGGTGGCGAGGTTGGCCTCGTGGGTCGCGGTCGTCCGTCGTCGTGGTTGCCGGGGGCGGCAGTTGCTGCCCGGGCTCGATCTGGGCCTGGGGCGGGCTGGCCGGGGGGTCATGGTGGTGCTGTTGGGTTTGGTTGCGGCTGCTGCGCTGCTGCTGCTGGGTGTGGTTCCGGCGTGTTGCTGGGCGTTGCTCGCGTTGCCGGCTGCCGTGCTCCGCGCCTGGTCGTCTCCTCCGTGGTCGACGGGGGTGGTCCGGGGGACGGCGAGGGTGGCGGTTTGGGGTCCCGCTGCTCAGGGGGCGGTGTGGCTGGGCGGTCGCTTTGCTCTGCTTGGCGTGCTTTCTGCCGTCGTGGAGGTCGGTGGGGAGGAAGGCGCGTTGGGTTGGGTCCCAGCACCGGCGTCCATGGAGGTCAGGGTGGCGGCCGATGCTCCGGCGCGGTCGCCAGAGCTGAAGGCGAATCGACGACCTCAGGCGCAAGCTGGATTACGAGTGCGAAGATCTCAGTCGTTCATCGGGAAATCAAGCAGGGTGCGCAGCCCCAAGACATCATCAGTGGCACATCGAAGCCCTGCGGCAGAGAAATGGCATTGAAGACCTGCTCCAGAATCTAGGATTCGAGCAAGATGTGCAGCGGCGCCAGCAGTAGGTGCGTGGGGACATCGATGCTGGCCTGCTTCAACTTCGGCCAGGTGGGCCTCGTGAGTGCTCCGGCGCCGGTGACCAGCAGAGGCGCAACGAAGACCTGCGGCAGAGGAGTGGTGGTGTTCGTCACCGCATTGAAGACCTGCACAAGAAGCTAGGATTCAAGCAAGAAGAGCAGCGGCGCCGCAGTGGGAGCGTGGGGACGCTCCCAAATGGCGCCATGATGAAGGTCGTCAGCTGGATTTCAGGCAGCGCAACGAATACCTGCGGCAGAGGAAGGGGCGATCTGGGAGTCGAGCAAGAAGAGCAGCGGCGCCTGCAGCGGGTGCGTAGGGACATTTACCGTAGGCAGGTGGCAGCTAGTGGTCTTGAGCAAGGGGTTGCTTGTATTATTTTTTTTTCTTTTTCTTTTTATTTCTGGATGGCTTCATTAATACTTATTAATAAAGTCGGGCACCCGGAAGTGCCTTCTATCTAAAAAAAAAAATCGTCTCTTCAAAACCCGCCATCTTATCCTACCAAGTAGCTGCCTTACTCAAAGGAGTGCACTCTCCTTGAAATCTCCAGTAAACAAAATCTTTATCCAAATTCAGAATTTAGAGGAACGCATTGATGAAATCTTTTAAAGGATCGATGACCATTTAACTAAATTTATTTAGTGGCTAACAAATTATTAATTAATGACCAGCTTTAGTTGCAAAACTGTCACGTGCATGCTGAACTTGTTTAATTTATACTGTACTAGTTTGAAACGAGAAGACAATTAGGAAAGTAAAAAATATAGGTTAAACGAACTGTTAGGACACGTACATCGCTAAACGCTTACAGAGGCGCTAGGGATTTAATCGCGACCGTTATGCACAATTCCAAGTCGTTTTTCCACGCAAAACATGATGAGCAAGCTACCGGCGCTTATCTGAAGCCAGCGACTGACTACTCAAGCGCCCATTTAAAAAGCGCAATTTCTTTTTAATGGTTGACCACGATCTGGACAATTCCGAGCTCACCATCCGCGACCGTGCGATCCAATCCTGCGACCCTGTCCACCCCGTACTCACCCAACTGGACCGACGCCCACTTTTTTTTTACCTTGCACAGCTTCTTCCCCACAGATCCATCGGGACCATTCCCACCGCGCCGCCCAGCCCTGTTCTCTACTATCCCCGCGCACCTCTGCGAGGGGCAGATGCCCTACTGTCGCTCGGCCTCGGTGAGGTGGCCGCCGCCGCGGCACAGGCGGCGCCGCCGTCGAGCTCAACGCCACCAGCTTTGACGCCTTACCCATGGAAGCTCGGGAGCCCTTCGCCTTCGTCGACTTCTTCCCCGTTGCCAGTGCTCCCTTGGGTAGGTTCGGCATAAGGCACACGCTGCACGCTTCTCCTTGGGCGACGGGTTCTTACCGGGTAGCAGACTGAACATCTCGTCAGCCATTGTAGGTTAGTATGTAGATGCAACTTTTTGGAGATGTAATTCTTAGATGTAAGAAAGTACTACTAGTAGTGCTATCTGTTAATGCAATTTGCGTTCTGGTAATGTTAGTTCATCAATGATCCAACTAAAATTAGCAGATGCAACCCTGTTTTATTTTTTAGATGGAAATTCACATCAGCATACCTTTTGCTGATATAACTTTTTATGCTATTTTGATCTATCTGTCCATGGGAGGCTGCACTTTTTTTGTGGAGATTTTCTAAGGATGTAAACACAGCAAAAAAAGGGAGAAACTTCACATGTTGGGTTCCTGAATTTTTCTGGTCCATTTTAGCATGTAAATAAGCCACACATATAGACTAGATGTAAAGGGGGAAACTTCACATGTAGATGTAAACTTTTTTGTGTTTTTATGTTCTATGTCCTAGATGTAAAGTTGTTTTTTAGATGATCTTTTCTTCTTAGTACTAGTGTTGTAGTTCAGCCACACATATAGTACATGTAACATTCAGTTTGGAAAACTTGCATTATCAGAAACTTTTCCCTTACATCCATCTGATTTCTGTTTTGTAGGTCATTAAAGACTAAACAGTTGCAATCAAGTAGAGGAAACTAACACAAGGAAGCAAAACGAGATGGAGTAGATGATACACTATCAAAATCTCTGTAGACAGTGTAAGTATTTTACATCTACCAACATACTTACATGTTCAATCAAGTAGATGTGCATTTTCTGGATGCAAATTAATGGGATAGCAGTCTATATCTTCCTTTTTATTACACCTGCAAGTTTGTTTTACATCTATACATAAATGAAGATGTAACTCGCGGTAGAAGCAAAGATAAATACAGAAGGTCCCAACAGTTTTTTAATAACCATGTAATCTTGCTCCAGATTTTTACTTCACTAATGCATACTAGTGTGGCCACGATGAAGGGGCCAAACTACTAGGTCTTTTGTGTCAAAATCTTTTCATTTGTGGTTCACAGTAAATGTGAAGACTCACTAGACGATCTTTTTACATGCAAATAATCTTTGCTCCAGGTTTTTTACATCATATTCGGGATGAGAGGAAGACGACATCAGGGTACACTGCAAATATAGGGGAGCAAGCTAGGATGTTAAAACTTCACTATTCAATCGAACCAGAAAAATATATAAACATGACAAACTAGCAAAATATGTTAGCATATTTTTCTCTTTCATTTATTTATCTACAACAGTTACTTTGTCTCATTTTGTTTGCAAACTACCCGTAATACTTCCTGATAACACTTATTTCATCCTTGACATTCAAATGCAGGTTCAAGAAATTATTTGTCAGACCAGCAATGAGAGAAAATGTAAGTTGCTCCAAAAATAAAGCTCTTACTTTACTTGCTGTCAATGGGATACAAGTTAAAACCTTTTACTTGCTGCAAATAGTACTGCTGAGACCAACTTATATGTTATTTCAGCAGTTTTTATCCAAAGTAAAGTTTTTTTAGTTGATCCTGGTAAGTGGTAACTACATGAAAAGTAACTACGTTCAAAGTCTTTTAGTTTCTGCAATCTACTTCCTCTAGTCACGTGAAAAGTATCTGGTTTCGTTTTTCAGTAATTCGCAGCAGTTTTACAGTAACTGTGCATTCTTTCTCTCTTGGAATCTTACATTGATTCCTCTTTGTTCCTGCCATAAAAAATCCATATGTTTGGTGACAATTAGTCACAATGTATGTCCAGTATTAAGCTGTCAGCTCATAGCTCACACAAAACTTGACAATTGTTCATTTTCACTTCCTTTCTCAGAATCTTACATCGTGTGTCTTATAATTTTACTTACTGAAACTAACTTTTTTATATGACAGCAAGTAAACTGTCGAAGAACTTGGTAACATGATGGGATACAATGTGAATATTACATTCTACGTTTTGTGGAAGTATTTTATGTATTTTTTCACAACTAAAACTTTAGATTCATTGCCATGCCATCTAATTGGCAATGAAATCCCAGGATTCTTACACCCCACAGCTTTCTACAGCAAAGGCGCAAGTTTTGATAAATTGCAGCCTGGCAATTCCTAAATTTTTGTATTGCATCTAGTTGACAAGAATAGCACCGGAACCTATTTCAATTTCTTACATAGCATAGTTTCTTACAGCACATCCACAGGATTTTGACAACAAATTATGTCAATACCATTACAGGGATGTAGATTAGGAACATGGACGGTGTTGCTGATGGGGAAGGGCTGGAAAAGCAGATGGTGGAAAGAAAGAGATGATGGAGTATGCACGCACTTACATCTGCTTTCTGAATCTTCTATTAGCTGAAACCTTTTGATCATTTTTGCTGAAGATTATACTTCCTGATGGAGATGCAATTTTGTATGTGTGTGCTATTTCTGGACAGAGATCTGGGATTTGGATGTAA
Organism: Poa pratensis; assembly: GCA_947311845.1. Taxonomy (NCBI): domain Eukaryota; kingdom Viridiplantae; phylum Streptophyta; class Magnoliopsida; order Poales; family Poaceae; genus Poa; species Poa pratensis. The sequence goes on along the minus strand of CAMZMU010000079.1, from coordinate 47,837,679 downwards.
AGTTTTTGATGTGTGCTGTTTTTGCTTCTTTGCAACCTGGGGAATGAGGGGGAGAGGGTAGGACAGAAGGGATCCCCGGTGCTGATTTTTTGCACGGATGTAAATCAATGTGTTTTATCTGGGGCGTTGGGGGAAGAAAATCACCTGCGATTAGAAAATAATATTAATTTTAGTAGTTCAGTTAAGGAAATAACGGTCAAAAGGTATATCTTCCACTAAATATTCAAGAAACCAGCCCAGCCTAGTTGGTTAGCGCATTGTGGAGGTGTACACGCAGCGCTCGCTCTTGACCTGGGTTCGAATCCTCCTCATCTCATATTTAATTTTAATCCACACTTTGTACTGGGCGGTCGGACCGGACCCTGGTCGCATCCGCGCGTCCTGGGCGCGAGCGGGAAGGCTTTCCTTTTCGGTCGCCTGACGCGTGTGGGGTCCTTTCCGTTTATGGGTATGTCGGACTGAGCTCGATATAAGGCTGATCGTGGTCGACCACGATCTAGCAACGTCCTTTAAAAAGCTACCATTTTGCATGGCCTTATTAAAAGTGAAAAAGAACTGGTTGCACACACCAGAATGGCAAATATAGAGCAAACCAGCGAAACTAATCTTCTTTCCAATAAAAGTCAAGGTGATAGCTAATTAATTTAGTAGGAAAAGCAGGGAATTGCTCCGAAACTAATCGCATGCTGGGTGTGGGTTCCGCCGTCGTCCCCGGCGCCTGGTGACGAGGAGAGCACGCCGGCGGCGAGGAGACGAGCGCGACGCGGTGGTGCCTTCCGGCGAGCTTGTTGGCGGATTGCACGGCGGCGTCGCAGCGGCGGCAGAGCGCGGCCTCGTCGGCGCAGCATAGCACCGCCGCCTCCGCCTGCCCGCACGCGTCGCACCCGATCTTCATCAGCTAGCTTGCACGTAGGTCCGTCGTCTGGCCGGGCGTCCGCGGTAGCTAGCTAGCCGTGAAGAAAAATCGTACTCCCTCCGTTCCAAATTAATTGACTTTCATTTGTCCACACATGGATGTATCTAGACATGTTACACGTATAGATACATCTATATATGGACAAATGGAAGTCAATTAATTTGGAACGGAGGGAGTAGGATGGATATGGACTATGGAGAGCAGGGGTGGGACGCGCGGTATTTAGGAGTACCAAAACACTTGCTGTTCTGGTAGGTGGAGGTCCTTGTCCGGGAAAAATATCTCTTGCCCTGCGCTACATGCCACGTCGGTAATTTCACCCGCTTTCCCTTTGTTAGGTTTACTTTTCTTGCTGGCCACGGCTCGAGCCTCGTGTGGTTGACAGACGGACGCCTGAGACTCTGGTAAGCCGTAGAGCGGCGTGTGTTCCACGGATGGGCCACGTAGGTCGAATAGGGCGGTCAATCACAGCTAGGACGAATGCTTATGCTGGAGATTTTTTCTTGAATTCGTGTTTCCATCAAAGTATGCTTGGGTGGTTGCAGGTATTGTGACAAAGGTGCAGGTCGGCATGGAGGAACGTTGGCAAGAGAGCTGGGGTGGCCAGCTGTGCGCCGCGCCCCGTCACCCGGTGGGACTGTGGGAGGCGGGTGAGGTTGGTTCTTTTGGAGGGCTAAGCGGCGACTCTGCAGCTGGATTTGCCGGCGCCTCAATAACATATGCCATAATAGGGTCGAGCCTGCTCGTCTATCTTGTTCACGATGACAGGGAGGTGGCTCTGACAATCATGGTGCGTGTGTATCCGTGGTGGCGAGTACTCCCCTTGCCTAGATTAGGGTGTCGTTTACCTGATCTCCATCAACATCGATTCTCCGCACACAGCCCGAATCTAGTGGAAAATGATCAGGTTGTCTGCTCCGATAATTTCGCCCCAACCTGCCTTCGCTAGAGAAGTGGTTTCTCATCTTCAAAGTTGGTTCCATAACCGTGGTGTCCCGGCAAAATCCCTGACTAACGACGGAAACGCTTTTGAGCGTTACTTTCCTCCTTTGAGTCTTCGTCGAGGGTTTATGCCTCCTTACTCAAGCCCCAGATGAAAATTGTTGGTCCGTTAGTTAGACTGGGTCGGGATAAGGTCCGGACGTTGTTCCCTCCCATGAGGCATCATATGGGGTGCCTTCGGTCTACACCGGCGGGTCACAAGGTGGTCGGTTTAGACTTGATTTATTCAGGAAAATACTGTGGATAATTACTCTCGCGTAAGATTCTGTGTGTGGTGGGGGGGGGGGGGGGGGGGATGATCTTGAAACTCTTAATATTACACTAGTGGAAAAGCGGGCAACAGTCCCGGTTGGTAAGGGCCACCGGGACTACCAAATCGGGACTAAAGCCCCCCCCCCCCCCCCCTAGTCCCGGTTTGTTACGAACCGGGACTAAAGGTTCGCGGGGCTGGAGACCTTTAGTCCCGGTTCGTAACACGAACCGGGACTAACGGTATGTGTATTTTTTGTTTTCTTTTCGATTATTTTTCAGGGTTTAGGAGGGGTTTAGGGTTTCAGATGTTTTCCATCGTACGGAGATCACGTCGATGCGCCAAAAACTCGTTTTCGTACATATAAAGTACGACATGAAGATCAAGTTTATGCATATATATAACACATACAACTGATCTCGTCTTCAGGAGGAGGACACTAGTACAGAACGACACATCTGATACCCCTCTATGGAAACGGCACGAGTTAGGCGACGGAGAATCGCGCTTTCCGCGTGAGAAAACCCGCCCCGCCAGGCAAGCTGGCCCGCGTCCCGCCTTCATAGGCAACGGTCGCGAATTATTAACCGTTGCCGATATGTTGGTAACGGAGTTTCTTTCGACTCCGTTTGCGATATGTTCTTCAATGGCATCGGACATTTGTATACAACCGTTGGCGAGGTTGCTTATATAAAATTCCTTTTTTAGCACTATCTTGCTGTCGTTTCGCCCTTGTTCCTCCGCTCCAGCTTGTTTTTACTCCGCACTCGTGTCCTCCATGGCCAAGAGCATGAGCTCGTCGGAGATCGAATGCGTCCTCCTCCTGCGCCGCCGGGGCCGGGTCAGATCTGCCGCTTGTGAAGTGCGTTTGCTGCCGCTGTCGGAACGCGATTCGTCGAGTGTCGCGTTCGGATCTGAACCCAGGCCGGATCTACTTCAAGTGTCCAAATCACAGGGTTAGTTCGACGCTTCGACCAGTTTTGATTGATTCTATTCTATGTGCGATGCTGACTTGCCTCTGGATTCGATTTACCATTTGGCAGGGGAGGGGCGAAGAGTATTCTGGGAGCTGTGATTATTTTTTTTGGATTGAAGATTATGTTGAGATGCTGCTTGCTAATGGCGTCGAAGTGGAAGCTGCAGAGCTGGAAAATGTAGCCTTGATAGTCAAGAAGGCGAACATGGAGATGAAGCCGCACACTGCAGCAGCTCTAGCTGGTTTGGCATGGAGCCCAACAAACACTTGGACTAAATCTGACCATGTTGTTGTTGTGCGCAAGGAGCAGCATAAAGGAACAGAAATAGCTCAGTTAAATCTTCTTGTGAGCATTGCTAGAATGATTTTGTGTGTTTGTGTGCTGCTGTTAGGTGTTAACTTGTATGCAGCAATGAAAATCAGTAGAATGTATTAGGTTCGTATGCAGCTATGCAAATCAGTACAATGTATTAGGTTCGTATGCACTTTGAAAATCACTAGAATGTATTATGTTCGTATGCAGCTACGGAAATTAGTAGCACATAGTAGTTGTGAACTTGTATCCAATGGAAACGGTTATATAAAATGTTCGTTGCCAATTGGGTGCCTATAAATGTACTGGCGAAGCAAGCCCCATCAGTCTCATTCTCAATCCCTCACTGTCCATCTTTCAACCCTAGCCGCCGCACATTGTAGCTTTTTACTCTCCTCACTCTCTCATGGCTTCTTCTGCCGGCGCTTCTAGATCTCGCCATCGCAGCCGCGGCTCTAGCGGCCGCACCGATCTAGCTGCATCTGCTCATGATAGGGCAGATCTGGAGGCAGCTGTGATGCGGCAGGTGTGGGAGCGCGTCAGCTCATCACCTCCGGTGATGCCCCGCGTCCTCTGGGCCACGCAGAGCTGGATCAGATCATTCATCGGGTGGTGATGCAGAAGTTGATGCGGATCCGCCGTCAACGGAGGCCGATCTGGAGGCCGCCGTCGACGGAGGAGGAGGTGGCCGATCTGGAGGCGACGTCCCCGGTGGAGGAGGTGGCGTCCACGGTGGAGGAGGTGGCCGATCTGGAGGCGCCGTCCACGGTGGAGGAGGTGGCCGATCTGGAGGCGCCGTCGACGGAGGAGGAGGTGGCCGATCTGGAGGCGACGTCCCGGTGGAGGAGGTGGCGTCCACGGTGGAGGAGGTGGCATCCACGGTGGAGGAGGTGGCCGATCTGGAGGCGCCGTCCACGGTGGAGGAGGTGGCCGATCTGGAGGCGCCGTCCACGGAGGAGGAGGTGGCCGATCTCGAGGCGCCGTCCACGGAGAAGAAAATGTGAGGTCTAAATCGCTCAGCTCATGAACTAGTTCATCAATTGGTTTTATATAGAACTTGTCTAGTATATAGAAAACTCGTCTAGTATCTTGCACTTTATTGTTTCTGTCTAGTTTTCTAGTCTAGCATAGAAAACTTGTCTAGTATATAGAAAACTTGTCTAGTATCTTGCACTATTTTAAAGTCTAGTAGGGTGAATTAATTTCAACTCTTTGTAGTACTACCGATGATGAATAGATCCGGTCACAACTTTTTGTCAATGTGCTAATCCTCGTTATTGTTTTGTGTAGCTAGTGTATGAAGTAATAGTATTTCGGTGACACTGTATAAAAATGGTGAGGCTCTTGAAGGAAACATCACCTTCAAGTTATGCCTCCAAATCGTTTGATCGGACTGCAAGCACACGGATATAGGCACTTAAAGGTGTGAACTGTTTTCACATTAAATTATATCTATGTCATGTAGCATCATATTTTGGCTCTTCTCTAACTATCAATCCATGTATTTTTATCCAGAAGCACAAAGCTAATCCGAACAAACTTTAAATGTGCTACTTATAAAGTGGGATTATATTTCGGCGACACCGTCCAAGATGGAGCAAGCCTCAGTATGAAAAATTTGGCAATTTGGCTTGGTGTAGTTTCTGTTTTTTCAGTTTCTCCGGCTATTTTGTGGATGTGTGTTTAGGGAGCAAGCCTTAGATGCAGTTTAGGGATGCATGAGAATGATAGGATTAGCGAAGCATGTGTAACTCATCTTTTGATGCTATGTAATAGTGACAATTGTTATATAAGTTATGAACGGTTTTGCTAGCAACTTTGTGCTTCTGCTGTGATATTTTGAATGTCAATTGGCAACTGTATTGCTGCTGTAGGCTTATGAAAAAACCTCAATGCAAACAAGTAAAAGAGAATCTCCGTTTCTGATGTCCAGATACATCGGCAACGGAGACTGGATGGCAACCGTAGCCAAAATCAAGCATCATCGGTGACGGTTTTTCTTGTCCGTTGCCGATGAGAGCCTTCACATCAGTGACAGGGTCGGGGACACGGACCCTTTTTCCGTTGCCGAAGGGGTTTTTGGCCCGTTTCCGATGTGTCGTTCTGTACTAGTGGGATAACGTGGAGCATATTCTGGCACAATGCATCCATGCCAGGCAGGTATGGTACATGCTGTTCGGTTAGCTGCAGCTGAACATCACTGAACCATCCATGGATAGCTACCTGAAGCAGTGGTGGGGTGCGAGCCGGGCAAGGATGGCCAAGCCAGTACGGAAGGATTTCGATGCTCTGGTAATTCTCACCTGTTGGAGGCTTTGGAAGAACAGAAACGCCTGGGTTTTCAACAACGCCAGGGAGCAGTTTCGGCCAGATCAGTTGGTGCCAAAGATTCTTGAGGAGTTTCGGCTTTGGGCCAGGGTTAGGAGGGGTTTTTCTAGTGTTTTCACTCATGAAGCGAGAGAGTAGTCTTAGATTCCAGTGGTGTGCGTAGTGGTGTTCACTCTGACTGATCGTTTGCGATCGGGAAGAGTTCTTGTAAATTTCTTTCTACCTTCTATAAAAATAAGGTATGCCTTTGGCATACTCTAAAAAAAAACACATACAATTTGGTGTATATATCTATTTAATTACATGGAGATCACTAGTACATGGAGGCATATTATTCTTCGCTATAGTGGTACTCTCCGGTTTCAGGTATGACCTCCGCAAGGAGAAATCCCTCCAATTCCTCCGCAATTGCTTTTACGCGGTCCTCTGGTAGCGGTGTGTTCCGCTTCCTTGCCAACTTTAAAAGAAGGAGATCAAAATGAATACATGAGTTGTGTGTATATATATCAAATCATCATAAAACAATTATGAATGAAACTCAACACAATTGATGGTAACAAAATAAAATTGTGAATACTGTTTGCGTACATCTTTATTTCTTTGATTATTGAATCTCTCACTGGTCCTCATGTGAATGTACTCGCAAACGTAGTATCCACATAAATTAGTCCCTTGTGGCTGTTGCAGGCACCACTGTACGAGAATAGAATTCAATCAAATAATAATCAAGCATGATAATGGTATTGAAACTAGAATTAAAGAGATGCGTGGACCTAGGTAGTAATACTTACTTGGTTCAGACAAAAACTCAGCTTCGGTTTCCATTCACCGGCTTCTTCCTCGATGAACGATTTTCAAACGCTGCCCGACAAAGAAAATGAACAAAGGAGTTATTAATTACTTGATATCAGGAAATGAACGAAAGAGGCCGATATAGTGCGATAAGAATTGAAATTACTCTTGGAGCATATCAACCATGCTCTTGAATTCTTTAGGATCTCTCCTTAATGAGTCCAGGACTTCAACTTCTACAGCGTCAATTTTAATGACTAGAAGAATAAAGTGGAACCTACGCACGTTTATATACGCAGTCATGCATAACTCATCAATTACACTTAACATCGGGTGAGCAAAATATAATGTGTACAAGACAGTAACACTCACTTGAAGTTGTAAGGAAAAAGTATTTCTTTTTTGGTATGTTGTCGCTTCAAAAACCTTAGCAAAAGGGCCTTTGTGTCCTTGGCACACATTTCTACGGTGACTTCATGAATTGTATCCGGGTCAATGAACCCAATGTCCTTGATTCCTTCCCTTTTGCATTCGAGAATCTTCATTCTGCATAATAGCGTACAAAAGATTATAGTGAGGATAATTACAGACAATGAACGAGCTGAGCTAAAGACTTAAATTACAGAAATAAATCACTTACAGACAATACCAACTGATGATAGCTTTGTCGAGGGCGTCTTGATTGTATAACTGAAAAAGTTTGGTAAACTCAACATGCACACCGTATTCTTGGAAGTAGTGCTCTTCCTTAACTGCCGCCATGATACCGATTTTCCCTTCCTTTGCGGCTTTCAAGTACCATTCATGCAGCTGACGCATTTTTGTTGTTAGATACTTGACCTACTCAGGTCTGACCAAAGACTGCCCGGCAACATATTTCCATGCTACCTCAGCTATGGGCAAACCAGTGTCTCCTATGCATTGTTGAGCAACATTGAGACCAGTACTGTCGTTCTGTACATCCTTGTCGGGAAATACCTTGAGCGGGGGGACCGATTGTACATCCTGTTCTCCGAGCTGGGAACTTTTTTCCCGCTTTTCCGCTGCTCCATCTGTTAGCTATATGACTTGTCAATAGAGCGCTCATAGTCTGATGGCGGCTTTGGTGGAGGGTTCCATAAGCTATTGAAGATGTGCTGAACGACCTCCGGAGCTAGTTTCTGCCTTGGCTCGGGCTTTTTCGGTGCAAAATGGGCTCTCACCTCGGCCTTCGAGATGGCATCGTTTTCCTCTTCAGTCCTTTCGTAAGCTAACTTCTCAGGAGTCTTGTCTTTTGCCTTCTTTCTCCGTGTCCTCTTAGGAGGCGAACGGTGGGCTTCCGCTTATTTAGCAGCTTAATGGGCGGAGACGGCTGACGCTCCGGAGATCGAGATGGACTCGCGCTGGGGTCCCTATCAGGGAGGGGAGGACTTTGCTGAGGTGGATTGCTACAAGGAGGAGTCGGTGGCCTTGGCGCCGAGCCTGAAAACACGATGTATTTCTTGTTCCATAGAACGAAACCATGCTTGACTTCTCCCAGTGTCTTCTCCTCGTCACCTCCAGGAATGTCAAGCTCCAGTGTCTCACATCCCGGCATAATTTCATCCACCCCGACACGAGCATAGCCAGCTGGAATCTGACCAAGATGGCAGCTTGCTCCAGGTTGATTTGGTAAAGCATAGCCGACCGCCACGTTGAAGGATATGTTCTTCATTGACATATGTAGCTCACAACTTGTCTTCTCCGTGACATCATCCACGGGGTAGTGAGCCGCCGGCGGTTCGAATACGGAATTTTCTAGCTGCGTGGAACCCACGCTGCTTTTCCGCTGAGATGCGACAACATCGACTGCAGGATCTTCTAGCTGCTGCTGAGATGCCCTTTGCTGGTTCATTGAGTCCAATTGCTCCTGCTACCGCTGCACCTTGCGTTCCAATTCCGATAACCGGTCTAACTCCTTCTTCTTTCTCTGACGGCTTCTATAACTTTCAGCGTACTCCGGAAACCCTTTCTTCCACGAAACACCGGGCCCATAGCCTCGACATCGTCCAACGTGTTCAGGATTCCCGAGGGCGAGTGTCAGCTCGTCGTTCTCTCTCTCGGGCTGGTACTCTCCCTTTCGAACTTTTTCTATTGCGTCCTCAAGCTCTTTGGAGAATTTTTCAACTTTTTCCTTCCATTTTCCCTTTGCAACAATCTGCCCTGTCTGTGGGTCCAACCCTGCCTCATGCGCGTACAACCAGAACTTGGACATCTCGGGCCAGTCCACTGTCTATGGAATGATCCCTTTAGCAAGCAGTTTTGCTTCAAAGGCTTCCACTTAGGCACGGCAGTCTTGTAGCCACCTGTCCCCAAAGTATGGTGATATGTCTTCTTCGCAACATTTGCCTTATTTATGGCCGATCGGGCCACAGCGGCAGACGATTCCTTAAACGCCACAAATGCAGGCCAGTCATGTTTTATCTTCTCTAGTGCTCCAGTGAAATCAGGAGCTTGTTTTTTCTTCTGATAATTTCTCCATAATGTTTTCTTCCAGGTCTGGAATTGTGTGGCCATCTTAAATGTCCACTGCTTGACTTTCTCCTTCTTGTCATTTGTGAGGCTTCGCGGTAGGTTGAAATGTGTCAAGAGCGTCTCCCAAGGAAAATATTTTCTTCTTTGGTCGACATAACTAGCTCCATCGTTGTCGTCCTTCGGCTTATGCCATTCTTCAATGGTGATCGGGATCATGTCCCTAACAAGAACTCCGCATTGATTTAAAAATTTACGGCGGCTCTCTATGGGTTCCAGCGGTTCGCCATTATCACCAACTTTGTCGATCGATAACCTTGCGCCCTCGCCCAACCTTTTGGTCGGGCCTCGTTGCCTTGGCGCAGATCCGGAGGGCTAAAACAAAATGATTCGTTAATAAGTGCAATACATCAATTAATGCATCTAGTTATCAACAGAGGCTTAATATATATACCTCGCCGGAATTTGTTAAGGGTACTTCATCATCTCTGCTTTCTTCTATCTCAACTCCCTCACCGGAGTCCATCAGAAATTGTGAGCTGAAATCGTCTCCACCGACATCTTCTCCACCGGCATCTTCTCCACGTTGTGCACCGTCATATATCATCTGATATATTTGGTCTTCACCGTCGTCTCTGCCGCGGGCGTCCATAGCTTAACTACAAAACAATTACTAAAAATTACTATAAATCAATTACTAAAACTTACTACAATATTCATCTTCATATACACAATATTCTTCAACAATATTTACACAATATAACAAATTTAGATATTTTCCTCAACTGTTGCACAAGTGACACATTTATGATTAAGTAATTGTTATTAGAAATTTCAACAAAAAGAATATATTGCAACAAAAATTTCTTAACACAAGTATTAATACAAGACACAATCAAAAAGAATATATTGCAACAAAAAAATTTAACACAAGTATTAACACAAGATACATTTTTGACAATCCTAAATTACATTGTTCAAACATTGTCTAAAAAATAGTTAACATTTCCTAAATTTATATTGCCTAACTATTTAAAGGTGTTAAAATGTAGTGCTAGGCATTAGAAATTAATCTAACACTGACAACAACAAAAAACCTAACACTAATTAACTTTAGAAATTAACCTAGCAATTACCTAGCAATCCTCCACTCTCATTAGAAATTAACCGAACACTAACACTAACAATTAGAAATTAATCTAACACTAACGTTAGAAATTAACCTAACACTAACAACTAAAAAAACCTAACACTAACATTAGAACCTAGCAATTACCTAGCAATCCTCTTTCTAATTAACCTAACACTAACACTAACACTAACAATTAGAAATTAATCTAACACTAACAATTACCTAGCAATCCTCTACTCTAAAAAAAACCAAGATTCTTGAGATCCACCGTAGTCATTCCGTACTGCAGGTCTACCTGTACCCCGCCTGTCAGGTTGACCCATTTGCACCAAAACAAAGGGACCTTAAAAGAAGATCCATAGTCAAGTTCCCATATCTGCTCTATGTAACCATAATATGTGTCCTTTTGCCCATTGTTGTTTGTTGCATCAAAGCGGATACCACTGTTTTGGTTGGTGCTCTTTTTATCTTGGGCGGCCGTGTAAAATGTATTCCCATTTATCTCGTACCCTTGGAAAGTCAATATAGTCGAAGATGGTGACTTGGCCAACAAGTATAGCTGTTCTCCAACATTGGTGTTATTAATGAGATGTGTTTGCAACCAACCGCCGAAAGTCTCCATGTGTTCTTCTTTAATCCAGGAGTCAGGCTGCTCCGGGTTTTCGGAGCGTACAATATTCATGTGTTCCTCGATATACGGAGCCACCAAGGTGGAATTTTGTAGAACTGTGTAGTGTGCTTGAGTGAAAGAATGCCCGTCCATACATATTATTGCTTTCTTTCCTAGCGTGCCTTTTCCACGCAGTCTCCCCTCATGCCGCGATTGAGGAACACCGATCGGCTTAAGGTCAGGAATAAAGTCAACACAAAACTCAATGACCTCCTCTGTTCCATAGCCCATGGAGATGCTTCCTTCTGGCCTAGCACGGTTATGAACGTATTTCTTTAAGACTCCCATGAACCTCTCAAAGGGGAACATATTGTGTAGAAATATAGGACCGAGAATGGAAATCTCTTCGACTAGGTGAACTATGAGGTGCGTCATAATATTGAAGAAGGATGGTGGGAACACCAACTCGAAGCTGACAAGACATTGGACCACATCCTTCTGTAAACTTTGTAGAGTTTCTGGATTGATCACCTTCTGAGAAATTGCATTGAGAAATGCACATAGCTTCACAATGGGTACTCGAACATTTTCCGGTAGAAGCCCCCTCAATGCAACCGGAAGTAATTGTGTCATAATCACGTGGCAGTCATGAGATTTTAGGTTTTGGAACTTTTTCTCTGCCATATTTATTATTCCCTTTATATTCGACGAGAAGCCAGACGGGACCTTGATACTGTTCAGAACTTCAAAAAAATCTCCTTCTCTTCTTTGGTAAGAGCGTAGCTGGCAGGACCTTGATACTTCTCTGGATTCAGGTCGTCTCGTTCGTGCATACGTTGCTGGTCCAGCCGTGCATCCGGTGTATCTTTCGTCTTCCCATACACGCCCAAGAAGTTTAGCAGGTTCACGCAAGATTTTTGTCACGTGCATCACGTCGATTGCAGAGCGGACCTCTAGGATTTTCCAATAGGGTAGCTCCCAAAATATAGATTTCTTCTTCCACATGGGTGCGTGTCCGTCAGCGTCATTCGGAACAGATTGTCCGCCAGGACCCTTTCCAAACATTACTTTTAAATCCTTGACCATACCATATATATCTTCACCAGTAGGGCGGGTAGGCTTCGTCCGGTGATCTGCCTCACCTTTGAAATGCTTGACTTTCTTTCTTAAGGGATGCTTGTTTGGAAGAAATCGACGATGCCCCGGGTACATATTCTTCTTACCTTTATCCAAATATATACTTTCAGTCTCACCTAAACAGTGCGTGCATGCATTGTATCCCTTGTTTGACTGTCCTGAAATGTTACTAAGAGCAGGCCAATCATTGATGGTTACAAACAGCAACGCTCGTAGGTCAAATTCCTCATGTTTGTGCTCATCCCACACACGTACACCTTCTTCACACACAACTGTAAAAGTTCTTCAACTAATGGCCTCAGGTACACATCAATGTCGTTGCCGGGTTGCTTCGGGCCTTGGATAAGCACTGGCATCATAATGAACTTCGCTTCATGCACAACCAAGGAGGAAACTTATAGATACATAGAGTCATAGGCCAGGTGCTATGACTGCAGCTCTGCTCCCCAAAAGGATTCATGCCATCTGTACTTAGACCAAACCTTAAGTTCCTTGCGTCACCTGCAAAGTCCTTGAACTCTCTGTCGATTTTTCTCCACTGCGACCCATCAGCGGGGTGTCTCAGCATCACGTCTTTCTTACGGTCTTCTTTGTGCCATCGCAACAACTTGGCATGCTCTTTGTTTTCGAACAAACGTTTCAACCGTGGTATTATAGGAGCATACCACATCACCTTGGCAGGAACCCTCTTCCTGGGGCGCTCGCCCTCAACATCACCAGGGTCATCTCGCCTGATCTTATACCGCAATGCACCGCATACCGGGCATGCATTCAAATTCTCGTACTCCTCACCGCGGTAGAGGATGCAGTCATTAATGCATGCATGTATCTTCTGCACCTCTAATCCTAGAGGGCAGACAACCTTCTTTGCTTCGTACGTACTGGGGGTAATTCGTTATCCTTTGGAAGCATCTTCTTTAATATTGTCAGCAACTTTTCAAATCCCTTGTCAGATACACCATTCTCTGCCTTCCATTGCAGCAATTCCAGTGTGGTACCCAGTTTTTTCTAGCCATCTTCGCAATTTGGGTACAACAATTTGTGATCATCTAACATGCGCTCCAACTTCAACCTCTCGTTTTCACTTCCGCAGTTTATCTGTGCGAGAATGGCCCGAGAAGATCATCATCGGGCTCATAAACAATGGCCTCTTCTTCAGCTTCGTCTTCCCCCATTGTAGTACCACCGTGTTCAGTGAACATAGGATAGTTGTCATCATCCTCTTCTTCTTCATTGTCTTCCATTATAACCCCTCTTTCTCCGTGCTTGGTCCAACAATTATAGCCGGACATGAAACCGGACTGCAACAGATGGACGTGAAGGGTTTTTGAGCAAGAGTAATCCTTCGTATTCTTACAGACACTACATGGACAACAAATAAAACCATTCCGCTTGTTTGTCTCAGCCACACAGAGAAAATTATGCATGCCATTAATGAACTCGGGACTGCGTCGGTCAGCGTACATCCATTGCCAACTCATCTGCATTATATAAGTATATAAAAAATCATTACACACAACATCATGAATAGAGAAGTGACCAAATTAATACAAGTTCATCACATTAAAACAACATAGTTCTCATACCACATACAACTATCTAAAGAATTTAAATCCAACAACAAATGCGATCAAAATCGCAACTAAGGTAATTATTGAACCAACAACATAATGATACCAAGTCTCTTGATTAATGGCATATTTTCTAATCTTTTTAATCTTCAAACGCATTGCATCCATCTTGATCTTGTGATCATCGACGACGTCGGCAAGATCGAACTCCAATTTCATCTTCTCTTCTTCACTTCTTTTTAATTTTGCTTTCAAATCATTGTTTTCTTTTTCAAATAAATTTAGCATTTCGACAAGAGGGTCGGTTGGAATTTCCGGTTCAACTACCTCCTAGATAAAAATATCTATGTCAAGTTGGTCGGCATAATTGTCATAAACACGAAATGAAACAAATAGTTATAAAAGATAATATACCACATCCTAATCATAAATCGGACAAGGGCCAACGGGGACAGATATCAAAACCATGGCACTATATACAAAAAAATAATCATACAAGTAAGAAAATTATACAAGTAACTATCTAAATCATACAAGCAAGATTGTTTAAAAAAAGATAAGAACAAGAGGCTCACCAAAGTGGTGCCGACGATGGAACGACGCGGGCGATCGACGGCGGTGATGACGGGGACGGGACGGCACTAAAACTCACAAATCATACTTTAATTTGAGCTCAAATTGCATATAAAACAAATAAATTCCCTAACTTAGGCATTTCATCAAACACCTAGCTAGCACTAGAAACATGAAATGAGCTAAACTAGCAAAGAAATGAGCTAAAATAGCAATGCCGGAAGAAAGGATGAAGTTGCTAACCCCTTGGATAGATGGGGCGCCGCCAATCTTGACAAATGGTGGAAAAAAATGGGGATGAACTCGAGCTCGGGAGAGTAAACTGAGGAGAAAAATGGAGCTATCTCGAGCAGGAAAATGGAGATGGCTCGGGGTGGAAGAAGATGATATAGGGGAATCTTTAGTCCCGGTTCGTATCACGAACCAAGACTAAAGGTCCATCTTTAGTCTCGGTTGTTGATACGAACCGGGACTAAAGGGTCTGGCGCTGGCCCCATCTCTGCGGCTGCCTGCCACGACCCTTTAGTACTGGTTCGTATCACGAACCGGGACTGAACCTGACCGGCGTGCTAAAAGTTTGAACCGGGACTAATGCTCACATTAGTCCCGGTTACAAATGTGGCCGGGACGAAAGGCCAGATCCGAAGCCCTGTTTTCTAGTAGTGTTAAGCCTTTATTCCCCATCTTAATATAACCAAGGACCTCTTGATCCACGGTTGGTCGGCGTCCACGCGTAGGTGCTGCATTCAGTTCAACCTCGGCGGACAAGCGCTTGGTGCTGGTGGTTCAAGGCTTCGGCTGCGCTTGCTGAAGAGACAAAATACGCCCATACACGTGCCTTTAGTGTGAAAAAAAAATGCATGCATACACGTCCAAGACGATTTCTAACTAAGAGTACAGAGGACAAGCTAAGTAAAGGAAATTAATATATAGGACAAGGACTCATGGCTCCCAAATCTCCTCAAAATATCCACAGGAGATCACGGCGAAAAGATATAGGGCCTGGTTGGTTACCCGCACCGATTTTGGGTGGCCCGTCTCTGTGGCCCAACTCAGCCTGGCCTTGAAGAAACGTGGCCTGAGCCATGTTGTGCATGTAGTTTGGTTGCCAACAATCTTCTAGCCTGGCCCGTTTCGCTGCATGCAACATTTCGTGTACACGGTGTTTGGTTGATGTTTCTGTTCCGCAGAGCAAATGTCAAGGTGTTTGGTTACGTGCAAATGCCCTGATGTGGTTACCATGTTGCGTGAGTGGTGAACATACCAAAGTAACCAACGATGTTCATAAGCTTGAACTTAACATGGCCTTACTAGTTAGCAAAATATAGATGGTGCATCACAAATTCAGCACAACAACTGCTGGTGATGCACCGCAAGTTCATCATCTGGGGAGGGGTTACTATACCGCCTCACACCACCACAAGTTCATCATTTGAGGGGTTAAGTATACCTCAGCGCAAAATATACAAATTTGGCATCAGTTTTAGGAGGTTCTGCATACATACTAGGGGACATTATAGAGGGCATGACTTCAAGCATATCAGCAGCAACATCATCAGCACTCCATCGCCCGGAAGAGCGCGCGATAGTAGGAGTAGTACCATGTCTTCCTCTCTTTCTCATTCCCGGCCAGATAGGCGAGACACTCCTCTTCATGATCCATGAGGTAGCTAAGAGCAAGGTGCAGCGTGTTGATTGCAAGTGGATTGTCCACACGAGGTCTGCCGAAAATGATCTTCATCTGGTCATAGTTCTCAATTGGCGTGTTGATGAAGCACTCATTGGTGAAGTTAGGGACTTCTAGGGTGGCCCGACTTCACGTATTGACGGCGGAGGTGGACGAACACACGCAAGAACACGGAGAAACACGAAGAACACAAGAAGAACACCCCGAACACAAGAACACACACACGATACAAGGACCGTTTCCCTTACCGGTCGGTCCAACCGGCCCAATAAAATCCACACGAGGGTGGGAGATCGGCAAGTAGATACAAGAAGGGATCTTTGATGGTTGTTTCTCCAACGGTCAACCAAACCGCTCCAATAAAGTCACCCGAGGATGAAAGATTGGGAAGTAGTCAAACTACAAGTAGAGGTCTTGAATCCACAAGAGGGATCTTCTCCACAAGGGGACGAACCATCCCCACAAGGGGAGGAAGGAGACCATCTTGAGGTGAAGGAGCACAGCTCTACTCTAATCTCAAAACATAGTCTATCCCTAACCCTAGGCAGCCAAGGGGGTATTTATAGTCTTAGTACAAAACGGGTGGAAGACACACGGGGGTGGATAAGACTGGCAGGGCTCCATGCCAAACCAGCTAGAGCTGCTGCAGTGTGCGGCTTCATCTCCATGTTCGCCTTCTTGACTATCAAGGCTACATTTTCCAGCTCTACAGCTTCCACTTCGACGCCATTAGCAAGCAGCATCTCAACATAATCTTCAATCCAAAAAAATAATCACAGCTCCCAGAATACTCTTCGCCCCTCCCCTGCCAAATGGTAAATCGAATCCAGAGGCAAATCAACATCACACATAGAATCGAATCAATCAAAACTGGTCGAAGCGTCGAACTAACCCTGTGATTTGGACAATTGAAGTAGATCCGGCCTGGGTTCAGATCCGAACGCGACACTCGACGAATCGCGTTCCGACAGCGGCAGCAAACGCACTTCACAAGCGGCAGATCTGACCCGGCCCCGGCGGCGCAGGAGGAGGACGCATTCGATCTCCCCGACGAGCTCATGCTCTTGGCCATGGAGGACATGAGTGCGGAGTAAAAACAAGCTGGAGCGGAGGAACAAGGGCGAATCAACAGTCTTTTATAATATCCAAGATAGTGCTAAAAAAGGAATTTTATATAAGCAACCTCGCCAACGGTTGTATACAAATGTCCGATGCCATTGAAGAACATATCGCAAACGGAGTCGAAAGAAACTCCGTTACCAACATATCGGCAACGGTTAATAATTTGCGACCGTTTCCTATGAAGGCGGGACGCGGGCCAGCTTGCCTGGCGGGGCGGGTTTTCTCACGCGGAAAGCGCGATTCTCCGTCGCCTAACTCGTGCCGTTTCCATAGAGGGGTATCGGATGTGTCGTTCTGTACTAGTGATACCATCCAATGGTGTATGAAATGGGTTCTCGTAGAGGAAGGAGTTCACCTTTGAGTTCGATGACGACATGGGATTTGTTGAGGGTCTTGACATGGTGATGGTCGTGACCAGGGCTACATCATCTCCCCCCTTTAAAAAGAGTCATCCTCGACTCTTGCTCTTCATCACCATGCAAAGGAGGTAGATGTGTTGTCGAAGAATTGGGATTCACCATGCCTACAAACACCAAAGACCCAGCAAACCATGTGTGTGCAAGAAAGAGGAGCATATCAACAATGACATGTCCATTCTTTATCATAGCACCGTTAGCACAACACAAGAATATGAAAAGGTAGTGCAAGTGCAAGGTCAATGTGCAAGCAATCCAATGGAACATCTTCAAAATGTGGAAACACAAAAACTCCATGAAAATATGAGGATGCCATCTAGGTATCTCATGTTGAACCATATGATTATCATTGCACACAAGGCATTGGAAAGAGCAATTTGTCATCAACCTTGATGCAACAAGAGGAGAATTTGTCAAAAACACACAATGTAGAATGTACAAAATATCATCATGGGTGCAAACAAAGCACATGAAAGAGCAAGTTTTCTTCATATTTGTTGCAACACCAAATTTGTATAAACCAAAACACTCATGACAAGACATGCACAAAGTGTCCTTATGGTTGCAAACAAGCCATTGGAAAGAACAAGTGTTCATCATTTTTGTTGCAACACATAAATCATCCATGTGAAAGATCAAGTAAACATGCTTGTCATAGGGGAGACCAAAAACACCATCATGATTGCAAACAAACCATAAGCAAGAGAAATTGTTCAACTTGTTTGATGCAAAACATGGGAAGAGTATTATAGCCGGGTTCAATCCACGACTCAAGTGTATGCTCTCAAGAGCTCCTTTTGTCAACTCATGCTCAAGAGAGGTTGACATTATCATGCGGTTACCGGCACACACAAGACACCATATGAAGAAATTACGTGCACGGTATATAAACACATCATCCATCATGAAGTGTCTCTTCATTTGCTCATCACCAAACACATCAAAATCAATGGGAAAATATGACATATGTGGATGGTCACTATGCAAAGTGAATGATAGAACAAGGTCCATAAGAGAAAACGAAACATCTCCAAAATGAGAGAAAGCTATGGGGGCAATCTCGTTAGCAAGCATTTCAACATTATTGCAAGCAACACATGTGAAAGAGGAATTGTTCAACATGTTGCATGCCACAATGGGAGAAAAATGGAAACATTCGTAACAAGGCATGATCATGGCAAAATCATCACAAATAACTAATTCCACTGATCAACATTGGTTTCAAACAAAGTATCACAAGGGAATAAGAACGAATCATATGGGACCTCAAAAGAATCATCCATAGCATGCAAGCAATCATAGTTCATCATGTCCACTAGAGGGAACATGGTCACATCAACACCCATACCTTGGCAGTCCAACTCATGTGAAGTAGGTGTTGAAGTAGTAGGGGCTTCCATGTAGCCGACTTGTCCAATTTGAAGTAGACATGGGATGGCATCATCATCCTCCATGTACATCTTCTCTATTTGAGGCACCGTCAAGTCGAGGATTGGCGTCTCATCATCCATGGAGCCTAGCACACAATGAGAAAACACACTAGAGGTAGAGGTTAAGTTGTTAGAAATCGAAATGGCCTCACAAGACCTATCAACTACCTCTCTCAACTCAAGTGGTGTATCACTCATTCCCTCAAAGTGAAAGCACTCAAACTCACATATGGTGGAGGCACTCAACTCACTATCACTCTCACTCAAGTGGGCTAAGTGGCTCTCATGCTCACATGGGATTGGTACCATATCATAACTCAAACACATAGGGATATGCTCGGTTTCTTCAACTCCATTCGCCTCCAAGGTTGAAGGGAAACTCCCATGCTCAACCTCCTCAACCAACTCGCCTCCAAAGGTCAATGCCATTGTGAGGGCATCATCACTCGACTCCATTGCCGAAGGGAACATCCCATGCTCGGCATCATCATCACTTGACCCAAGGTCAAAGGTGATAGCATACTCCATGCACGCCTCCTTGGTCGAAGGGAAAATCCCTTGCTCGACCATCTTGTCACCGTCTTGGTCACCGCTTTGTTCACCAACTTGGCATTCCCACATCAAGTGACCTCTTCTATTGCATAGTGTGCACAAGAGATTGGGACATTCTCGTGGATCATGGTCTTGGCCTTGGCAATTGTCACATAGAAGGTCTTCATTTTCCCATATGGGGGCCAATGTGGTGATGGCACTTGGTGTATAGGCCATATCATGAGAAGTGCTTGAGAGGGGCGCCGTCTTGGTTGTGTCCTCACAAGTGTTTCCATGCTTCTTGCGGCGTCGACATGAGCTTGACCGTTGCTCGAAGAACTTGTCGATGTCAGCCATGAACTCGTCAACAATATAATCAACACTAGAAGGAGACACCATAGGATGTGCACTTGCCGCCATCTTGGATGTGGAGGTTGCACCATGAACTTGGAGTGTAGGCGTAGGTTCTTGATGGCGTGGCGTCCGTCTTGACTTCTCCTCATGTCTTTGTTGACGCTCTTCATTGGAGGGATGACGTCGAAAATCATTTGGATGCTTCTCCTCATGTCGACGTCGGCGTGCTTGTTGCCTTGGCGACCTTTCCTCTGAGCTTCCACTAGAGCTTGGTGACATGTTCCGACGCTTGGTTAGTGTGTCGATGTCGGCTTCAAGCTTGGAAATGTTGTGGTCCCCCTTGGCATCTTTCTTGTGGTGTCTTGATGAGCTAGATGGGCCTTGGTTTGGCTTGGCCTTGTCGATGCACTTTGTGTGACGCCGTCTTTTGGTGGATGTAGAGTGTTGAAGCTTGTCGCTCTTGGCGATGTCCTTGTCATGGCGCCTTTGTGAAGTTGATGGAGATTTGGGACACTTGGCACATTTTGCAATGTCCGTCTCATGGCGCCTTCTTGAAGTAGATGGAGCTCCAAAGGATGAGTGCATGGTGGTCTTGTAGGAGCACCGTCTTGAGCTTGAACCATAGTAGGTTGTGCCATGACGCTTGGTGGTGCCGCTCTTGAACATGGTGGTGATGGGGGTCCTCTCCTCTTGCATGTTGTCGAAGTCGTCGCACATGCTATAAGAGTAGTAGTCGTAGACGTTCTCCACCATGTCATCGGAGTTGTAGTCGTAGTAGTGGCGCTCCACCATGTTCTCGGAGTAGTAGTCGTCGTAACGGGAGTCTTGGTGATGCTCCATCATGTCATCGGAGTTGTCGAAGTCGGAATAGTTGTAGCGGAAGTCTTGGTGATGCTCCATCATGTCATGGGGGTCATTGTCGGTGTAGAAATACCCCATGTCCTCAAAGTTTGAGGCATCATAGTTGTTGTGGCTCATCGTGTAATCATTCTCATCTTGACCTCCATAGTGGCATTCACTCTCCCTAGACATGTTAACTCACAAGACAAGTGTATACGTGGAGTGGGAGGAAACTAGAGCACAACCTCTCACCTTTGAAGATAGCATTGGACGTCGTGGACAACCAAGGGAACGATCACAAAGTAAAGTGCTTGTGTTCAAGTATCCAAAGCAAACTCCAAAACACACACGGCTTAAAAGTTTATAGGGAGGTATGGTAGGTGGAAAGCAAATTGAACCAACTGGAAACCAACATATTGTCAAAGCAAGTAGAGAACCACGATGATCACAAAGCAAAAACAAGTCAATCTCAAAGATAGGAATGTAGTTCAAGGAAACACACGCACGGAGAGATAAATGGGACTTATGCAACCAAGAAGTGAGCTAAAGAACCATATGATCCTAGCGAAGACTATAAGCTCGTTTTGCAGAAGTACAAGGAGAGCCACTAGCTCGATTGCAATTTATTGGTGGGATACAAGATTTGCACAACAATGCACCACCTACAAGATGTTCATCGAGCTTGCGCTTTCCTACTAGATATGGCAAGTGGTGTTTCTTTCTTTTCTTTTCTTTCTTTTGATTTGGCTCTATTTGCTTCTTTTCTCTTTTTGATTCTTTTCTCTTATCTCATTCACCCACTTTGTGCCAACAACAAGATATATGATATATGAACTGGCGCATGTACTTTTGCTCGGAAACTACACGGTGCAAATGTGCAAAGCCCAAGCAATCATCAAGAGCTAGCCTCAATAGGACATGGTAATCGCAAAGATATAGTGTGGCTCACAAAGGAATGGCAAGGGGTAAAGGTTGGCAATGTTATACCTTTCGTCGATGTTCTTCACCCTTTGTTGTAGAAGCTTCGTGCTTGCCCACGAATTTTGGTGGTGGTAGATGATGGATCAACCGCAATGGTGATGTAGGCCTTGATTGTAGCTTCGAAACGAGCCAAAGAACACAAAAAACGGAGTCCGGAATCAAAAGATATGGCCAAAATAATTTTCAGAAATTTCAGTTTTCTGGGAGGTCAGCCAAGGCCGGGCTGGAGGTCGGCGGGGTCTGGTTGTGGTCCGGCCTAGGCCGGTTTGAGGCCGGTTTGGAGGCCGGTTGACCCACGTGAAGTTGACCCTCGAAAATCCGCGATTTTGGCGGAAAAACGCCTGAAAAACCTCAAATCGAAGGGGAAATCAATGGAATTCGGCCATGGGAACGCAAAGGAAAGTAGATCAACAAGTTTAGCAATAGATCTATGGATCAAAACTTGCAAAAACGCACAAGATTCACGAATCGATCCAAAAGCAATTTGGAGCTATTTTTGGTGGAAATTTTCCAATTTCTAAAAATCAAAGAAAAAATTGGTGGATTTGGGGGTGGAAACACAAGTCAAATCCGTGGCAACCATGCTCTGATACCATATGGTGAAGTTAGGGACTTCTAGGGTGGCCCGATCTTCACGGATTGACGGCGGAGGTGGACGAATACACGCAAGAACACGGAGAAACACGAAGAACACACGAAGAACACACGAAGACAAGAACGCACACACGATACAAGGACCGTTTCCCTTACCGGTCGGTCCAACCGGCCCAATAGAATCCACACGAGGGTGGGAGATTGGCAAGTAGATACAAGAAGGGATCTTGGATGGTTGTTTCTCCAACGGTCAACCAAACCGCTCCAATAAAGTCACCCGAGGATGAAAGATTGGCAAGTAGTCAAACTACAAGTAGAGGTCTTGAATCCACAAGAGGGATCTTCTCCACACGGGGAGGAACATCCCCACAAGGAGAGGAAGGAGACCATCTTGAGGTGAAGGAGCACAGCTCCACTCTAATCTCAAAACATAGTCTATCCCTAACCCTAGGCAGCCAAGGGGGTATTTATAGTCTTAGTACAAAACGGGTGGAAGACACACGGGGGCGGATAAGACTGGCGGGGCGACCGGCCCTGGGGCCGGCCGAGGCCGGCTGGGAGGCCGGTGTGGAGGCCGACAGTAGCGGCATGGGGCCCGGCCTGTGGCCCGGCCCTGGGGTCGGCCCAGGCCGGCTGGCCAGTCTTCTCCTTCGTCTTGACGCTTTCTCTTCCTCTTCCATGCGTACGCCTTGGATGATCTTGAGTCTTGGGTTTCCTCGGCAAACCTAGCATAGTAAAGGGATAGATGCTCACGTAGTATACCATCCAATGGTGTACGAAATGGGTTCTCGTAGAGGAAGAAGTTCACCTTTGAGTTCGATGACGACATGGGATGTGTTGAGGGTCTTGACATGGTGATGGTCGTGACCAGGGCTACATCACTCATCCTTCGGGTTGAGCTGAAATGATCGAACTGTTAGTCCGGCACAAAGCAAGTAGAGAGTAGGACCAATTGAACAAGTGAGGAAGCTTACAGTAACATGCTTGAGGAATGCCGCATCATCCATGAAGAAAGTGGTGGTATCCTCACGCCATTCCACTCCTTCAGTTTGTGCCAAAGTGCGGAGATATGTCCACCTGTACCTCCACTTCCTGAGATGATTGTACAACTGGGTGTTGCTCACCATGGCGCCGCAGAAAAGCAGAACATCTTTGCAAACCTTGTCCAAGCTCTTGTCTTTCATGACGCTGTCACTATCCAGCCCATCCTTGACGAGCTCGGCTATCCTAGTGAGCACGAAGGTGGACAAAGCACTTGACCACTGCATTGGTGCCCCGTTCCTCGCCCTTGTCACTGCGATGAACTCCATCGGCTTTCCCCTTTGCTGTGTGCCGGACAAGGAAGGTGCCGGAACATACCGAATCGGCTTCGCGGGCAAAGGTAGCACAGACGTAGATGATAGATCGGGGTCCTAAGAGATCGAAGAACTATGGCATCAAGAGCTAAGCATGGACAACAAGATCGAAGAACTACGACATCAAGAGCTAAGCATGGACAACAAGATCGAATAACTGCGGCATCAAGAGCTAAGCATCGAGTACAAGAAGCAGTACATACTACCGCATACTACTCAGATGTAAGCAGACAATACCAGATCTAGGGTACCAACAGAGAAGCGGACTTACAGTAGCCGGGGAAGCAACAGAGGAGGAGGAGGAGCTGGAGGAGGACATCTCGGAGTCGAGGACGAAAACGTTTTGCCGCCGATGACCAGATCCGACCGCCGGAGGAGTAGCCGCCGCTACAAGATGCAAAACCAGCTAAAGGGGAGAACTCGAAGGGGGGGGAATGGTGGCGGGAGTTCCGACGGGGAGGCAGAGGGGGTGAAATAGGCGAGCGAAATTGAAGGGCGGTGACCGAAATTTGTCCCGCCGATTTTTCGCCTGCGCACGCCATCTCCCGCGAGCTCGTGCCATCTCCGGGGTTCGACGAACTCGGCTCCGCGTTCCCCTTCCCTGTACGAGCTACAGGGCAGTCGAGGGTGGCTCATCGGAAACAGCCTAATCGGTCGTTCATAGCGGGCCTGGCCCCGAGGCTGCTTTAAGGTTCGTGCGGTGCAAGAACGCGAGCCGGGCCAGGGAACCAAATGGGCGAAATTTGCATCGCCAGGGCCTGGTTGGGGACTCCGTGGGCTACCAAACACGCCCATATATGTCAGACACAATTGCCTCTTCATACTCCAGACCAGACGGATCCATGTATGAAACGTCAACATCGTCATGAGGCGCACTTGCACGAACGAGATGGACCACGATCATGATGCATCCATATCCTGATTCCTGAACCGTTGTGTGGCTGCTAGGTTGCCAGTGAAATGTGAATGCATATCCCCGTACGTACCCATGGCTAAAATCCATATCTTTCTCTAGTGTTCTTGTCCCTCTCTTGTTCAAATGACTCCTCAGGTTCACATATGGACCGGGAATGTCCCGGCAGCATCTGGATATGCGTTAAATGGAAAATTATGACAAACTTTTGTTTGTAGGAACCATATTCTTGTTTTATTTCTAGGGTAACATTCAAAGTCATGTTCATGCCTAACATACTAGAATACAAAGTTAATTGGTATTTTCTTCAACAAGGGCTGAGAATAAAAGCCTTCTCCGAAACTAAGTGTGTATTGATCACAATGCATTGAACTAGTGTGACTATAAAAGTTAATGATGACATTGACCATTATTTCCAAACGAGGAAATGACTCCGCCAGGTGACCCGCTATCACAGATGTCATTTAACATTATGTTGACATGTTGTCCTTCATAACGAAACGCGTGAAAAACTCAGGTCAAATTAAGGGAGTAGTAACACACCTATTAAATGGTGGTCTATCTATCAAAGGCGGAGGTAAGAAATTGTGTGAAGGGGGCCGATGAAAGATTTATCTCTCTTGCCAATTGTTAGGGAGGGCCAAATTACTAAACTACAAACTTTTAAGAGGCTTTTGGCAAAGAAATTAGGGTGTTGAATTTTTTTTGAATGCTAGGGGGGCAAGGCCCCTACTAATCCCCATATCTCCAGTATGTCGATGACACGATCGACTTTATGGAATGATTTGAAAATGAAAGATCCTCAAATTAGTGTGATGCTGTGAGAGTAGGTGATGTAGCCCAACCTTGGCCCATCACCATGTCAAGCACTCCAACATACCACAAGTCACCATGGATATCAAAGGTGAACTCATTCCTCTTCAATAACTCATTTCCCACCCTTTTGGATGGTATGCTACGTCATCTTCTATGTCTTGTTGATACTAGGAGTGTCACAACGACTACGGATACACGAGAGGATGACCAAGGTGCAAGAGGAATGGAGGACGCCACGACGGTGGCTTGGAAGAGGAGAAGGAAGAGAGAAAGCAGAGTCAGGGGCGGTACTACCGGCCCCAACGGTGGTACTACCGCCAGCACGGCACTACCGCCGCCACTACCGCCAGAACCACCCTTCGGGTGCCATGTGCGGCACCGGCACCGGCAGTGGCAGCGGTACTACCGCCGACGCGGTACTACCGCTCCTACCAGCGGTACTACCGCCGGCGCGGAAGCAACAGCGGTAGGCCCGCACCAGTGGTACTACCGCTGGTCCCAGCGGTACTACCGCTGCTGCGGGAACCAGCAGGGAATATTCCCTTGTAATCCCCCTTCCCACCTACCCCCTTTGGGCCTAAACTATAAATACCCCCTTGGCTGCCTAGGGTTAGGGTTAGACTATGTTTTGAGATTAGAGTAGAGCTGTGCTCCTTCACCTCAACATGATCTCCTTCCTCCCCTTGTGGAGAAGATCCCTCTAGTGGATTCAAGACATCTACTTGTAGTTTGACTACTTGCCAATCTTTCATCCTCGGGTGACTTTATTGGAGTGGTTTGGTTGACCGTTGGAGAAACAACCATCCAAGATCCCTTCTTGTATCTACTTGCCGATCTCCCACCCTCGTGTGGATTCTATTGGGCCGGTTGGACCGACCGATAAGGGAAACGGTCCTTGTATCGTGTGTGTTCTTGTGTTCTTCGTGTTTCTCCGTGTTCTTGCGTGTGTTCGTCCATTCCCGCCGTCAATCCGTGAAGATCGCGCAACCCTAGAAGTCCTAACTTCATCAGTAGGGGCTCATCCTTTTTAGGTAGCCTCTTGGCTACGTTTTTCTTGTAAAACTCTTCTTAATTAATAAATGAGCCAAAGCGTTTGCTTCTGTTTTGGAAAAAATAAAATCATGTGTGGTGGGGTCTACTTCGCACACGATAAAACTTATTGAGCCGTGGGTAATGTCCAGGGGATCGCACACGATTTCATCTCTTTCGTTGTGTGTGTTGTGTTGTTATCACACACGATTGTCTATCTACTGAAAACATATGTGTTGGTTGTCCAACCGCTAAAATTTGTCTAAACTTAACTATGTGCAATCATGCCCATAATTTCATCATTTGATTCAAATCACAGTAAAACATTGCAACCATAAAATTCATTGAATATTGCATCCAAACCACAGGGGCACATCACAATTAAATAATTTATTGAACATTTTTTTAGAAGCCATCAATACATATATACACATGGGGATATATCAGATTCAGTTGCTAGCAAGTTATGCAAATGACAATGATCAACAAAGAACAGAAAACGGTCTCTCTGTTAGTTATGTATTTATATTCGTGATAGGTTCCAAAGGATATAGCAGGAGAGTGGTATTTTGGCTCCCGAATTCACATGCTCCTATCTATTTTTTTTTTGAAAAGAATAGTAAAACATTTCAAAAAAATCTGAAAATAATTGGTGATGAGCGTATACACAAGTTTTACATAATGTCAAGGTTCATGATGAAATGACATGTGTGGTGCTCAGTGAAAAGAAAAAAAAGAATATTAATGCTACAAAAATATATTTTGTAAATCTAATTTTGGTCACTTATTTGTTTCTTTTGCTCATAGCAGCACAAATGTAATTTCACGACGAAACTTGGCACATATGGACAACTTTTTTATACGGTCGTCGCCCTTTTTCTCACAATTTTTTAAAATGTTTTACTATTTTATCGATTATTTTATTCAGTCAGAGCATATGAGCTCTAAAGAAAACTATAACACGTTACAAAAATTCATTTTGGCTCCCAGGTGAATATGCTCCTTTTATGTTTGTCAAAAAATTTAAAAAATGAAAATAATTAGAAAAAATCTGAAAATAATTGGGCACAAACATATACAAGTTTGCAACATTCTTGCAAAACTTTGGAAGAAAATGACACTTTATATGGTCTGTGCAAAAAAAAGATAAAATATGTGACTGAACTGAGATTTAAAATTACATTTTTCAACCCATAGATTTTGTCTTTTTTGCACAGACTATATAAAGTGTTATTTTCCTTCCGAAATTTTGGACGAATGTTCAAAACTTGTATATGTTTGTGCCCAAATATTTTCAGATTTGTTCAGAAAGTTTTCATATTTTTTATTTTGAAACGTATAGTAGGAGCATTTACATCCGGGAGCCAAAACGCCTCTCACCGTTACACTTAATTACTTAATTATGCAACCGATAAGAAAACACAATATGGAGAGATAAAACAGCGCGAAGGCTCCGTTATCCGTTCGAAGAAACTAACGCCGCACCTTGCTCGCCTGAGTCAGCGCCGCTGCTCTCTGGCTACCCGTTCTTTGTACAAACATGGCCCTTCTCCCGCTCGACTCCTCTTCCTGCTACCCACATCGAACCTCACGCCCCCGCCTCCCGTCAGGCGACCCCGCAGGGCCTGGACCGGCACTGCCCGGTGCGCCCAGGAGGCCGCCGCCGGCGGCGGCTTCGTCGTCATCGAGGACGACCTCGCTGAGCTCCTGCAGGTCCATTTCTTCTTTCGTGCTTTTCCCTTTTTATCCAGTTCGTTAATTTCGTCTGTTGCTATGAAGTAATCAAAAGGACCGTGGCAACAACAGTCAACCAATACTTGCTATGCTGTATTTGTTATTTTTGTAAAGGAGGTTACCCCCGAACCCTGCATCGATTGTTGCACACAATCATACTTGCTATGCTGTTTAGGTAGACATTTATCAGTACTAATAAATAAATTGGTCTTCATCAGTTACCTTAAAACCCATTTTACTGATGTTTCAAATAGTTTATGCTGCCTGGTTTAG
Organism: Poa pratensis; assembly: GCA_947311845.1. NCBI lineage: Eukaryota > Viridiplantae > Streptophyta > Magnoliopsida > Poales > Poaceae > Poa > Poa pratensis. The sequence goes on along the minus strand of CAMZMU010000079.1, from coordinate 47,809,514 downwards.
TCCACCCATCTGTATACTTGAAACAGTTCTTTAGTTTGAGGAAATTTCAGAACAGTAGAATATGATATGTAGACAGATATGTTCTCACTTTCAACGATATAACATCGAAATTCATTGAATGTTAGTAATTTCAGTACACACCAAAACAATTAGCTTCGGGTCAAAATTCAGCCATTTCAGTTGTACATAAGAGTTCAGGTAAACTGTCAGAATATTTATCAAAATTAAGAAATGATGGTTGAATTTTGAGTGAACGTATCCGTCCTTTGGCCAAAATGCAAACCAAAATCAGTGAATTTGCCAAAATATTATCCGAAACGGAATTTCGAAAGCATTGACGATGCCTGCAACTGGGCTATTATTATATTCTGTAAGACTGAATAAATGCTTGCTTGTTATTGTTATTACTTTCTGTAAGAATCTTGTTGTTGGTCTGCAAGAAAATTGTTACAATACAAAACACGATATATATTCTCTGATGTAAAGTCATGTGCCACATGCATAGTCGTCTAAGTTAGTGTATATGTGATCTAATTATTGTCTGTAAGCTGAGTAACATCGGGTATAATTCTATATCTATGTATCCCTTTTTCAGATTCTACCTAGAGATTTACGAGATAATCTGCAGAACGAACCTAGAAGGGACCAGCTGTTGGAGGTGAGCAGATGCACTGTCTGCTGGCACTATACCTAGACCACCATATTTTTAATACCCCTTTGAAAGATTTTTTTTTGAAGCGTCTTTGAAAGAATTTTAATTGCATAAACCATCCAAACTAATAAGTAATGAGTTAGGTTATTCTGGATCTGGGGAGACGACCTGAAGCACGTTTCCTTGGTAACTCTGGTGGCCAATATCTACGGGATAGTGAGGTATGGAACTGTAGCTTAATACTGTAAACACTATGTTTGATTCCTCTATAGATGCCCGCTTTAACAATATTGTGGAATGTAATCATACCAAGAAATGAAAGTGAAAGAGTAATAATAGATGCACGCCCATTCTGCATTACAGTTTTATTTTTCTCGGACACACACCAAAGCATGTGATAGAAGAAAACCGTCAAGATGACGGAAAGAGTACAGCAAAGAGTAAAAATTAATAAAAGGGTAAAAGAATAAAAATAAAAATACTGTACGCCAACACACGCCAGCCTCATAAAAAATTAACTTATTTCTGCTAATGGATCTAAGCTGATTCATGTGGTTAATGCATGTAAGCCCCTAAGCTTAATGCATTAACAGCAATGGGGAGGTGAGGGGAGGGGGCAGGGGAATTTGTTCGCAACTAATGTTTCCCATTCTTTATATTTGCATTTTTTATTTGACAGATTTCACAGCTAGAGTTGGAGGAAGCTCAAAGAGCTGTAGGAGAATTTGGAGGTGACAACCGTGCAGGAATCGAAGGTACATTGCATAGGATATCTGCCATAAGGAGTAGAAAAGGCTTGGTTGTTGGTTTGACCTGTCGAGTTGGCCGAGCCGTCAATGGGCATGTTGATATGGTCCATGATCTTTTAAACTACAAAGAGAGCATTCTGTTTTTGGGAAGGTATGTCGCTTTGCTGCATCAACATTTAGATCTTTTTCACCCAAATGCTCCAAGCAGCCAGCATTATTATGTCCATAAAAAATGGCTTGCTCAGTTTTTGCTTCATATCCAGTATTGCTTTAAATTTATCGTCATTCCAGGTTCTTTGTGGGCAACTAGCGGATGAGGTTCTAAAATGCCGCGGAACTGATTTATATAATAATATTTAAATAATCTCTCGAATTGGGGAGCCAAGATGTCATAATGAATTATAATGTGGTTTCTATAAACTTTGAAAAAAATGTGTCTAAGACTTTAATTGATCCCTGATTAGAGTAAATAGACTACTGGAACAGATAGTTGCTTCTTATACAACTCTGCATTTTCATATATTTCTAGTGTCGATGCTATATTCTACATATCATGTATTCTGTTGATGTCTGATGTTTAGCAGCCATAACATTTCATAGCTCCGACATGAGTTGATTCAAGCATTTTTGTTTCAATGCAATTTGAAAATTTGCTAACAGTTTTTCCATTGGGCAGACCTGGGGTTGGCAAGACTACTGTTATGCGTGAGATTGCACGTGTTTTAGCAGATGAGTTTCAGAAAAGAGTGGTATATTTAAACAATATTACAGTCTTGTACTATTCGGGTTCTATATGCATATATATAATTTGTAACATGATCTATGGGCGTGCTGATGTTTAGGGCAGGTAATTGTGGATACAAGCAATGAGATTGGTGGGGATGGGGATATTCCTCATGCTGCAATTGGTGGCGCAAGAAGAATGCAAGTACCTGAACCATCAATGCAGCATAGGGTCATGATTGAAGCAGTTGAAAACCATATGCCTGAGGTGGTCATTGTAGACGAGATTGGGACTGAAGCAGAGGCGCAAGCTTGTCGGTCAATTGCAGAAAGGGGTGTAATGCTTATTGGTACTGCCCATGGAGAAAGGCTTGCTAACATTATAAAGAATCCAATCTTATCTGACTTGGTATGTCATTATTCTCATAACCTTCCATTAGTATGCTCGTAACTTTGAATTAGATATGTACTCCCTCCGTTCTAATTTAATTGACTTGCTATGCACCACAAGTGGATGTATCTAGACTTGTAACATGTCCAGATACATCCACATGTGGTGCATAGCAAGTCAATTAAATTGGAACGGAGGGAGTATCACAGAGGGTGTCGGTTTGGTCCCAGGAGCATATGCTCCTTATGTAAACAGTAAAATATTAAAAATGTTTCAAAATCCTAATAAATGTTCTTGTATTTTGCATGTGTGAAAAGGTTTATGAAGAAAAAATATATATTGTGCCGTGGCAAAAAAAGCAAAAAATGTGTGCTCTGAAAATCCAATTTTGGGGTACGCAAGCCACAATGTTTGACTTTTTCTATGGAAATTTGCACGTACATATAGAACATAGACATGTGCTTTAGGAATATTATTTTCGTAGAATTTTCACATGGTAACAGATTCGAAATGCCAAACATTGTTTTGTTGTCATATGTAGTTCTTATTTTATCTGTAGGTACGATAGCTTATACAGACCACATATTTGTCCGTCCAACATTGTTAGTCGGAGATGGATAGTGTCCTAAAAACTTTCGTGCAGCCATGTTCTTTAAGAGAAAAAGTATGAATATTTCAAAAATAAAGAAATGGTTTTTATTCACCTTTCAGTGAATATACTAATGATATTTGTTGGAAAATCAGATTGGAGGAGTAGAAACTGTCACTCTTGGTGATGATGAGGCTCGTGCACGACGTACTCAAAAAAGTATTCTGGAGCGAAAGGCTCCTCCAACATTCCCTTTCCTCATTGAGATGAGGGAGCGACACTACTGGGTGACTCATCGGGTATGCATATTTCTTTTCAGAGTGTCAAATGGTCAAAGTACATGGATATATACCTTTTCTGCTTTGTGTTAACATACAGCACAATGCTGTCAGGTACATAATCGAATCGTAGGGACAAACTAGGTAGAGGTATCAGACTTGCACAGTGATAAACTTAAATATATATCATAAAATACATAATTTTAAGATGATGGTCGATGTGTTAGTGGGATTCTCTGGGACGAGTAAGAATCAATTGGTAGTTACAAAAGCAACAAATTTCATACTGCGGCCCAATTAATGGTTTTACTTCAACAGTTCTAACTTGTAGTCTGTATCATATTGATCACTGGCAATACCTTCAAGCCAAACAAATAAAGATATACTAATGCTACTTTGTTTAGACCAAATTTGGTAATGTATTATTTTTTACGAAAAGGGGAACATCTATCGAAACAGGCTTTCGGCCCGCTTTATAAATGAAGCAACATGCTAAGCAAGTCCATACAAAGTTACAAGCACGAAGGAGAAGCTAGAAAAGTTTGCTGGGGCAGCAGCACAAGTAAGCCCAACAACATGAAAGAGCAAGAGGCGCAAGGGTGGAGGGGAGCAGGGGGTAGGGTAAAGTAGGAAGAACAAAAGCCGAGGCCATCCGACGCTAGCTGCTAGATGTAGAGGAGAGGCGATGTGCGGTCCCCAAAAGTCTATCAAGCATGTTATCTAGCTGCCCCCTGCCTCGCTGCCTAGAAAGCGGGTGCCACTGCTGCAAGAAAGCAAGAAATTTAAACATGGAGTCAAAAGCACGCGGAAGAAACACCCGCTCAATCACCATCTTATTACGAATCGTTCAATGAGACCAGAGAAGGCGTCGCCTGCCCCTGGTACAGTTCACCTGGGTTTCAAGGAACTCGCCGAGGTCCAAGCAGGCCCAAGCGCCTCGTGGATGAAGTTCCATAGAAACCTGGCAGCGAACGGTGAAAAGGATGTGGGTTCCCATCTCGGGGATCCCACACATGGGGCAAAGCCCATTCCCGGTCCACGTCACTTTCGGACCTCCACCCCTGAGGGGAGGCGGTCCTTGAGGAGTTGCCACACGAAGATTTTGATTTTTAATGGGAGGGGGGCCTTCCACAATGGAGAAGCCCAAGCTCTATCCGGACCACTGAAGAGACTCCGATAAGACGACTTTACAAAGGTCTCAGAAGGCGCCAGGTGCCATGACACAAGGTCTTGGCCCCCTGGCAGTGCCTCCGGGAGCAAACTCTGTCCAAACTGTAGCCTCGGCATGTCCAAATGTTCGTCGGAACGAGATGTTGCAATTCCCACTATGCACTGCCGAGGCCACCAACTCCATCGGGTCCGAACAGATAGCAAAGAGGGTCGGGAACCTATGCTGTAACGGGCTTTCATCAAGCCACGGGTCCAGCCAAAAGAGGGCGCCCTCTCCATTACCAATGGAAAAGCGGGCACCCTTTCTAATATCATGCTTGATGGTTTGGATGGACCGCCAGAATTGGGATCCATCGCGACGGTCACAAGCAAGGAGGGGGCGACCCTGCAGATATTCGCTTTGATAAGACACAGCCCCGGCCTCTACATCAATCGATGCACATAGCCATTTTATTGCAAAGTTTAAATATTCAGCATTCACATCTCATGGATACACACGGTGTACATGTAAATCAACCGCAGAATAAGATGAACAAAAAGCGTCTATGCATCGGTCGTCTAGTATGCCGCCAACCACGCTGGTTGTAGATATCCCGAGCAACCGTCTCCACACGGCTGCGTCTAGAAGCCATAGGCACGCGTGCTGCTCCTCCGGGAGAAGGTAGGACCATGTGTGGATCCAATGTGTAGTCATACAAATAACCTGTAAAAAATGAGCATTTCCAACCTTGTTAAAGACAATGTCGTTTCCACAGTTCCATATGGCCCAAACTAAAGCACAAAACACCTACACGATATGCGCTTTTGTTTTTCTCTATCCCATTTAACCAATTCTAGAACATATTCGTGATATTGGTTGGAGGAGTAATACTAAAAGTAAACTGAACAATTCACAAAAATAATTCGAGCAAAGGGACAAGCCAGAAATAGATGATGGATAGACTCCTCAGTCAAGAACATTTCTCGCAACCATTCCATCTATGCTTAGCGAGGTTATCTTTCGCTAGAATTACTTCTTTATGTAGGAACCACACAAAGATCTTAATCTTCAAAGGTACCTTTAGCTTCCATAAATATTTGCGAAGAAATCTAGTATGTCCATTCATTATGTCCGCATACATAGATTTCACCAAAAAACATCCCGAAGTAGTGAGCTTCCAACTAAATGTATTAATTTGTTAAATACACCATCATTAACCATTAAATTAAGTGTAACCATGCATTCCACTTATTTGTTGTTAAAGTTGTCTAAATTCTATGTTAAACGAACTTCCAGTAGAACATTTGCAACCAAAACGTCTTTTCGTCACACAGTGTTGTATAAGGATGGATATTGTTGGGCCAAAGGTAAGTATCTTCACAAAACCGAGTGTTCAAGCCAAAAGACTCCTCCTTGATCCTCATCAGGCCTTTCCAAAAAGGAGAATTAGTGGGTTTTGCTTGAACCTGGTATATTGTTTTTATCTTGAAGTTATTTGTTATGCAGCAACTCCTGGCTACACTACCTCGTAATTCAAAAGTTCAAATAGCCACTTACTGAGTAAATATTTGTTCTTTATATCTAGAACGTGACCCCTGGGCTCCCTTGGCCCTTTGGTCGACAAATGATGTTCCATTTTGTCAATTGGTACTTTCTTATAAGTTGATCACTTTGCCGGAAGAAACTCGTGACCTATAAAAGTATAACTTTTTCTGTACCCCTTTCGGTATCTCTAGAAAGGATAGCATGACCATCGGAAGAATGATAAGACCAAAAAGTGATAAACACAATTCGATCTCCATATGACTGGAGCTTGCCTTGCCAGTCTCTACGGAATTTCATTCTTAATTAAGCAATTTTCTATAATGGATTGGGACACCTAAGTATCGGAAAGGTAGGGAACCAGCTTTGGAACTAAATTTTGTTTATACTGATCCTCTACCTCTTTTGCATTTCAAAAACAGAAAATTTCACTTTTATGGAAGTTGATCATAAGTCCGGATAGCTATTGAAAGATACATAGAGTAAGTTTCATGTTGGCTTTCTCCAAATCGTGCTCCATGAAAAGAATTGTATAAGCAGCATATTGGAGGATAGATACTCTCCCCTCCACAAGATGCTGCGTGAGGCCACCCACCTGACCATCTCTTTTACTACTGCAATAATGATAGCCAATATATCCGCAACGATATTAAAAATCATTGGAGAGAGGGGATCCCCTTGTATCAAGCCTTTCATCGTTTGGAAATAGTGGCAAATGCCGTCATTAACCCTTAATCCCACCTGGCCTGCCTGAACAAACGGCACAATCATTTCACACCAGCCTTGTGCAAATCTCTTCATACACAACTTTGTTGCAAGAAGGGTCATTTAACCTTACCGTAATCTTTTTCGAAATCTACCTTAAATAATACACCCACCCATTTTCTTCATATGAAGTTCATGGATAGTCTCATAAAGAACAACCACCCTTCTAAAATATGTCGTCCTGGCAATTTGGTAATGTGATTAGGTAGTTATTTGATTCTAATGTTTTCCTCTATTATGAATGCTTGCACTGTTTACAAAAATATCTCTATTCATTTCTACGCTCCTGTTTGTTCATCCTTGCTGACATTTCATCTTTCGTACTGCTCTTTTCGCCCTGTTTTTTAGCAACTAAGAACATAAAATTACTCAGGATGTGACCTGAATGAAATTCGTTCGCATTTCTTTTCAAGAATGAAATTTACTCACAATTTGTTATGTAGAATCTTTTTTGTTATTTTGTGATGCATGTTATTATATGGTGTTCTTTTCCTGTTCAGACTGAGAGGAGTGTGGATATGCTACTTCATGGCAAGAAGCCACTCGTTGAGGTAATATCTATGAGCATGACTATGCCAGTTTTAGGATATGATAAATTTGATGGCATGGCAGAAGAGTGACAGTTTTCTGTAGTTTGCTTTACCTGACAATTTCATTTTGAAGGACTTTACGCTTCTGCAATTTGCATGTCCAAACTAGAGAATTTTAATGTTGAGTTTGTAGGCAAATTAGCAAAGTTATCTAGATGATTCGTTAGTTCAGTGGTCATTCTTAGCGAATCAGAACATTCATATCTCTGGCACTTCTATCCACGTAAGAAGTTCAGGTAAAATAGTGCATAAAGCATTAGTTTTTTTTTGCCTTATAACATTGCAGGTCAGGAAAAGGGACAACGAGTTTCAGGTTATCATCGAGAGATGGGCAACGTATGATGGAGATGGACTCTGAATTCCAAACTTTCAAGTTATAATTTCTTCTGCCAAGCTTCATGCTCTTCATACTCGCCATCACTGTGGATACCTGGTACAAACTCTACTCAGCTTGTTATTCTAAGGAAAAATGGAGCGATCCTGATTCTAAAGGTTTGATGACTTTATTTAAAAAATGTCAATCTAGCAACGAAGATGATGCTGCCCATTAAGCTTACTACACAAGATCCATACCTTTTCTGTAAATTCTTCATTATATCAACACTGTTGTAAATTATATTCCTCTCAAGTTGGGTCTTCATTCAGTTACTGTAGGGGCAATTTGTTCATACTTGAAGTTGTACATGTATTTTTCTTCCTTTGGTGCTGAAATTAACGTTGGATTGGTTATTTATATTAATTGGCAGAAAGTGCAGTGGAAAAATATTAATCTATCCGGTGACTCCACTCTATCAAGGCAGTTATTACCTCCCAGGAAAATATCCCACTGAGATGTGGTTTGTATCAGTATTTATTGGTTATTGAGTGAGATAATTCTTGTATGTAGCCTTAGTGCATAATGTTTGTTTTACAGTAGTAAAATTTGATGTACAGCTGGGCATTCTGGGCTGAAACGGTCAAGGACTGATATACATTATGATGCAACTGAAAGTAAAAGAAAATGCAATCCGTTGTTCTGAGGCAGCTGCATTAGTGGCTCTCTGAATGGTGACATAACAAAGAAGCATCACCTGCAGCACGTCGGGTGTACGTACCTTGTTTCTGGCTTGTGATGCTACAACCAAATGGAATATCCAATAGCGCTAACGTTTACTGGGTGCCATGTTAATTCAGCAGCCGGACCTGCAGTTCGCCGTGTGGTCCTTTGCCTGCAAATCTGTGTAGATTAAACCTGCATTTTCTACAGTATTATGTACTGTATATGCCTGCATTAATTCAGATACTTATTGATCACCCAGTGGCGTGTGAACTGTAATTGCTGGTACATTAGCAGTACTACTACATATTACTATCATCACACACACATGGTTGCAGTTCCCATGGACCACTGGATCATTTCACAACATCCCTCTGATCCATTCAATCACACCCCGGGGGGTGAGGACTTGAGGATGAGACCACTTCACATTCTCTGTTGAGTTGCTATTAATTCATTTTGTTGTGTTTTGCAGGTGCTGAGTCACGGTTAGCTCAGTGGTTGACATCAGGGAGTAACTGCCGTTGCTACATTTCCCAGCAAGAGATAAAGAGCCTTTCCTGGATGGCCAAGCGTGTTCTTGCTTGCTTGTTAGTGCCAACAGCATCCTGTCCTTGCTGTGGCAGAGAGCTTCACATGCCTGTGACATGCATGCATGACATGATTGATCTCTGGCGAGCACAGTGACACCGGCATGGGCTCACTTCTTTCTTCTAGTCCACTCCTAAGTCCTAATCCTACTAGACTCCGTCAACTGCCCTGCACACACATGAAAACATGATCGTATCAAAGAATGGTTCAGCACGCCGTCGCAATGGAATCGATGACAATGAGTTGATCCGGTAGAAGGAAACATGCCGAAACCGTAAAAACCCACAAGTTATCACGCTGGCTACAAGTACATAGTATAACTTGGCTGTCAAAATCTCCTAGGCCAGTGACCTATGGATTGCTTCCGTCAGTCCCACCCAAAGCCGCTTGCAATACATTTTTTTGTCTCTTCAAGAACACGTCTTGCAATACAAGTGAGAGCGTGAACTGTATTAAGGGCTAAATTGCTCACCGAGTAGCCCTGATACCATGATGATATGGGGTTGCCCGATCTTTTCAGGGAGCCGATGATATCGATGATGAACTTGTTCGATAACATGTGATACGCTCACGATGCGACTGATTTTTCAAGTCTATGGATTATCGCAACACCAGACTTGCGCAAGCCACCGACCACGAAATGGTTCTGCAATCTCGCAGTTCCGAGTGCAATGACGGATATCACTTCAATTTCAGCAGCAAAATTCCATATCAATCCAAACTTGGAATGGGTAAATATTCTTGATCGATGCAAAGAGGAATATATAAATTTAGAGGAATGCTTTCAAGCAATTCGGTATATGTCTAGGATTTAATCAAAACGTGGTGTAAGGCTAAAAGCCACGATTTACAAGCCTATATGAAGACTATTCGATGTCCAACATAAGGTTGGAGTCAAAGGGTGATCTGGCTGGAGAGGAACGGACGTGTCTTCGAAGGCGAAGCAGTCATGGGGCCAAGAACCGTCGATGGCATTGTCGAAGAATGGACGCTTTGGGTGACATGTAGATGTGGGCTAGAAGGAGTGTAGAAATCTTTTTGTTAGTAGATGCTAAGGCCCAAAGTGGCCCTTGGCTATTTGGATACGGTAGCAATGGCGTCCCGTGCTAATCATTCGTAATTTGTGTACGATGTCTCCTTAAGCTTAATATAGAAACATGCAGATCTCCTGCGGTTCTTGAGAAATGGTTAGGGTCGAAATCAATCAAATCTCTAACTTTTATAACTTGAAAGTAACTTTTATAACTTGAAAGGACTCTATTTAGAAAGTGACTGAAACAACCAAATCGACTTGTTTTGGTCAGGTCGCTTTGTACGTCGTGTACCGGTGGATAGGCTCTTACCAATTGGAGTTATGTTTACAACAAGTGCCTATTTGCGTTACGTAGAATTTGTATGGTGGATCTTCGGTCGTTTCAAATTTGGAACTTTTGTCAGTTGGAACCGAATCTGGTCTGATTTTGAATCCGAAATGAAGGTAACATTTCCTTGTTTGCGGCCTGCCTCCTTTCCTGGAAGGCTCCACTTCCTTCCTCGCCTCCCTCGTGCTCGTCGTTTGATGGTTCTCAACTTGCTTGATTCCTTGTATAGGCCTTTTTTCTCGATGCGCCATGCTCTCGATTAACTCAAACCTAATGAATACACAAATATAATGACATATAGTATAAAGTTCTCAAATGTCGAAGTATCACTTTCAATTAGGATTAAATTCAGCTTATAACAGTCATCAATCAGACACAATACTTCTACCCACTTAAACATGAATAACCACCATAATTTTATGAATATATATTCGAGTTGCAGTTTTCTTGCCTTCTCAATGGCGGCCATGCCTAACATACGAAGGTGATTCTTCCTACTAGTATTAAGATTGTGAAGGGCATGGTCTAATCTACATTTTTTTGTTGCGAAACACAGTACAATTGCACATGCTTATATATATATATATACTTATACACTCGATCTTAATGAGAAACATGGGTGCCAAGATCATTATTTAAACTCTAATGGAACAAGATACAAGCACCCTCCTAGCAATCCAACCGACCATCGATCACGCGGAATCACGCTAACGCTAAGAGCATCTCCACCGGTGCGCCCAACTCCGCTCTCAATAGGCGTTTTGGGTGCGCCGGCACCAAAACGTCCCTCAGCGGCGAGCCGAATAGCCAAAAAGTTGTCGGCACGCCCCGATACAGCGTCCGGCAACCTCGCTTCGCGCCTAGGTTCTAGCGACGCAAGCGGGCGTGTCGGCAACCGTGGCAACGTGCTCCTCGTCGAATCTGTCGGGCGCGCACCACAGGCCAGCGACACAGACCATTTCTTTTCTCCCCCAGCGTCCCTTGCGGCCTGTACTCATCCCCCTCCCTACTGAATCGCCGGTGCCGGCACCCACCCTCCGCCGGCTGGACGGCCGTCTCCCCCCGCGCCAGGAACGCCGTACTGTATCTCCCGTCGCAGTGGCTGTAGTCTCTTCTCCGTCGGGCCGCAGTTGTAGTACGGCGCTACATCGTCGCCGCCTCCGAGAACCTCCCCGCAAGCAAGGTGTTCGTCGCATTGCTCAGCTCCTTTTTTCTCCTAAATTCGGGACTTCGTTTTTTTCTAAACCTTGTAATTGAATTTAGATAGATAGCGACGACGAACTCGAGCTAGCCGGCGCATTGCTCACCGCCCATGCCGCCTCCAACACCGTGGTTGATGAACACTTGGCGATCATCACTTGCATGGTTGGTTTGCTAGGCCAGATCAACGCCGCTCCTCGGATTGGAGGTACGAGGCCGGGTAGGAGGATGAACAAAGATCGCAGACGGATGGAGGGTCATATGACGATGTGGCAAGACTAGTTCATCGACTCTCCCACACACGGGGAGAAGGAATTCCGGCGGCGGTTTAGGATGAACAGAGACCTCTTCATGGACGTTCTGACGGGCGTGCGGGAGTATGATAACTACTTCAAGCTGAAGAGCGACTGCACCGGGCTGGTTGGTTTCTCCTCTATCAAGAAATGCACGGCTGCTTTGAGAGTTCTTTCATATGGATCTCCCGCAGATACAGTGGACAACTGTACCTCTGCATGGCTGTATCCACATGTATCAAGACCATGTATCTGTTTTGCAGGGCGGTTGTTGCAGTGTTTGGGCCAACCAAATGAAGCTGACACTGCTAGGCTCATGGCACAAAACGCAGCTAGAGGATTTCCTGTTATGCTTGGAAGCATCGACTGCATGCATTGGGCATGGAAGAATTGTCCATTCGCCTTGCAAGGAGTTTACAAGGGTCATGTTGGAGAGTGCGCTGTCGTGCTAGAAGCAGTGGCTGATAAAGATTTGTGGAATTGACATGCTTTCTTTGGTATGGCTAGAACTCACAATGACATCAACGTGCTGCAATGCTCAACGGTTTTTAACAGACTATCTGAAGGCGAAGCTCCACCATGCAACTACGAGGTCAATGGTCATGTGTATGACAAGGGGTACTACCTAGAAGATGGCATCTACCCGAGATGGTCTACATTTGTCAAGACCATCTCCCACCCTCTAGGTCAAAGCCAGTCTCATTTTGCAGCAGAACAGGAGGGTGATAGGAAGAATGTCGAGCGGGCATTTGGTGTGCTCCAATCTCGTTTTGTTATTGTCAGGTATCCTACTCTAAATTGGTCCAAAAAACGGATGTGGGAGGTGATGATGACTTGTGTGATCTTGCACGTGTTGATCCTCCATAGCAGGATGACCATCCGTACTATCATTAGAGTCCTCTTGCCCAGGTTAATCATGATTTGCCTGAAGATTTGGCTGCAGATTTTGTCATTTTTTCACAATTAACGCTGAAATCCGAGATGAAGGAGCTCATGAGCAATTGCAAAATGATTTAATGCGCATATGTGCGCACTCAAAGGCCAAGCAGACGACCAGCCTAATTGACTGCACAATTTATTTTAATTTTAATAATTATATGCACTATTTTAATTGTATTCATTAAACAATTTTATGTATTCAGTTCTAAATTATATGATTTTATTTTAGGAATACTATTTGAATTTGTGATCTGTGAGCGTTTATTGGGAGCGACCCGTGAAGCACGGCGCTCCCAATAGACGGCAACGCGTGCCGACGCGTCCAATAGCGCATGTCCGGCAATTTTGTTGGATGCTCTAACATACGACGAAATAAACTGAACCCTTGCACCTTGGTCAGCATGCCAGAGCGCGCGGGGAGGAGATAGTGAAATCGAATCGACGAGCATTGCCACACGATGATGGCGCCGGCCGGTGCATGCACGGCTGATGTGCCTCTCCTCTCTTCTCTCCTGATTTGGCCCATCACGTAGGCAAAGCAAGAACGAGGGAACGTCTGATTTGATGGCACGCACCTACGTACGATATACTACTGTACGTTCCCTCGTGAGACATCTCAAGAGCTCCGCTACTGTACGTTCTAGCTTAGTTAGTACAACTGCCAATGGAATCTAGCTAGCTCGCTACTACATAGAGAATCTTGGCTCCAAGAATCTGTGACAAAGCTGTTAGCGATGGTTGATACTATCACTACGGGAATCTGACAAGACGCCGACGGTCGGAAACCGTCGGCGTAGACCTGATGACCGTTGGCGTATCCAAAGCCCGACGGTGGCCGTCGGCGTTTAGCCCCGTCGGCGTACGTGGTGGTGGGACCCACAAGACGGGATCCGGCCGTTCCGTCAGCCCCCATACGCCGACGGCATTGCCGTCGGCCTCTGCGTGTCACGTGTTGAGCTCCTGCTAGTCGTTGGGGGTCGTTAGACGCCGACGGCAATGCCGTCGGCGTATATGTCAACGTGGCAGCTTCCTGTGTCTTCCTGTGCGCCTGGGAGACATCCTTTGCCGTCGGCGTATGGGTGACCATATTTGTTTGGTTTTTACAGTTTATTGCTGCTGGTTTATAGCACATTTCGAATACAATTAAAATTGCACACATTTTAAAACATCACAGAACATCATATATATAATCTAAATCATTATACAAACTCCAAATGACACAAACATAATTCGAATTCATAGCATGCATACAAACACACACGGAACACCCGAACACATCCTACATCATCACTATCAACATCACTATCACGTGAGTAGTAAGGTGGAACCTTATCGCACGGTGGAGACTCATCATCGTCATCATGTAACTTGTTGAGCATATCTATGTCCTTTACATCCACCACTAAGTCACCACCTGTTTGTGCATTGTCCTCGCGGTCCTGAAGACCTTGTATGCCAAAGTCCCCAAAGGTTTGCTCCTCTTGATAGAAAATCCCATCGTATGTTTTAGGGTCAATGTTGTTGTAATCGTCTTCGGAGGGCATGGGTAGCTTACCATGTGGCGATACATGGAACACGACTTCCCAGCCAATGAGTCCCTCTTTCTTGCATGGGTAGGGCAAATAATAAACTTGCCTGGCTTGCTGAGCCACAACAAAGACATCGGATCCATGGTAGGTGGTTGAAGGCTTAACTTCAACTAACCCAATGGAAGGGATACTTCTATGTCCATCCACAGGGTCGAACCAGTGGCATTTGAACACAACGAGTTTGAGTTCTATGTTCGTGTTATTGAACGTCAGCTCGTATATGTTCTGCAACCTTCCATAGTAATCAAATTCACCGGCTCCTTTGGTGAAGACCCCGGTATTTATAGTCTTTGCATTAGGCCGACGGTTCTGGTGAAACTCTGTATGGAAGCGGTACCCATTCACATCATACTTCTCATACATCTCGACTCTATGGTTACAACCTTGGGAGACACATCTCAACTCATCCGACATCACAACGTTGGGATCAGCTCCCTACAAGTACAAATTGTTTTGTGCATTAGTAGGAGGGACAAGACACGGATTGCAAGGAAGAAGGGACAGGTTAGAAATTACCTTTTCCCTGAACCAAGCCGTGAATATTTTCTTTCCGGCGGCACCCTCTTTCAGAAGAGTGTCCAGCTCGGCTTCATCGGGTCCCTCTGATGTTCCCGACCACGTTTCATCCTTGAATTGGCTAAAAGAAGAAAATACGTATTAGACCGAAACCGAGTTACTAGTTGCAAAGTAATTTGTTCACCATTTTACCTAAGGAAACTGCCCTCTTCCTCCTCCCCGTCGCGGACCACTTCTTTCATGTTCATAAGCATATAGAGCATTATGCACTCCAGCTCTTCATTGGTCAAGGTATACCTTTTTGCGCCACTGGCCTTGCCACCGGGAAACTAGAAGAGGACGAGCTTGGGGTCTTGCTTGGGCTCGTCGACATTGTACCGAGAGGCCTGGTTATGCATAGTGGGAACATCATCGGGATAGTACGTTAGCCTGGCGTCTCTCATCTCCTGGAGGATAGTTGCCTCAGCTATGCATGCTTCAATCTTATTTTTGTTTCCACATTTGGTTCGAATATACTTAAACTCTCTCTCAATACAAAACTGTCAACGAAACTGCACCGGTCCACCCAAGAGTGCCTCGTTCGCGAGATGCACAACAAGATGTGCCATCGGAGTAAAGAAGCCTGGCGGAAATATCGTCTCTAAGTTGCATAGCAACTCCGACACTCGATCATGCAGCTTATGAATAATCAGGGGACATATCTGCTTAGCACAGAGTGTGCGGAAGAAATGGCTCAACTCCGCGAGCACTCGCCAGACACGGTCGGGGAGATACCCTCGAACTTGAATCCATATATGATAGTCGTGACTCTTGAACCCGGTGACTGAACTTGAATGTGCTTGAAACTTTATACAAGTTTGCACAGACCCGTCAGCATTGTTTTCTCTTGTTTTTCGCTTTCTTTTTTCTTTTGGGCTTGAATGTGCTGTTTGCCCCAGCAGTGGTCTCACGTTGTATCGGGTGGTTGTTATATTAATATAGCGGGGCGCAAGCCTATTTCGTCAGGATTCTGCCTCAAACACTGATGCCTTGCCTTGGCAGCAACCACAACTCAACACAGCTCAAGAGAGGAGAGGCAGCCACTGAGCACACACGACACATGGGCTCGCTGGCTTTCCTCGCCTCGCAGCAGCATGGCAACAGGACGGCATGGAGCTCTCTGCCCTCTGCTACCTGCTCATGGATGCATGGCAGGGCAGGAGTACTCACTTCACTTGGAGATGCAACAACTACAGCAGAGTGGTAATTGCACTACACCTTTGGAGTGTCGGTAAAGACGTTGCAATAAGTATTGGAGTCCTTTCTAACCCGCACGTTCTTTGGAGATGGATGTGTATCGAACATATAATTTGTCCTAGAAAATAGGTTTTTTTACGAACTTTCAGTCAGTAATGTCGGCTCAGAAAGTTTCAGCCACAGATTCAACTCTTCCCCTAAAATGCTTTTAGGATGATGTATTTTTGACATACCAAACTTGGCAAAAAATAATAATTAAGTCATTCGAAATAAGCCAGCTCCAATGGCAATCTGAACTCCAGAGGCTCTAAGAATGCCGAAAGCCGCCAACGCGAATTAATAGCATATTCGGCGCCTCATGATAATCTCAGAAACTCTGAAAATGTCAAAACGCTAACTCAGATGACTTATTTCAAATGAGTTAACCGTTATCAGTTAAATTTGGGTATTAGAAATGCCACTTTAACCCGCGATTTTGGAGTGAGGCCAAATCTGTTTAAAAGTTTTCCGAATAATCACCAGTGGCTACCAAAAGCGACAAATTATACGAATGGAACACGTCGAGGTTGACGTGCTATCAAGCAGGAATTTCATCGGTCACAGTATAATTCAAAACGAGTCTAGTTAAATATTCTCCACGTACCTTGCAGCTGTGCTTTTTTATTTTTGTTGTTCTACACGAGTAGTGGTAACTAGTTCCATGGTCTGTAAAAATTGCACTACCGTCAAGTCACCAGCTCCATTTGTTCATCGCCGTCATGATTAGGAGGATGGCGCGTGTCTGACTGATCACTTCTTCAGATATCAGATAGAGCATAGCACGTACCATGGGAGATGATGTGATTCTACTGTTTTCAGAGAAACACTACTCTCTCTCTCTCTCTCTCTCTCTCTCTCTCTCTCTCTCTCTCTCTCTCTCTCTCTCTCTCTCTATTTTACCTTTTGCCTTTGCAAAGTGCAATGGAAGTCTTAGCTGTATGATTATTATTTTTATAAAGCTTAGCTGTATGATATGGTTCCAGAGAAGCTTGACAACACTAGACACACTCACATCATGTTGCTTGCTTCATGGGGAATTGAAGCACTATCAAGCAGCACTGATGCCAGACCAAACCTCGTAATAAGATTCTCAGTACCCAGCAGCAAACAAATGCACAAGGATCAGATCATGCATGGGGCCACAACACTGCAGGGGAAATCTTTGTTGAAGTTTCCCGCACCACGTATTATTTTTTCTAGCAGACTATACCACTTGGCAGTTCAGCGGCAAACTGGATAAGTGATCCTCAAATTAACAAGCTAGGCGTTAGGATTAGCTATGAGATCCTTGATAGTCATGCATAATTGAATTAACTTCCCCAACAGCAAGACATCAATTTTCTCATGGGTGCAAGGGCCCCATCGCACTACACTACACAGTCTACACCACACACACTGCAGATCTTGCTTGCTGTACGTAGCTGAATTCCTCCCCACAGCATTAGCCATTTTTGGATCATTTGGCCACATGCTTCCCTGCTCCCCTTCACACCCACAACTGCCATGGCCCCCGACCATAATTGACAGAACAAATTCACCAATCATTTGTCATACATATATATGGGCCATCCCATTAGCAAAAATATGTGCAATCCAACCAATTCTAGCTAGCCACTGAATTACCCTAGTCTAATCAGAGGCCAGGTTGAACAAGTAGGCAAGTAACAATCGAACTACAACAGGAATTAGCTGCTCATTTCATCTATAACTAATAGCTGTTGATTTGCACATGATGGAACAAGACACAAGTATCATAGCATGAACAGTGGACATGATAAAAGCTACAACACATGAACAAGTGATTAAGTTTTACCTCACCCCACATTGAGGTGAACTACTGATCAAATCAGTAACTCACTTTCACAGCCTCAATTAAATAAGCTACTCAAGCACTAGACATCAAGTTAGACACAACATGAGGAAGAAGAAAAAAGATCAAGAAGCATCATTTTCTGATGGAACAGTTGGATGCAATGCAGCTAAGCTAGAATATGATCAGCAAGAATTTACGGTAAACGTCTCGAATGAATTCTTGGTGTTGGTTGGTTTTACTCGAGCCGGAGCTGCGGCGGGCTCGGGCTGGTGGTCCGGCAGCAAGAGGGGTCTCCATGATCAACGCCAGCCCCGGGCTGATGGTGGTGGTCCTGCAGCTGGTGGTGGCGGCGGGCGAGGGTGTGCTTGTTGTTGTGCATCCAGACCTTGAGGACGCGGCGCTTGACGCCGACCTCCTGGCAGAACCGCTGCACCACGGCGTCATCCAGCTTCTGAAGCCGCCAGCCGACCTCCTCGGCGAAACCCAGCATGCGCGCCTTCTGCTCCGTCGTGAACTTGGTCCGGAACCGCTTCCGGACCGGCGCTAGCGGCCTCGCCGCCTCGTCAGACTCGGAGGTGTGCATGGCTCTCAGGGGCATCACCATGCGCGTCGGTGGAGCGTGCGCCGCCACCAGGAGGCCGCCACGATGGGCGGCTAGCGGGCTCAGCGGGCCCATGAGGTGGTGGTGGTGGTGCAGGTGCCGCGAGCCGGCGTCGTCCGTCTCCTTGCGGTGGAAGTTGCGGTGGCACCCGCAGGCGGAGCACCGGAGCCCGTCCAGCGAGCCGTCCTCGCCGGCGGGCATGAACTCGCCGCACCCGTCCGTGGCGCTGCCGCCGATGGTCGCCGCGTGGTTCTTGAGGCACTCCCGGTACCTCGCCTCTCCACCGTTTCCGGTCGGCACGACCGCCACCAGCTGCCGGTTCTTAGTGTACTCTTCCTCAGCTCCGGCAGCTGCCGCTGCCGGAGACGCAGGAGGCGACAGATGCCGGCCATTAGAGCCCGCGTGATGGTGGTGCTCATGCTGCTGCAGGCCGAGGTACGGTGACGCGGCTGCGTGCATTGGCATTGGCATCGGCAGCTCCCCCTGCGCCCCAGAAAAATTCATGAATTCTTGATGCCCCTCCCGGCCGGCCTTGATCGTCGTCGTAGCTTCACTCCTCCGCAAGAAGATGCTTCCAGCTCCTGTACTGCGTCGCTACTGCAATGGCGCACGCGTGCACACCCACAAAAGCGTAAATGCCAAGTTTGGGGGGGGGGGGGGGGGGGGGGGGGGGGGTCTTGTAATGATGTGTTCGAAACAAGAATCTACCACTCCTTGGGAACCTAGAAAAGAGGAACAAACACACACATAAATGTCATAAAAAAGAAAGAAACTCCTAGGGATCTTGGCTACAAGATACTAATTGCAAACCCCAAGATGAAGATAACTGAAATAAATAGTACTATTGTGGTATTTTCTTTCTTGGGCCTTTCACCATGCAGAAGATGATTACTAGAAGGCCTCTCAAAAATGAGGGCTTAATCTGCTCAATTGCGGCTCATCCACTGTATGCATGCACCAGCTAGGCTTTGAGCTCTCCTCCTAATCCTGGCTAATTGCAGGCTCTCCGCTCATTGGCTCTGGCAGAGAAGCAGCACGCAGCTACAAACAGATGAGCTCTGTTGTGCTGCTTCGAACAGTAGTTGACAAAACATAGTGGAAACAAAACCAAAATGCAATGAAGTGAAGTGAGGTGAGAGGAAACAAACCTTGGATTTGCAGTTGTAGAGTGTCAAGGGCTAATCAAATCGATCAGGAGGGCATGCAGAGAGAGGGAGGGGGCAAGCCCATGCATGTCTGTCTCTTCTCAACTCTTTGCTGCTTCCACCATTGCAATGAAAATTACAAGGGAAAAAATTGAGAGGGATGGAGGAAGGCAGTTAGGGATGTGAGTATGGGAGGGAGAGTTATGGCTGAGGTGAAGAAGAGCTTGCTGTCATAACATAGAGATATGAAGGAGAGAGATGAAGTGGCAAAGAAAAATACTAGTATTTTCTTATGTGCTTGCTTTGCTTGCACTATCAGGAATCCAATCTTGCTCACAAATCACACAGAGGAAGGGAGAGAGTGCGTGGGGTGTGTCAGAACGTGTACTACATGAAGGTGGATGGAGGGAAGGCAGAGCTACAGAAGCTGAGCATGTCCATCTCCCCAACTGAGCGTTTTTTAATAGAAAGCATTTTCTTCTGGGAAGAGGGAGAAATGGATTGACCAGAAAAGCGAGTTTAAACATTCAATTTTGGCTTCCCATATACTAGTAAATATCTGTAAAACTGAGTGCAGAGCAGCATTTTCTTTTCCACATAAATATCTGGAGAAGTAGAGTCAAACATGCCATGGTGACCAAACTACGCTAGTCTGCTTAGCCGATAAGCTAGGCAGCCGCCAAAGCAGAGGTTACTGCTACCTCATACATCTCCGGTTGGTCACAAGTACTCCCTCGCTCCACAAAAGAATGTCTTAACCTAACCGAAATTTACATGTATCTAGACATAATTTAGTGTGTAGATATATATAAATTTGGTCTAAGTTGAGAAATCCTTTTGTGGACGGAGGGAATACTACAAATTATAGTATTATTAATTAGGGTGTCTATCAGAAACAAGCGTAATAATCTTGCACCACATATGTCTCTGTCACCTCAGACTCTTATCATTGGGTAATTTGCACATGATCTATCAACTCCCATAGGTTCTTGTGCAGAATGTTCAATCTTAGGCCCACTTAATCTCAGCTTTAGTTTGGACCATATATGTACAGACTTTTCTTTTATTTTCTGATGGGAGATGTTTGGCGCACCACTGTCTTACTCACTGCACAACATTCTGCTGCCTGTAAAGGAAATTTACCATGCCTTGTTTTAAGGCTATTTACAGTGCAAGTTTTTGTTGTACTAGGGTTTGCCTAGCAACGATATTTCTAAAATATCGATGGACGACATATTCACGTTACATGATGTAATGGATCCAGGGACTACCCTGTGTTGTCGGATTAACCACTTAAGGTTGTAATCCACTTTCTTAACCACGTAAGGTTGTAATCCACTTTCTTAACCAAGTTGGCTGGTCTCACTTTAAAAAAGGCTTTTCACAAAAATATATGTTTTTTTTACAGAGGCCATAAAAATATCAGATTTTCGCGAAACTTGGTGTACGCGTCAAATTTTTATTAGAAAGTTTTGTAAATCTCGAAATGTTTTTCCGGCTGGCAGGAGCATATACTCCCTGTGCCAAATTGGATTTCACTTTACAAACGCAATTCTGACCACCAATTTTCATAGAGACGTTTTTCTAAAACCTCGTGAAACCATAATATGATGTTGCGAGAAAATATAGTAAAATTATTTCCGTATATTTTACCTAGATGTTGGTAAATGTATTATTTTCTTCTAAATGCATCCACAAAACAAATGTGAGCATGTGATGGCAATGCTTACTGTTGTCGGAATTAGATTCCCTTTTTTAGGGAAAGGTCTTCATGGCTTTTTATTCTTGTGAATATTATAAAGAGCCTGAAGGCATGCAAAGTGCACAAGGAATTGATCTTTAAGGTACATTAAGACCTTGACCCTCCTTTACCTTTCTTTCAGCTGAATGTTCCACTGGATCGGCAAGAATGTTCGGTCCTGAAGGCTGGATGATCTAGCGATCTTTCTCTCTCAAGGGGTAGGAAAAAAGACAGATAAAGATGCATGGATCTATCCTAGCGTCTTTTGCTGTCTCTCCTTTATTTGTCCTCATTGGAATTTTTCCTTGCAATTATTTGCATTCTTGCTAGCTTTCCATAGTGTTTTCCCTAGATCTCCACATCACTTTAGTTTGCATGCTTTATTCTTGACTAAAATCTGATCCCGCTCAATCACCTTTTGCCATCCTCCATTACCGTCTAGTGGTTTTGTTTCTTGTTTTTGAAACTCTGGTTGATACATGTTCAAATAAATTTACCGCTTTTCTCCAATAGCTTAAGAGATTTTGGGTTTATCGGTACATACAATTCTATTCTACCGGTGAAAAAGACTGATTAGATATTTGCATTTGTACAATTGAAACCCACATAACCCGAGCACCAGAGAAGAGCATATAATGTTCAAATCTTCAAATTATCCTCTCTAGGCTGGTGATAAAATTGGTTTTGTACATGTGTCAGTTTATTTGGCTTAGTAACCGACGATTTGTGTACATACTGAAGTAACAAAGATATCGACTAGAGGGGTGGTGAATAGACGATTACATTTTTTTATCATTTGGTTGATTTGAGAGAAATGTGGAATTAAAAGTCCACTAAAAAGCAACTAGATGTTGTATGGAAAAGAGCTAACTCTAGCAATAAGATACACAAGGTAAACAAGCTAGATATATTAGTAAACAAAACAATAACAAGAATAAAAATAACCAAATTGGGCACGTAGAAGAGATCCATATATCTCAGAATTCAGGTCCTTTGGTGAGGACTTCAATCTCAGTTGGAGATGTCGTTGCATACAAATCCGATACACAAGTCATATCCTTCTTATCCTCAAGTTTAGCCTAACAAAGTATTTGCTCAACGAGTAGGTAGGCTTGAGGTGGTTTCCAACCTCAAATTTCCTGGAGAAAATCCACAAACCCAAAAACATATTGAACTTGGGGAATTAAATTTGGCTTGATGAAAATGAAGACTTAGATTTCCTTTTCTTTTCACTGAAAGGATTCCAATGATTTGGGCAAAGGTGAGGAGTATCCAATCTTTTTAGGTAAATAATGAAGTAGGGAGAGAAAACTTGGACCCCTTCCTTGTGGGAAAGAAATATATAGGGTTTCTCGATATCTGACTGTTCTTGCGACACACATGTTGTCCTTGGGTGGAGCCGAGAGTTCCCACAACTCAAAAGGTGTCTCCAGTAGGAGCCGAGAGTTCCTACAACTCAAAAGGTGTCTGCAGTAGGAGCCGAGAGTTCCCTTCAGTCTACAGTTTCAAACAATTTCTAGGAAATTTCCAGACGAGTAGGGTAGCTCTTAGACTGACTCGGAAATTCAATTGGAGCACTGAACAAAACTTTGGAAAAAAATCTTCTATCTTATGTGGCCACTGGATACCTTAGTACTTTGATCACCACACTTTCATCCTTCGCTAAACTCTCCTTAATAACATGTCTCTTTCTTTGAACACATGCATGTTCGCACACGAGCATGTCACCGTGTGATCTCAATGCCAAGCGTGATAAGTAAGACAACGTGGTGGGGGAGCCTCACCGGGAGCGTGATACGAAAAAAATCGTCATGGTCGTTGCGATCCCGAGACCCAGTAGCCCATTGATACCCACAAGTATAAGGGATTGTTTTAGACTTTGTTGGGAAGTATTTTACCCTGATTAATGCTTTGGCGCGATAGGAGCACGAGAATACCAATAAGAATTTACAAATTGAGACTTCACAATCCACACTAGTTTATGAAATAACTTCGTGAATTTGATGAGTTGTGGCAATAGTAATAAAAGTGTAGCACAATACAAAGCATCAGATTCCAACGGTTCTCCAGAAAATGTCTAGTGGTGAACTAGCATATTTAAAAATGTTGGCACAAAGTGATCAACGGGGCATTGAATATGAGATGAATCATATTAAGATAATGAATACACATAAAAGTGGCAGCACAATACTAATTTTTGTACCACAAGAAAATGTATGCATGTGTTTCGTAAACCATTGTTCTAACCATGTTTGCAGTCATTTTTGGCTAATAGACAATGGAAGGCGGAGCCTGCCGAAGATTGAAGACCTGGATGGACACCGAGTGGGATTCAAAGTCATGTGTACATATAGAAGCGTCGCGAGAGCACGAAGAATCTTGAAAACATGATGCCAAATACCAGAAGGTGCGGTCAAGTATCAATGCAAGGAGGGAAGTCGGATTAGGTGTCGACTCGAAGATGAGGTGGATTTTGATTTGACAACAGCTAGGAAGCTAACTCCCGTAAGAAGGCTAGTTCAATTGGAACACTTATGTACGGTCACAACACGAAGAGGGAGCTTAGCTGGAGAGGCAAACCCGAAAATGAGAAAGTGGTGAAGAAATTTGAAGAAGAGAAGATGGAAATGGGTTTGTATATTGTTGATATCGTCCATGACCATAAGATCAACATGTTTGCAACTTGGTTGAACATGAGAACGATTAAGAGATATGCCATCGATAAGGAGATTTGTGTCCATTATGCATTTGGGTTGATTATGTTAACAAGGTTTTATTTATTTTGATGCGCTAGATAATTGTATGGTAGTTGTATGATGAACTATGTATGAATCTACGATGAATTAATTAGAAGGTTTTGATGTTGTAAAGTGGCAATTGTGGTTGCTCCTAGTACTTGTGAATTTAATTTTTTGACCTAAGAGGGTATGGCACCATGCCAAGTGGGGATGAAAACAGAGCGGGTACAGGGTGGTGCAACATCAGTTTTCATTTTTTGTGGAAGCAGAAATAAATACAGAAACAGAAAACAAATACGGAAAAATAATTGTCAGAAACAGATAACCATATACCATGTGGGCACGAAACATAAAACATATGTTTGTCGAAACCAAGTGACCTCTTTAATAATATAGCAATACTCAAGCAAACCAACAAACTTAATGTGTTTCTCAGATGAAATAAAATCTAAGGATATATCATGATTATAAAATATAATGTGGATAAGCTATTAACTTTGGCAACCTACTATCTCTAACCCTACTGCGGTAGTAAATCGAGAGGGATATGATATGCGAGTACATAGGGTCTAAATATGGCGGAAGCCACAAATGGAGGCCGAGCTCCATGGAGCCATTTAATTGAAAACATCAAACATCATATTTTAAAATTTTAAACAATTCCGAAAACAATCATAAATGTACACAATGTTCTATTCTACCATCGCACAAAATCAAAACATTCATATTTTTGGCTAATAAAAAATAACAAAGTTTCACAGATTTGGAAGGGTTGAAATTTGCACTGTTCACTACTTTCAAATGTCAGACTTTGCTATTTTTGTGCAGCCCAAAATACAAAATATTTCTATCTGAGATTTTGCACATTAGTAGAATATAACATTATCTACATCCAGGATTTTTTTATATTTTCTTGAAACTTCAAAATATGATTTTTGATTTGTTTTTTAAAATAAAGGGATCCATGAAACTCGGCCTCCATTTGTCCACTCTCCTAAATATAGTCACTTCAGATCATTGTCTCATTTTATTCAGATCTTGGTTGTGCCTAAATGTTCCACCTAGAACTTTTGGCCTGCTGGATTTGGGTAACACCACGTGTAGAAAAAACATAAATTTCTGTCAGTTCTCATCCCTAGTTCCAACTATTCAACTCAGATTAATTGCGCATTCAAGCATTTTAGTAGAACCTTGTTTAGTGTTAATTCTTTTTCATGCACTTCTAAGAAATTGTGTTTTATTTTAGTATATATTGTGTGTTTCTTTTTGTATTTTTTGCACAGTACCATGCAACGCGTGTTAACTTGCGATATTGTGTTTTTATGCTCATTAGGAATAGTGATCTTCCTACCCACATGTAATTACACGAATCTTCTTAGTAAATTTAGATCAGATGGTTCCTACGATTGACTTAGAAATATTTTATTTTTAATCGCGTGAGGTAGAGCAATAAGTTCCCATGAAAGTATTCATGGGTATCTCTAATTTCTCTGCCCTGAGCAGTTGCTGGTCTGTCAAAAAATCATATTTAACTTTCATGTACAGTAGATTGGAGATTGTTGTTCCTTTGATCGGCCTTTCGTGCCCCTGAAGTTTGGGGGAAAACCCTTGGTGATGGTGTTTCTTTCCATCGCGGATGGGCCTGGGGCCGGGGTTGCAGGCGGCAAACCTTGGCTTGCGGTGGCTGGAGGTATTTTGTTTTATCTTTTGGACCGTTCTGTGGATCTTTGTTCTCCTTGATAGATGATATCATAATTCTGGTACACACATTGACACACATATTCAAATAAGAATTGCCTAGGAACTTTCTCCAAGAAATTGTACTAATGTCATTTATTTTTTGTCCCACTGTAGAAGACGCCCAAAAATCGACACTGGCGACAATTTGGAGAGCCTGGAGAATGTATAACAGTATAAGGGAAAATAACTAAGTAGCAGATAGAGAAACATATGAGTTGGGACAAGGCAACAAAAAAGGGATCTATGATGCATATGCTCCCTCCAGTTTTTATGTGATATATAACGATTGCATTGGTCCCAAGTGAGCCAAACGGTCCCAAGAATCCGATGCAATCCGACCATATTAATCTTGTTATTACCTATGTTTTTGGAGAGGTCATTTTCATCTCGTTGCAATCACAAAGATTTGAGGATTAAGAAGGGATAAAGATTGGGGATTATCATGATCAATATTGAGTGTACAGGCACCCACTGGATACGGTTTGGATAATGATAATGTTTACGAGTTGACTTTTCTATATACAGAAATGAAACTCCGTTAATTCTTTTTTTTAGATTAAACTCCGTTAATTCTGTTAAAGAAGTTAGTACGTCCTCGGCTCATGAGACAATGGCCGGTTTATGTGTGGGGCACATACTTGCATCTTGTGGTCCGAGCACATTTTTTGTCCATCGATGCGTAGCGGTCTTAGCCCATTACTCATACATGAACTAAGTAAAAGGGACGGAAAGAAGGACGGAGTCTATCACCTACGTGATTTCGAGAGCGTTGAAGACGACTTTGCTCGACCAATGACAGTTGACCCAGAACTTATTTAGGCTTTTGGCTTTTCAGGTATATCCCACCATTCACTTTTGTTTGACAATTATCCTCCTTCGATCCTTATCTCCGATTATTTGCCTGTGGTAAGATGGTTAGGAGGGTGGTTGTACCCCCAGCCCTCCAGAATTCAAACCCCAGGTTTGACGCTGGTGTTTCTCATTTAGGCGGAATATTCTTCAGTGGGAGGCGACGTTCCCGTCGACAGCGAGGCGCCTGTGGTGACTTCGTCAATCTCAAGACCTGATCCGCCGGCTCAGTCTCTCGGAGGTGCTCATAGGGGTAGGGTGTGCGTGTGTGCGTTCATAGGGGTGAGTGTATGCACGTGTATATGAGCGTCTGCGTTGTACTATGTTTCGCAAAAAAAAAGGATTTGACAACGTATGGGCTATGGCCTATTCAGACTCTAAAGGCTCAAAGCCTACCCATCGATGCAGCCATGCATACGGAGGGACTTTCTTTTGGAATCGCTTATGGACACTCGTGTTGACTTGTTTCCTCGCCCTCATACGCACAGTCTTCTTCCTCGTGCACGGGTGAGCAGGAGCCGCCCCAGCCGCGGCGGAGGCCGCGACAGCGAGGTAGAAACTTAATGTCGGGGGTGCGGGGCTCGCCGGTGCCGGTGGTTTTAGAGGGGGTTGCTGCAGCGGCGGACCAGCGAAGGAGGAGCTCGGTACAGGGTGGGGCGGCGAGGCGTCGCGGTAGCGCGCTAGCCGCGGGCAGGGTCGACGGTGGTTCGGCCGGTGGTGGTTGCGGCGGCTATCGTCTTCTGATGATGTGGATCGCACGTTCGTTGGGAGACCCCAAGAGGAAGGTATGATGCAGTGTAGCAGCAGTTTCCCTCAGTATGAAACCAAGGTTTAATCGACCAGTAGGAGCAAGAAATCACTTCTGAAGGTTGTTGGTGGCGGAATATGGCACGGCGCAACACCAGGGAATCCGGCGACCGACGTGGAACCTACACACAACACAATCAAACTACTTTTCCCCAACGAAACAGGAAGGTTGTCAATCTTCCCGGCTTGCTGTAACAAAGGATTAAACGTATGGTGTGGAAAATAATGTTTTATTGCAGAAAATAAATGAGAACAATTGTTTGCAATTGGTTGTATTATCAGTGTAAAAGAATGGACCGGGGTCCACAGTTCACTAGTGGTGTCTCTCCATAAAAGATAACTAACATGCTGGGTGAACAAATTACAGCTGGGCAATTGACAAGATATTGAGCACATGACAATGCATATATATGACATGATGATTACTATGATATTCATGAGGGCATTACGACAAAATACATATACCGTTATCCAACAGCGTCTATGGCTAATAATCCACCGCCAGGTTGTCATCCGAGTTCCCCGTTGGTATTAAGTTGCAAGCAACGGATAATTGCATTAAGTAATGTGTGTAATCTAAACAAATGCATTAGACCTAACGGCGCACCCTTAATCTAAGCATCGGTTATTTTATCCCTAGTGGCAGCACATCCACAATCTTAGAAGTTATTGTCACTCTCCTAGATTACCGGAGGCATGAACCCACTATCTATTATAAATACTCACTCTTAGAGTTACAAGCATCTACTTGGCCAAAGCATCTACTAGTAACGGAAAGCATGCAAGATCATAAATAACATATAAGATAGATTGATAATCAACTTGACATAGTATTCAATATTCATCGGATCCCAGCAAACACAACATGTAGCATTACAATAAGATAATCTTGATCATGATAGGCAGCTCACAAGATCTAAACATGATAGCATAAAGTGGAGAGACAACCATCTAGCTACTGCTATGGACCCGTAGTCCAAGGATGAACTACTCACGCATCACTCCGGAGGCAGGCATGGTGATGTAGAGCCCTCCGGTGATGATTCCCCTCTCCGGCAGGGTGCCGGGAAGAGCTTCTGAACTCTCCCGAGCTAGGGTTGACGGCGGCGGCGTCTCTGGAACTTTTCGTAGATAATGGCTCGGGTATTTAGGGTTTTCGCGTCGGGAGGAATAAATAGGCGAAAGGGCGGCGGCTGGACACGCACGTGGGCCCCACACCACCCCACGGCGCGGCAGTGAGGCCCGCGCGGCCCCATGGTGTGGCTGCCTCGTGGCTCCCCTCCGTCTCTCCTTTGGACTCCGTGTACGTGTTGGAAAAATAGGAGGTTTTGTCCAAGTTTCGTCCATTTCCGAGTATATTTCCAGACTAGGTTTTCTGGAATACAAAAACAGCAGAAAACAGGAACTGACACTGTGGCATCTTGTTAATAGGTTTGTCCCAGAAAATGCCTAAAAATGCTATGAAGTGTATATAAAACATGTAACAATTGGTATAATATCAACATGGAACATCAGAAATTATAGATACGTTTGAGACGTATCAAGCATCCCCAAGCTTAGTTCTACTCGTCCTCGAGTAGGTAAAACGATAAAAACAAAATAATTTCTGAGATGACATGCTACAATCATAATCTTGATCAAATAGTATTGTAAATCACATGTTATGAATGAAGTGATCCAGGTTAATGGTTTATAGTTTGCTAGCAAGTAGATAATGAGCAAACAACTGAATCATATAAGCAAAAACTTTTCATGAATAGTACTTTCGAGACAAGCATCTAAGAGTTTTGCATAAGAGTTAACTCATAAAGCAATAGGTTCTAAGTAAAAGGTATTTAACCAACACAAAGGAAGATTTAAGCTTCAGCAATTGCTTTCAACTTTCAACATATATATCTCATGGATATTTGTCAACACAAAGCAATATAATGAGTGCAATATACAAGCATATAAAAATTGTTGCACCAAAGTTGACACTAATGTTTGCTTCTAAGATAGAAAGAAGTAGGAAAACTGACTCAACATAAAAGTAAAATAAAGGCCCTTCGCAGAGGGAAGCAGGGATTAAATCATGTGCTAGAGGTTTTTAAGTTTTTGAAATCATATAGAGAGTAAAAATAAGTTTTGAGAGGTGTTTGTTAATTGTCAACGAATCAAAAAATAGAAAGTACAATATGACCCCTGCCAACAAGACTTTTAAGAGCGGCTCCCATGAAGGACGTTATTTCTACCAGCAAGGCAGATCATCCCTCTTCTCTTTTGTTTACACATGCAGATATTTCACTGTTTGTCATTGCTTGACTGATAAATCAGGGCAAAAATGTGAAGAGAATTAAGCGGTTAAAGTTGTAATTAATTGGGACTGGGCACCCCATTTGCCAGCTCTTTTTGCAAAATTAATGGATAAGCGGATGTATATGCCGCTAGTCCGGTGGTAAAGTCTGTTTGACAGTTGACATAAAGACATCCACCCCGTCCTCATGAGCTTGGTAAACATTGACACAAAATAGGAGTAATAATTTTTGAATAGTTAAAGGTAGCACATGAAAAATTTACTTGGAATGGCAAGGAAATACCACATATAGGTAGTTATGGTGGACACAAATGGCATGGATTTTGACTCAAGGTTTTGGATGCACGAGAAGCATTCCCTCTCAGTACAGAGTTTAGGCTAGCAAGATTATTTGAAACAAACACAGGATATCAACCGACACAGCAAGACTTATATGAAAACATATTGCAAGCATTATAAGACTCTACACTGTCTTCCTTGTTAACCAAACCCTTTTACTAGAAAATATCTAGACCTTAGAGATACCAATCATGCAAACCAAATTTCAACGAGCTTTACGGTAGTTCTTCATTAATACTCCCTCCATTCTAAAATAGTCTACATCCTAGCAAAATTCAGACAAATTAGCCAAGCATTTATTAGTGCTACTTTGCCACACACCAAGCATACCGTGCAATAAGTGATCACGGGAAACAAAGCATTATTCCAATTACCCATAGCTTAATTAATTAATGGTACATGCAATTCACAGGAAACAAAGCATGCAATTGGGCACCGGAAGATGAGGTCGCCATGCGCATGCGTGATTGCTTAGCCTTTCTCTCTCTCATCTTAATTAGGTATGTGGGACCCAGCCAAGATGTAGAGTATTTTGGAACTTAATATGGAGCCAGAATGTAGACTATTTTGGAATGGAGGGAGTAGGTTTTAACTACATGATACAAAAGCTTAAACATGAACTACTTGATAACTCAAAACAATTGACAAGTATCAAATTATCCAATACAGTGATCTACAAGAATATGTAAGCTTTTTCCATTATACCATCTACCACATGCAACATTTTCTGTTCCAACCAAACACCAATCAATTTATTTCAACATAAACTCTCCAAACAATTATAAGTGAAGCAAGAGAGTACTTTCTTTAAAAGAACTAACAGCTCTGAATAAGAGATGCATGCAAAACAGGAGCTAAAAGCATAGCAATAGCTAGATAAGAATACTCAACAAGTATAAGTGAAGAATAGGAGTATTCATATGAAAAAGCGGAGCGTGTCTCTCTCCCAATCAAGAATGCTAGGGTCCAATCAAGTTGACCATAAGAAAAATAAAATACTGAAAATAAAAGCACACAGACGCTCCAAGTAAAGCACATATGATGTGAAAGAATTAAAATATAGTTTCACTAGAGATGACCTGATAAGTTGCTGATGAAGAAGGGGATGCCTTGGGCATCCCCAAGCTTAGACGCTTGAGTCTTCTTGAAATATGCTGGGGTGATCCATGGGAGCATCCCCAAGCTTAAGCTCTTCACTCTTCTTGATCACATTATATCATCCTTCTCTCTTGACCCTTGAAAACTTCCGCCACACCAAACTCAGAGTAATTCTCATTAGAGGGTTAGTGCACAATCAAAAACTCACATGTTCTATAAGGACACAAACATGACCGTTACTTTTAACATTACTACTGCCACTGATGTTATGTGAAGCTCTTCACCCTAAAAAAGAATTCCACTCAACACTAGTAAAAGAGAGAATGCGAAAAATAAAAGACAGAATCTGTCTAAACAGAACAGTCCGCAAAGACGAATTTTTTCGAGGCACTTACGTTGCTCAGATCGAAAAACTTTAAACTAACGAAAGATGCGTACATATCTGAGGATCACGCACAAAAATTTGCAGATTTAAATAATTTTTCTGTGATTTTACAGAAGTAAAACGGTGAACAGCAGAAATCTGTTCCTGCGCAGAAATCCAAATCTAGCATCATCTTCCTATTAGAGGCAATACTTGGCACAACAATGCGATAAAATAAAGATACAAAGGAATTGTTACAGAAGTAAACAACTCCTTGACTCAAAAAGAAAAGAAAAATTGCAGAAATAAAATAATGGGTTGTCTCCCATAAGCGCTTTTCTTTAACGCCTTTCAGCTAGGCGCAGAAAGTAAAAATCAAGTGTTTCCAAGTGATGAAGCATCAACAATCTTACGCTTAGCTCTCTTACCTTTACCCTTATCTTTAGGAAATACTTGGTTACACATAGGTGAAGAGGCGAAATTCATAGTGCCTTGGCCCACATCTATTATTGCTCCAAAGCGTTTCAACAGAGATCTTCCAAGCGTAATTTGTCCTACTCCTGCACATTCAATGACAAGATAATCAATAGATATTGTTATCCCCAGGAGTTTTGTAAATACTCCTTCGGCTACTCCTCTTGGTAATTTAATAGTATTATCACCCAAAATTATACAATCTTCGCATTTGGAAAGCTCCCAAAGATTTAAGGAATCAAAAATATCCTTGGGCATTAAACAGAATTCAGACATAATATCACAGCGAGCATGAAAAGTTTCACCATTGATAACAACTTTTACTGAGGGAACCCATCCCGATGGTTCAAAATTTACTGGCACATTATCATAGTGTTCACGAATTTGATTATACCCTTCTTTTAGACCAGATATGTTTGTTTCAAGAGTGTTAAGTCTATCACTTATGCTTGTCAAAGCCAAATCAATTTTACTGATTGGAGGGCTAGAAATTGTAATCATTTTTTTATAGCATTAAAAGCTTGATCCCCATCATAACGAAGGAAATCTCCTCCTACCACAGCATCTAAAGCATATCTGTAGCAAAGAACAAGACCAAAATAAAAGCTACTAAGAAGCAGGCTTAAAGTCATTTTAGGTTCAGTTTTAGCATAAGACTCAAAAATTCTAGACCAAGCATCTTTAAAACTCTCCTCACTCCCTTGCTTGAAAGTGAAGATCTCTTCCTCAGGCGACATGATGACAGGAACAGGGCTAGACATGATAACAAGACTGAAAAATAACAATTCAAAAATAAAAGTAACTAATTTTTTTTGTGTTTTTGATAAATAAAGCAAACAAGACTAATAAAAATAAACTAAGCAAGACAATAACAAAGTAAAGAGATTGGAAGCGTGAAACTCCCCTTGCAGAAATCCTCTTGCTCCCCGGCAACGGCGCCAGAAAAAGTGCTTGATGACGTGGATCACACGTTCGTTGGGAGACCCCAAGAGGAAGGTATGAAGCAGTGTAGCAGCAGTTTCCCTCAGTATGAAACCAAGGTTTAATCGACCAGTAGGAGCAAGAAATCACTTCTGAAGGTTGTTGGTGGCGGAATATGGCACGGCGCAACATCAGGGAATCCAGCGACCGACGTGGAACCTGCACACAACACAATCAAACTACTTTGCCCCAACGAAACAGTGAGGTTGTCAATCTCACCGGCTTGCTGAAAACAAAGGATTAAACGTATGGTGTGAAAAATAGTAAATTGCAGAGAATGAAAAGGAACAATGTTTGCAGTTGGTTGTATTATCAGTGTAAAAGAATGGACCGGGTCCACAGTTCACTAGTGGTGTCTCTCCATAAAAGATAACTAACATGCTGGGTGAACAAATTACAGCTGGGCAATTGACAAAATATTGAGCGCATGACAATGCATATATATGACATGATGATTACTATGATATTCATGTGGGCATTACGACAAAATACATAGACCGTTATCCAACAGCGTCTATGACTAATAATCCACCGCCAGGTTGTCATCCGAGTTCCCCGTTGGTATTAAGTTGCAAGCAACGGATAATTGCATTAAGTAATGTGCGTAATGTAAACAAATGCATTAGACCTAACGGCGCACCCTTAAGCTAAGCATCGGTTATTTTATCCCTAGTGGCAACAACACATCCACAATCTTAGAAGTTATTGTCACTCTCCCAGATTACCGGAGGCATGAACCCACTATCTAGCATAAATACTCACTCTTGGAGTTACAAGCATCTACTTGGCCAAAGCATCTACTAGTAACGGAAAGCATGCAAGATCATAAATAACATATAAGATAGATTGATAATCAACTTGACATAGTATTCAATATTCATCGGATCCCAGCAAACACAACATGTAGCATTACAATAAGATGATCTTGATCATGATAGGCAGCTCACAAGATCTAAACATGATAGCATAAAGTGGAGAGACAACCATCTAGCTACTGCTATGGACCCGTAGTCCAAGGATGAACTACTCACGCATCACTCCGGAGGCAGGCATGGTGATGTAGAGCCCTCCGGTGATGATTCCCCTCTCCGGCAGGGTGCCGGGAAGAGCTTCTGAACCCTCCCGAGCTAGGGTTGACGGCGGCGGCGTCTCTGGAACTTTTCGTGGATAATGGCTCGGGTATTTAGGGTTTTCGTGTCGGGAGGAATAAATAGGCGAAAGGGCGGCGGCTGGACACGCACGTGGGCCCCACACCACCCCACGCGCGGCAGGGGGGCCCGCGCGGCCCCATGGTGTGGCTGCCTCGTGGCTCCCCTCCGTCTCTCCTTTGGACTCCATGTACGTGTTGGAAAAATAGGAGGTTCTGTCCAAGTTTCGTCCAATTCCGAGAATATTTCCAGACTAGCTTTTCTGGAATACAAAAACAGCAGAAAACAGGAACTGACACTGTGGCATCTTGTTAATAGGTTAGTCCCAGAAAATGCATAAAAATGCTATGAAGTGTATATAAAACATGTAACAATTGGTATAATATCAACATGGAACATCAGAAATTATAGATACGTTTGAGACGTATCATCTTCCTCTCTGGCGACTTTTGTCGTTTAGCTGTCAGAAATCGTTCGAGTGCTCGAACGTGCGAAACTTAGCATCCCCTTCCAGTTTCTTTTAGTGTCACCTCGACCGGCCAAAGCGCAGTCGGTTGGAGCTCGGAAAGTCCAAATGGAGCTCGAGCTCGTAGCTTGTTTCTCAAAAATTGCAAATCGATACTTTTTAGTTTCAAAAATCGACAAAAAACTCAAGATGTAGATAGTGTCAAGATCTATAAGCATGCAAAACTTTAACTTAAAATTCGTTATATTTTGGGCTACACAATCAAGACAAATCAGGCAAAATTTCAAGTTTTTAAAACTGTGTAATGTTTACCAACTAGATCCACCTATTTGTCATTTTTACCTATATATCATACCACTATCTACGTCTGGAATTATTTTTCCTGATATTTTGAAACATAAAAATTGCAAACTTTGAGTTTTTCAAAAATCGAGCTACATGGAGTTCTGACTACAAAAAGCCTCACTCATATGAGCTATGCCTATATAACTAGTAGAGACATCGAACGAGTAGTATATTCGTTGTGTGCACTAGGCATAACGAATATAGCCTTGTGGGAGAAAAATAAAGTATGTAAGCAAATCTGCTTGCTGACTGATCGGGTCGGGTTACCTGAGGGGTTATGGCGTAAGTCTGATTTCGAACCAGTGACCTAGAAGGGTCGTGGGTACGCCATTGACTCGATAAAGGGTTCGAGCATGGCCTGGTCAAGGTTGACCCGATCAAACCCGACCCGATGGCCGGATTGCAACCCTATGATTCTCAGAATTAACAACGGAGGCTTACAATGATAATTGTTATTAGTTATTAGTTATTAGATAATCTTTTATAAGTTCAATAACTAGAGAGTAAGGGTTCCAACATTTACAAGAGCTAAGATATGGTATCAATCCACACAA
The DNA here is from genome assembly GCA_947311845.1 of Poa pratensis. Classification (NCBI taxonomy): domain Eukaryota; kingdom Viridiplantae; phylum Streptophyta; class Magnoliopsida; order Poales; family Poaceae; genus Poa; species Poa pratensis. Next base: position 47,773,789 of record CAMZMU010000079.1, on the reverse strand, counting down.
AGTAATATCATGTAGTACAAAATGATATTAAAAACATGACGACCAATTATTATAATTTGATAAGTTTGTGATTTAATAATTTGGTAAAAACCTGACAACCAAGTTATTATAACCTGGTAAGTTAGTGATAATATTCTAGCAACTAACGATAAATTTTTGTTTTCATCAAAACATGGTAACATGGAACATATTTTCGTAGATCTCATCGTGACTAAGCCAATGAAAACATAATTTCAATCATATTATCAGATTGATAGATAAAACTTTCAAGAATTAAGTATTGGGAATAATCGAAAAAGACGTCATCATCACACCTCTTCGTAGTTCGCTCCAAAAATAAATGTACCTTATCATGCAGTGGTAACTCTAGTATGTAAACAAATAGCTAATATAAGGTATGAGAGGGGGCACAAAATGATAAATCATGGCATAACACATAAAGTGTGCCAGAAATTTACATTACCTCCCGAGCTCATATGTTTTCCCTAAATAAAAATATGAAAAATAGTAAACATTTTTTAAAAATCAAACTTGGTGATAAACATGTAAAATTGTTCAACATACAATACCAATTTCTTGGTGGAATGACATTTGTAGTGTGATGTGCAAAAAAAAAAACAGTGATCAAAATGGGATTTAAAAAATGTAAAGCACTTATTTTGTTTTTTCTCACAGAACACCACATATGTCATTTCATCACGAAACTCAGAAAGCATTTAGAACAACTATAAATGTTTGTCAGCAATTCTTTATTCAGGCAGGAGCGGAACATGTGAGCTCAGGATCCAAATCATCAGTCTATATGTTAAAATGGGATTTGCATTTACTAAACATGATGTGCACGTACACGGTACATAGTTTGTATTTTTGAAAATACTAGTTGATTGCATGTGCGTTGCCACGGGCATCGAGTTTTTTTTTTGTTCATTTTCTCAAGAATTGTAAGTTCAAGTGCAAAACAATGTACCGACTCCAAAAGTCTTGTAAATTATGCTCCTGTTTCCCCGCATGGTATATATTTTCAGGAGTAAATTAATAGCAACTATGAACATCTTTCCTCCGGATGCAATTACAGTTTGTAGTTTGAAAACACCTAGCAAGAAAAGTTACCATCTATAGCACATATGTTAGCCCTTGCAAAATTATTCCTCCATTTGATTCATCTGCACGCTCCATGGTAGGCATCCATCTTGTCATGTCACACTCAGAAAAAAAGAACTCAAACAGTAAATCGGAATTGCTGCAAATATTGTGATGGACAATTTCTATCATGAAGAGAAACTGACAGAGAAACAGCCTTGAGCCCACAACCCAAACGGGATGTGGATAGCTTCGAAAGGATGATGAAGACTCAACAATCTGGATTTCCGCCAGAAGCAAGGAAAATAAGATCTTTTTTTAGAAAAGAAATTGGGTTGTCAATCCCCACCAGAAACACCGACGAGGAGAATAGCAACCACCCCTTCGGCCCCCGCGTCGTCCGCTTGGGCGACACGGGCGGCGATTAGGGTTTCGCGCTGCCACCACCTCCTCCCCTCCCCTCCCCTCCCTTGTCGCCGCCCGAGGAAGCCGCCGGGCAAGCCCGCGCGGCCGCCGGTGACGGTGGCGGCGGGGATTTCGCAGTTCCGTGTCTGGCGGTGAGGCGACGGCGTCTAGGCGACAGGCGCCGGGCGCGGGTGCTGGTGTCCGGCGTCCTTGGTCGCTCGGGCGGCGAGGAGAGGTCGCGGTGCTCTCCTTTCCAGCTCCGGCTTCAGATCTGATGGTACGGTTCCTCACCCTCCTTTCTGGCTCACTCCTCCCTCCCTCTTGCGGTACGGCAGCCTCTGTCATCGTTGCCTGCTCCGGCGTGGTGTTGGTGGTTCAGGTCAGGGTCCGGGGGAAACTCCTGGCCGGATGGTCCAGCCCCGGCGGCGGCGACGCCCAAGGGCGCCGCTTTCCTCCTTGGAGGCACCGTTGTGGACCCTTCCTCCCACCCCGACCCCTCCTTGGAAATGCTTTCCTCAAAATCCGCTTTGGATTGGGCGGCGTCGTCGCTATATGCGTCGTGTTCTCCTTGGAGACGCCGCCTGGGGATGTTGTGGTCTTGGGTGAGTGTTGCCTTTGGTGTGGTGGTTGGGCGGTGCTATGGTTCCGGCAACGGTGTTTCTTCTGCAGGTCCGACGTCTCTTTGGTGGTGCGTTCCTGCGCGCTCTGTCCTAGGCGGAGGGGGATAGGGTTCCCCTTCCCGGTGGCAGAGTTCTGGCCGTTGTCGAAGCACCCGGCCCCTCCCTGCGATGTGTTCGTGCTCGAAAGGCTCCCTGCCATGGCGAGGCCCCGGCAGCTTTCCTTCTTCATTTCGGTGTCCATGGGAGACGGCGGTGTAGCGGCGTGCTTCCTTCTTTGTGCAGGTCGGTCGATGGGCTCCCTTCGTGTGGACGCGATGCTGGTTCTTCTCCTAGCTCTAGGCTTAGTGCCTCTTATTGCCGACGGTGCAGCGTCCTTCGAGCCAGGACGAGAGGGCAGGGGCCCTCTTCGGCATTAGAGAAGGAATGAGCTGCTTCTTCCTGCCCGACGGTGTAGTCACGATCTTGATCCGCAGTCAGCTGGTCTTCAGCTCCATCCGCATCTCTCGGTGGCCCTAATTGTAGTTGGCAACAACATCCGCAAGCTGTGCATCATTTTCTTATTTTTTTGCTTGCTTGTTGTTGTTGTTGTGGCATTGTAAGCTGCTCATCTAGCTCTATGTATCGTTCGGTCGTCGGTTGTAATTCCTGGCCGGTTGAGGGATTTGTTAATTCAAAGCTGGGCTCGTGAGAGCCTTTGTTCTAATTTTTTTTGACCCAAATGGGCTAAAGGGCATTATGTTTTCCATATGAAGTGGATACAACTAACAAAAGATCAAAACTTGGCATGTAATAGTCCATCTATGAAAGCGGTACTTCATTATGAGCTTCTAGGAAAGTGGGCTCTCATGTATTAGAAATAGATGTGTCCTGCATTTTTTGCGGTAAAGGACACTGATATTAATTCGGACAGTTTACAGAAAGGCCCCCAGAAGAAAACAAAATACAGACCAGCCCAACTGAAACTAGACGACGCCGGAGACGACGCAGCGCTGTCGGTGGCGCGCCGCCGCTCAAACTCCTCTTGATGCCTTGGATCAGGAGCCTCCCCAAGCCGGCGGGAAGTCGCTGAGCACCGATCCCGAGGGATATACACCGGAAGTCGCCGCCATCGTCCTGCCGAACCACATCAGGATCCTCCATGAGGTCTTCACACGCCAGATCCGCCGCTCCGCGGTAACCGGCGATGGGGAAGTCAAGCCGAACAGCTCCACGGAACCGCAGGCTTGACGCAGGAAGCAGATCAACGGCAGAGCTCCTCAGAGCGCCGCTGTCGAGGTGAAGGATCGCCACCTGCAAAACAACACCGACCGCGCCTCCTCCGCCAGGACGCCGCCGGCTGGATTTGATAAAAGCTTATATCAGTAACAGTATGTACAAGGGAAATTCATTTTCCACATGAATCCTGAGAGTTAGGAGTTAATTAGTTGAATGATGAGAGGAGATGAGGAGATTTTTCTGGTGGAATTAATGTGGAAATAAGTTAAATAACAATGTTGACTGAAAGATGAATCCAACATGAAGTCGTGGTACCAGAGTAGGAGTAAGACGGCCAAGAGAAAGCCAGCTGCGTGCTGCCGTTGCGACACCGCACGTGCAAAATTTAACTTCTGATTTTTTTAGAATAAGCCAGAGCTTTATTAATCAGAAACAACAGGTTCAGTACAAAATAAGCTGTATGCGCCTACCAACACAGCCCTAGCTTAATGAACCGCGGACTGGGCGGGAACATGAGCAACACCATTACAGAGTCGATAAACATTAGTAAAGGAGATAGATGCAAAGACCGAGCCTAAGCCTTGATATCCTGGACCACTGGAGCTATAGATGATCTATCAGTCTCTGACGCAATGACCTTGGATGAGAGTCTGACAGTCGGAAGAGACAGCCAGTCAAACCCAACATCTAGAGCAAAGTTGAGAGCATGCCACAATGCCGTTGCTATAGCAAGTTCAGAAGACGTGATCCGTTCAAAAGTATGCTTGCTGGCCGCAAGACAGTTTCCAGATGATCGCGGACTACCGCACATGCCCCCATACAACTGGAAACTGACCGAAAAGCAGCATCCACGTTCAGCATAACAAGGCGTTCAGGCGGTGTTGTCCAATGTCGAGCAGACGGCAGGGACACACATCTGGTAGAAGAGCTAGACGGCAGACCCTCACTATTTAAAGGTATGCTGCATGATTAGATTGACATGAGCATTGATCTTCTCCACAATTCTGTTGGGGTGCATAAACGGAAGTTTTGGTTACCGGTAAAAAAAAAGAATTCCCGAGTGTGGTCGGGATTTCCGGTTACCGCGGTTACCGTAAAATCCCGACCGGTTACCGGACGAATTTGAAATCCTTAATTCGATAATTCAATTTTTTGGTTCCCAGTTTAACAATTTACCGAAAGTTTTCGTTAAAATTTTCAAAATTTCGGGATTTTTCACCCGATATGACCATTTCGCGAGGGTGCTCGGGATATCCGGTTACCGACCGGTAACCAGATTTCCCGACCGGTAACCAAAACCATATTTAAACGCTCACCATTCCAAACACCATTCCGAGCCTCCCATATGTGCTAGACTATGAGAGTGAATTCCATAAGAAAAAAGAGTATGAGAGTGAAAACAGTGGCATGGACCTGGGAAGGTTCAGTTAAACAAATTGAGATTCAGTTTGACCCCATATACACTGATTTAATGGCACTCCAGATTTCAGTTGCAAACTGACATTGCAATAATGCGTGTTGCACTGGCTGCTCCCTTGAACAAATACAGCAGTTGTAATTTGCCGGGATTGAACGCTTTCACAGGTGAACACCAGTAGGCAGGCAGTGGCAGTAATGGGCAAACCTCCACGGTACCACCTTCATCTTACTCGGGCATTGAGTCCACAATTGCTTCCAACACTTTTCATCGATGTCTAAGCTGAAATTGCACCTCTACCATTAATACTTTTATATCTGACCAAAATCGAGCAGAGAGTGCTAGATTATAAGCTGATCGAACAGAGCCGATTCTCATGCGGCCAAACAACAAAGCCGATTGGAATATTCAGTATTCTATTGCAAAATCTAACATTGACTGCATCAAGATCTGTATCCTCACTCGGTAATCAACTAATCATGCTATCCATGGCATCGCGTCATCGACATACTTGTCGCCGAACTGGAGGTCTGGAGCACGTCGTCGTGCTTGCTGTCGTCACCGTAGACGTTCGGGGTCTTGCCGAAGCTGTTGGCGTTGCCGTTTCGGCCGCCGGCACCGATGGCATTGACGATCATCCCTTAGGCGCCCAAGCCCATAGCCCTGAACGCCACGCCGAGAGCGCCATTGTTTATGGTCGACTTGCTATATCCGTGATGCTGCTGCTGAATATCTAACCGCCGCTCCGACATTATATGGTTGTGCTTGAGATTTGTATTCAGATCCAGTTCCAACTCGAACTGATACGTACCCAACACGGACTTCCTATATTGTTCTCGGTTGTCGGCAATATTAAGAGCCTGCCCCGAGTTGCAAAACCCTAGACCCGAATCTCCACTCGCCGTCGCATATTCTCCGCCGCGACCATCGCCGCCGCCTTCTCTCTCTCTCTCTGCGTAGCTAAGGTTCACATAGGAGAAAGATGACGATCGCTATCACGATGGACGCCATCGAAGCGCGGGCGCGGGACCTTGGGCTCAACCTCTCCGCCGTCGATCTCGACTCCATCGCCCTCCCCGCCTATCCCTCTGAAAGGACAAGGATGTCGCCTAGAGGGGGGGGGGGGTGAATAGGCGATTAAAACTTTTCCGGTTTAGACTTGATAATTGCGGAATAAAACTATGTGTTTAAATTAACAAGCCAACAACCTAAATAAACTAGCCTCACCTATGTGCACCAACAACTTATGCTAAGCAAGACAAGCAACAAGGTGATAGCAATATAGAATACTTCAAGCACGAAGGCTATCACAATGTAAAGTGCATAAGTAAAAAGCTCGGGTATAGAAATAACCGAGGCACGCGGAGACGAGGATGTATTCCCGAGTTCCTCCTTGTTAAGGGAGTACGTTTCGTTGGAGAGGTGTGAACCAACACAATGGTTCAACAACCACAAAGGTTTCACCTTCTTCTCCGATGAACCGCACCACAAAGGTTTGGTTCACCTTTCACTATCGGAATCCTTCGAGGCGGAAATCCGGAGCCTTTCAACGACGATCCGGGGCACAACCCACAACGGGATTGGGGGCCCCGAACAGCTACAAGTGACCACACAAGGGTCTCAACCACCGCACGGGCGTCTAGGGTCCAAGGACCCAAGAGTAACAAGTTCACAAGCTTTCAACTTCCACGAATCCTCGTGTAGAGCACAAACCGATGCAACGAAACAATGGCAAGAGCACGAGTGCTCAAATCCTTCACTCTCAAATCCTACCACAAACAACTAATGCTTATGGGGGGAGAAGAGAGGAAGAACAAAGTAGGAGAAACACCAAGAACTCCAAGATCAAGATCTACTAGGTTCCCCTCACTTAGAGGAGAGATGGATTGGTGGAAATGTAGATCTAGATCTCCTCTCTCAAATCCCTCAAAGATATGCAAGAATCATGGGAGGAATTGGGAGAGGGGCAAGCTTTCCAAGGTCAACAATGGAGGAGAGAGTGGGAAAAACGTGCTTGGAAGAGCTAAGTGGCTGAAGGTAGGTGGAGGGGTATTTATACCCCTCCCAGAAAAAGATCCGTTGCAGTCCACTTAGTCCGGAGTTTCCGGTCTGGGAGGCCGGAGACTCCGGACCAAAAGGGCGGAGACTCCAGACGCAGAAAGTCAGGAAAAAGCCGATGCAGAAAAACTCATACCGGAGACTCCGGACCATGAGGGCCGGAGACTCCGGCCGGGCGGAGACTCTGGGGATACTCCGGACCAACTCCGGACGCTATACAGCAAGCGCCGTCCGCGGGGCACTTCGCTCCAAAACCAGGGAGGCCGGAGACTCTGGCCCTGAGCACCCCTGAGGCCGGAGACTCCGGACAGGAAAAGCAACACAGAACAGCAAATCCTGAAATGCAATAACTTTTGCAAGGAAGTTTCAAACGAGATGAAACCAACGAGCTTGAAAAGGTAGCGACAAAAGGTTTCCTACAAATATTAAGGGTCACAAATATGGAGGAGATATCACACATGGGAGGTGTGGACCTTATCTCGAGGAGGACCGGTAATATTTCCAACACCGAGAACACAACAAGTTTTCTATCCGGACTCCGTTTTCAATGATCTTGGGCTTGCTCCGAAGATAATCACAAGCACAACAAGATCATGCATATACACATCATAGTCCATCATGTGAGGAGGATAACACAAGAGGAGAGTTTGACCTCTCTACAAGAGACAAACCGGAAAAAAACCTCCAACATCAAAAACACCACTAGATATCTAAATGAAATCCGTTTTTGATGAACTAGAGCTTGGTATGGAGATAAACACAAGCTCTAAATTCTCACATGGATAAAAGCCAAATAAGAACCAAGAAAGATGATATGCCAAATATGCAAAGGTTTGAGCTCTCCATAAAGATGCGATCAAGTTACTCACTTGAGAGCCCCTCTTGATAGTACGCCGTCTATCATATAACCCGGTCTCCCACTACACCACGAGACCGGTAAAATAGAAACCCTATCAAGATCATACCTTTGCCTTGCACATTCCACTTGAGCTAGATGATGACGATCTTGACTCACTCAAGTTGGAACACCTTTCTTGATTGTGCTTGCTAGCACATGCTTGATGAAGACTTCTCCAAATGCTCCCCCATACACCATTATGGGAGAGCCTCGCTAAGCTCCGTCTTCATGGATCCACTTGCACTTTATCTTCTTCTCTTGATATAGATGATGGCTTGGAGATAAATATGAAGTTCATTCAATCTTCTTTTTCAAGCCATGATTGCAATAAGCTCAACTCTTCACGTGACCATTCTTCATATAAACCCTTGGATGGAAACTTGTTCATCATGTAATCTTCTAGAATCCAACACATGAACTCCAAACTTCTTTATGGACACGATCTATAAAGATATCTCAATATAAACATTAGTCCATAAGGATTGTCATTAATTACCAAAACCACGCATGGGGCAACACATGCACTTTCACCCTCTCCTTCGGCACCACCAAAGTAGACACCAAAGTGAAGCGAGACAGATCACCTATTCACCTGAGCTCGACACGGCTCCATCGCTGATCAGCAGCTTTACGGACCTACAAAGTAGTTTGTCAGAAGCAAAACCATTGTCGTTGAACGAATCAGACCGGGGCAACATGTCCCCGGACATGCCATCGAAATCCAGAACTGACACCCCCGTACGACTACGACGTCGAAGGAGCAAGCTAGAACTGTCAGCCTCCATCCACAATCCCAGCACAGGATACACCATCTTCCAGCTGTCATCTGCGCAGACAACCGTCTGCACGTCCTACTGGACGACACATCCTTCCTGCTCCACCATGACGTCGGAGAGAATGCCGCAGCAACGAGGACAGAGCAGAAGGAGAGACACACCTGATGGGGTCGCCACCGCCGCCTCGCCGGCACCATACATGAACCCTAAGTTCGCCAATCTGAGGGATCGACAAACACACGATGCCATCAACTCCGAGACGCCGCCATGAAGGACACCGTCGGTGTGGGAGTGGAGTTGCGGCAGATTTATTCGTCTGAGCGTCGTTCCCACCACCCCAACGACGCACCACGACTTACAAAACCAAACCCTAACTACAGAGCGGAGGAACCGGATCCCCCTCCCTCCCGCCGCCGGAGCAGCTGGCGGAGAGAGAGGGGACCAGCAGGCTCGCCGGCGGAGATTGGGCGGAAAAGCTGATCGCCTCCCGATCGCCTCTGCCGGCTGACCTAGGAGCGAAGCGGTACTACTGTGCATGTATGTGATGGAGGGTGGACACCCCTTTCCGCGGCATACGGCGGACGATTACGGAGGTACGGCTACGAGGACGAACCCAGCGATTTCATCAGCAAATTCATCGTACAGTCGTATATATTAACCATTATGTAATTGAGTACGAACATGCAAAATTTTGCAGTAACCATGAAAATCCATGGGTCACACATACAGGCAGCTTTACAATCTACCGGAGCATAACGAGAGGCGCAGTAAAGAAAAGATCTAGCAAATCGTGTAACCAAATACAGTAATTAACCATCTCTCCCTGCTCGATCGATCTTGCACTTGCATTTGCGATATCGTCGTCGTCTGCTTAGTAGGTAGAGTAGTACGGTAATGGATCGATTTGATTAGTAGCTGTAGTTCTTGACGAACATGCCCTCCTTGGCCTCGGCGGCCTCGCCGTCGCTGGTGTACTTGCCGAGCTGCGCGAGCGAGTTGGCCTTGGCGCGCAGCAGCAGCGCCTCCTGCGCCGCCTTGACGTTCTCCGGCCGGCCGCCCCACGTCTTGAGGCACGTGTTCTGCAGCGCCCTGGCGTAGGAGAAGGAGACGTGCCACGGGTTGGGCGACTGGTTCATGGCGTTGAGGTTGAGCGTGGCCTCCACCTCGGACTGCCCTCCGAGAGGAACATGATCCCTGGGACGGCGGGCGGGACGCGGCGGTTGAGGAGCTTGAGGGTGTAGTCGGCGACCTGCTCGGGTGTGGCCCTGTCCTTGCACTCGGCGCCGGGGGTGACCATGGATGGCTTGAGCAGGATGCCCTCGAACATGACGTTGTTCTGGGCCATGTAGTAGAAGGTCTCCGCCCAGACCTTCTGCGCAATCTCGAAGGTGCGCTCGATGCCTTGCTCCCCGTCCAGCAGGATCTCCGGCTCGACGATGGGCACGAGGCCGTTGTCCTGGGAGATGGCGGCGTAGCGGGCCAGTCCCAAGCGGCCTCCTTGACGGCGAGCTCGGAGGGCCCGTTGGGGATGCTCACCACGGTGCGCCACTTGGCGAAGCGGGCGCCCTGCTGGTAGTAGGCGGCCTCCCGGGAGGCGAGCCCGTCCAGGCCCTGGCACCAGGACTCGTCGTTGGAGCCGGTGAGCGGGACGAGGCCCTTGTCCACCTTGATCCCGGGCACGATGCCCTGCTCCACCAGGATGTCCACGATCTTCTTGCCGTCGACGGTGGACTGGTAGAGGGTCTCCTCGAAGAGGATGGCGCCGGAGATGTGGTTGCCGAGGCCGGGGACGGAGACGAGCAGCGTCCGGAACGCCTGCCGGTTCGCCTCCGTGTTCTCCAGGCCGATCGAGTCCAGGCGCTTCCCGCACGTGGCGTTGGACTCGTCCATGGCCAGGATGCCGCGACCGGGCGAAGCGATCGTTTTCTGCATTCATTTTCATTCAGAGAGTAGTATCACTTGAGGAGATCGCTCTGTGTCGAATGAATTCAGAAGCAGCGGAAAAAAATATTTGGAACGTACCGCGGTCTTGACGAGCTCATCGTCGTAGGCGCCGGCGCGGACGACCATGGACACCCTCGGGGCGGCCACCTGCCTGACCGCGCCCCATTCGGCCTTCTTGGGGAGGAAGGAGGACTTGAGGAGAGTAGCGGATGCCATTTCCTCCTTCTTCTTTCTGTCTTGCGACTGACCTCCTCAGGCTCAAGCTCCAATCCTCACTGAGACCACTGGAATGGAGTTTGCACTGGGTTGCGGTTCGTTGGTAGATATTTGAATGGCTGGCAGAAAGGGGATATGAGGTGTGGGGTGGAGGTTTGGATGGCTCAATGGCTGGCTCTCCATTGCTCCAATCATGTTGCTGTCATCTCCTCTTGTCCTCACCTGACCCACACTCTTCGATTTCTCACCAATTCACCATGTTTATGTGCACCGTGTAAAAGGGCAGCATCTCCACAAATTCCTGCACCTGATCCATCCATGGAATTGCCTGAATGTTGCAGGCCTCAAGACGGGTCACTCCTAGCTGACATCATCACCAGCGGCGGCATTTCCACAGGATTTCAGCGACGGTTACGGCTGCAGCCGTGAGTTGCAATGTGGTCTGTGTGACCCACAGTGCCACAGCCACTATAGCTTCAAGGTAGGATGTGGTTGTGCATCATGAACAATGAGTTTGAAGCAAGTCCACTCATGTTGCAGATCGGTCCGACTCATCACATCTCCATACAGAGAATGCAGAATTTTTCTATCTACCCTTCCTTCCAACTCTGAAACAACTGGTGTATAGCAGCAGCACACAGCATATACAAGACAAAAATAATTTGTATTCCACATATTTGTCTGTTACAATGACATGATATGGAACAGAACTCCATACCTTCCTTACGAAACAACAAACGTTGGTATGAATACAAACATTGTTTTTAGATAAAGGGATTTTATTACTTAAAAGGGATACAAACATGGATTTATCACCATTATTCGTCAAAGGACGATAAACATAGCTTATCGTGTTCAGCACCTAAATTTTGTTTACACTACATATACCATAGTATGGCATCCTCTAACTATTAGCAATGCTAGTAAAGACACAAGTAACGGATCAGTTACTAAATCATTTGTTTCGATTGGTCCAGATGATAAATACAGTGAAACCTTTGGGTGATAATATCTGGGAAGCAGAACTCTCGGACACGAGTTACTTTTCGCTGGGCTTGAAGATGTCACCGAGGTTCACATGAAGGCTGTTCCTCATGGTTCTCCTACCCGCCCCACCGGCTCCAACAGACCCACCAGATCCACCAGCGTTGCCCTTTCTCATCATTGCAGCGAACTCACTGTAGTCAATCTGTCCATCCTATAAAATAATTTAAATATCAAGTACAAGTATACAAATAAGCATGTTACAACAGAGATGTACGAAATGGTGACAAGGAAGACCAACATTATTTTGATCCACATCCTTTATCATATCCTCAAGATGAACATCAGAAAGACCAAACTTCTCGCATGCTTGTGAGAGCTCATCAATTGTTATGAAGCCACTTCCATCCTTATCAAAGAATGAAAATGCTGACACAAGATTTTCCTCCCTCTCCAGTTTATTCACGTGCAATGTAGCTGCTAGGAATTCACCATAGTCAATGGATCCACTGTTGTCAATATCAGCCTGAAAAAGATAGATAAAACATATTACAAACTGAATGGTGCGTTACATGTAAAACTTGCTGGACAGCAATTACTTTGTTCTTGGCTAAAGGTGGAACAATAGACTCAACAAGGTTGTTGCATTCCACTTACCGCATCCATTAAAGACTGGATTTCAGGTTCCATTAGATCTGAGCCCACCCTTTTCAAGCCACCCTTCAGTTCTTCGTAAGTTATTGTACCACTATTGTCAGTGTCAATCATTTTAAACAACTCCTTTAACCCACCGATCTCCTCAGATAGACTTTCAGCAATTACCTGCATGAATAGAAACATGCTTAGTCTCATTGAGCAGTTGCAATATCATTATCACAATGTTCTGCGAGATTGCAGTTCACCAAGAGTCCAAGCAAACGAAATTCTACAAACCCACATAAATGACGAAGAGACAGGACCTAATACAAAGAGTGATACATTGTAGTTCATATTCATAATTGAAGTCCTGATCTTCTTATTATAAATGTACAGATGTTTATGAAATAGATTCAACTTGTGCGTTACATTTTTTAGTGAAACTAGTTCTAGTCTTAAATGTTTGTATAACAAGTAGTTGCAAAGAAAGGAGGCGATAATGCGATGTCATAACAGAGCACTAAATCTAATGTAGCGCTGAAACAGAGTACTGAATTTATTCTGCAAAATTTGGACATGTCACCAACGGGATAAAGACAGATCCTCATACCCTCAGTGCCATCTTCTTCAGCTTATTCATTGCAGAAAAGTGTTTCAGCCTTGACAAAACAGCAGAATCAATAGGTTTATCAGGTGCTACTGAATCATCAACAATCCATGGGTGACCTGGCATGGGATCACATTGTTATCAGTAAAAAGTACAATTATGTACACATAGGGAGGTGTGCGGCAGGATGGAGTGAGACTTACATAGAACCTCGTGAGCACTCTGTCTCCTTTTAGGATCCCGGGTAAGCATCTTACGAACTAGATCTTTAGCACTATCAGAGATGCTAGGCCATGGTTCAGTTTCCAAGTCAAGTTTACCTCTAAGAATCTGCTTGAAGATTCCTGATTCACTCTCTGAGGGAACAAAACCAGATTTTACCCATGCAAACATGGTCATGTCATCTCATGTGACATCAGTAAATGATAATTTATCTAGACCTAGCAAGTCAAATGGGTGGAACAGTAAATGTTTTACCTGCCCAAAATGGCGGCACACCACATAGCAAAATGTAGAGAATTACTCCAGCACTCCAGACATCAGCTTCTGGGCCAGAGGATTTCAGAAGCACCTCAGGTGCAACATAATAGGGGCTCCCGACTACATCAGAAAATTTATCACCTGACAAAATTCGAAGAGCGTTTTTTCTGTGAGTGAGCTTTTGGTGAAAATTCTGCTAATCAGTCCGAGCGAAATAATACAGGACACCGCATCAACTCAAGATTCTACTCAAATCTGTCACTATGCGCTAAGTTAAACATGGCAGCAACTCGTAGGCGCATTTGATAAATTCTGTTAAACCAACAACAGAATTGTTTGCGGAAAAACTTTAAAATGTTTATCACTCCTGCCACGTTTTCCTACTTGCATCTTCCTTTTGCTCAATCATGAAACCTAAGCATGGCCTATACCTCGAGTACACATTATCATCTTGAAGTTAAGGTAACAAAGTAGAATAAGCGACATCCTGTACCACAACCATGTTTGATCCTACCGATGTCATTCCATCAAGTGCACATCTGTGAACATCAATTCTGCAGCAATTCATCAATGACCACATCAAGAATGACTTGTCTACATAATGCAAATGCCACAGTTCACATGCAGTTCATCGTGCAATTTTATATCTGATTTAAGTTGTATCTTATAAACAAGGGAATTAGTGGATGACTTGGGCCAACATTACAGTTTGGCATAGTAACATCAACATGACAAATCCATACACACATATAAGCTAGATCTCTGACATATTTTAAGGCCATGATATCTACAATTTTACACGTCATCAGGCATCAACCCAGATAAGGCCACAAGAATGATTATCTATGATTATTCAGACCAAAAACTGCTAGTTTTCCCACCGAAGTTGATAACTGGAAATCACTCACGTACTCCACAATACTACTAACATTTGAACAGTAGAAGTATTGAGAATTACCGACACTTAACCTCCAATCCTAGTGACAATTAGAAATGGAAAAAATGAATTTCCATCAAAGTATAGGGCCTCCTACAAACTTTACAAAAATTGCATTGTTTTCTCATGTAATACATTACGTAAAACCAAAAAATTAGGTAGCATCAAAGGGGAAATTCAAAATAGACAAACCACAGGAATCCATCTTCCCCCTAGCATTTACAGTAAATAACTGTCGGGGCAAACTATTTCAAGCCATTTTTTTTCTTAGAAAGCTACTCCGCTTTCAGTTTGTAGCTCCTCTATGTTTCCAATCCAGAAAACAGTTGCCCCTACTGTCCTACCATATCATATTCTTTTTCATCAAATTAGAGAACATCACAGGTATGAATACCCTGATGAATACGAAGAACAATCTATCAAAAAAATAGTAACCAAATGAACGATCTACGTAAATGCCATATTGACAAGCTGTAAACCATGAACAATCAAATAACGATTCTCCCTGCGAGAGCCCACGGATGCATCAAATGGACAAAATAGCAACCAATTTGAGCAATACGCACCAGGTTTGCAGAACACAGAGAGCCCAAAGTCCGTTGCCTTTAGCGGGGCGTCCTCGGCAGTGCTCGCGAAGAGGAAGTTCTCCGGCTTGAGGTCCCGGTGCATGACGCCAAGCGAGTGGCACCCCTCCACCACCCCGACGATCGTCCTGATGAGCTGCGCAGCGGCGCGCTCGCTGTAGTGCCCCTTGGCCACGATGCGGTCGAAGAGCTCGCCGCCGGCGCAGAGCTCCATGACGAGGTGCACGAAGAGGGCGTCCTCGTAGGCGCCGCTGATGCGGACGACGTTGGGTGCTCCGAGAGGTGGTGCATGATCTGGATCTCCCGCCAGACGTCCTCGCGGCACAGCAGCTTGCGCTTGGGGATGGACTTGCACGCGTACTCGCGGCCGTCCTCCTTGGCGACGCACAGATACGTCGTGCCGAACAGCCCCTGCCCCAGCTTCTTCCCGATGCGGTAGTGGTCGCGCACGTTCGCCGTCTTGTGCGGCAGCACCGACGCCGGACGCAACGGCGACGGCGCCGCCACCGGCGGCGGCAGCCGGGCGTGCGCATTGCCCTTCGCCTTCTCCCTGCCCGGGCCTTTCGGGTCCGGCTGCATTGGCGTCGACCGATGTGTCTGTCCCCTGGATCAGGAACCGTACGGACGCCGCGACGGACACGAAGCCTCCTTTCCCTCCTCTTCTTGGAAAATAATACGGCGAGCCACAAATCCTGACCAACAACCGATTGAACAAGGAAGCTGGTTCCCGCCTCTATACACGATCCTTGGCTTCTTCCCTAGTAAATTTATAGGGATGGTGAAATTTATCGGATCTTGGAAAGGTCCCTTCCTCTGGGGATTATTGGCGGAGCAGATGATGATCTGAGGCGAAAGGAGCTTTAGGGGAGGTTTATGGCGGCTCCGCCGACCGTAGAGCGAGGAGATGTGTGGAGAATTGCTCTGCTTTCTCCGTCCGCCTCCTCCTCGGTGAATTCTTGCAGCGATTTCAGGCGCGGTCACATAGGAAGATTGAATTTATGCTCCATGCAAGGCTAGCAATCTACTGGCTTCGATGGATCGTTGTGTTTCTGTGTAGATTGGGCTCGCAAATGTTGATGAATTGTTCGGGCATGTGGGGGGACCATGGCGATGGTTATCTTATTCTCTATCGAGAGGAGGAGGAAAGGGAGGAGAATGAAGAAGACAACCGTCGTCGGAAACTTCTATTCGAACCTTTTTTTTTTCTCTAATTATTTTTGTAAACAGTTATCTCACTTGTTACTATTTTACTATTTCTCTTTTTATTTACAGAAATTAGAAAACACTTGCAATAAAAAAACTTGTTACTATTTTACTATTTCTCTTTTTATTTATGTCACTTGTTACTATTTTACTATTTCTCTTTTTATTTATATTTCATTGCACCATGGAAGGAACATAGAAATAAAAGAAGGAACATAGAAATGTTTTCCGAGAGATTAGAGCAACATATAGTGTAATTCACTCTTTAGTTTTTTTTTCATATCTCTACAATATCTAAGCTCCCTAGGATTTGAGCTCCTAAGTTGAGCCATGTGGCAGCCTCTCATTGGTTCATGATAAACACATTGGTATAATTGAGATCAGAATAATAATATCCGTTGGTTTATTTTAACACACAAAATTTAGAGATGATTTTTCTAACAACCGCACATGAATCTACGAGCCGCTCTTCTCTTATACCATCTCCAATAGCTTATATATTTCAGGTATAACTATTTTTAGGACATATGAGGCAAAAAAACGTTTCTCCAACAGTAATTGATGCAAATTTTGTCCAAATTTATTTCGAGCAGTTCAAAAAACATCTTAATACAACACTTGGGTTGCTGCTAAATGGAAAAGGGCAACGTGGGCACGCCAAATGCTAATTGAAAGTCATGTCGCCCTCCCGTCTCTTCTCTGGTGACCGCGCTGCCTCTTCTCCCATCGCTTTGGTCTCGAACTGGCCGCTCCGTCACAACTTATACTGATTTGGCCGTGAATTCACCGCCTTTGATTGAAGGCATAGTAGCGATTTGACCTTGAGGGTTCTCGTTGCTCTCCTCCCCCACGGGGCTACCTTCGCTTCCTGGTTGTCCATAGCTTCAGCCGACGAGCCACCCGAGCAACCCTCCTCTCCTACTCACCGTGCATCCTTCCCTACAAGCGCGCGCACGCGCATGAGCGGCGCATGCAAGCTCTACCTCCGGCTGTACCTAGACCAATCCCCGCCTCACTAAGACTCCTCTGCCTCCATACACCTGGCGCAGGGCTCGCCTCGTTCGAAGATCAAGAAATTCAAAGTTGTTACTTTTGCATTGTATGGGTTATATTGCAGATACCTGGCCACCTACAATAGTTGCATGTAAAAAGGTTATGCAAAATACAATACTTGGGTTGCTGTTATATGGAAAAAAGGGCAACGTGGGCACACCAACTGGTAATTGAAAGTTTGATGTCGCTCTCCCGCCTCTTCTCTGGTGACCGCACTGCCTCATCTCCCATCACTTTGGGCTCAAACTTGCCGCTCCATCACAACTCTTATCGATTTGGTCGTGAATTCAACACCTTTGATCGAAGGAACAGTAGGGATTCGACCTTGAGGGTTGTCGTTGCTCTCCTACCCACGCGACCACCATCGCTTCCTGGTTATCCATAGCTTCAGCCGACGAGCCACCCGAGCAACTCCTCTCCACACCCTACTCACCGTGCCTCCTCCTTCCCTACAAGCACGCACACGCGCACGAGCGGCGCATGCAAGCTCTGCCTCCGGGTGCACCTCGACCAATCCCCGCCACGCTAAGACTCCTCTGCTTCCATGCACCAGGCGTAGGGCTCGCCTCGAACGGAGATTAAGAAGTTAAAAGTTGATACGTGTGCATTATATGGTTTATACTGCTGATACGTGGCCCCACTAAAAAGATTATGAATTTATCCCTGATCTGAGCGACTAATGTTACTCAAATAAGATGTCATGTATTATTACCGTAATAATAGTAACATGTCATGTAATAATTTATCCCTGATATGCTATCTTCTGAATCCATGATATTATGGATGATCTTATGAAGCCTTTCTCTTCTCAATTGTTTGATCTAGAATATTGATACAATTGACTTCCTGCGATTAAAGCTTTTACGTTTTGATAGTTTAATACGCTCTATTAACATTACTTAACATGGCTTCATGTCCTATTTTCAGGGTGATGATAAGTAGTGCCATGCTAGGAGTGTTGATAAGTTTTGTGTTCTATATTACTATTAAAAGAGCAAACTTGTGTTGTGTTGTGTTGATACATTAAATCTCACGCGTTCATGTTTAGATAAACGAGCTCCCGAATCGGTACACAGGTTTGCCCCTATTTTTGCTTCTTTCTACATGCCACCGCCACTGTCGTTCCTTTTCCTTCTCCTTTGTCCAAGAGTGCCGCCATTCGGGAGCCCTCCCAGCAGGCCGACCGCATCTTCGGGTGAAAAATATGGTCGCGGTCTTCGCCTCGCTCGGACGGGTCGGCATCGGGCTGCTAGCTGTCGCCGACATACCGCCCGCGGCCGCCAATCCAACAGATCCACGCGCCGGCGGTCGGTGCCCTGCCCGCCTCCGGTTCCCCCTCCGCTTTCTGGTGCCCGTGTAAGCGCCGTCGGCCTCCTCGCGTTGGAGCCCACTCCCTAAAGCGCGGCCCGTGGACTTCCCGGCGAGCAAGCCCTCGTCCGACCTCCCTCTCGATTTCTGTCCATGGTGGCCAGCGGAAGGATGGCGAGACACTGGATCCTGCCTGGGAGACGAGGACGAGGAATCTGAAGCAGACCGAGCTGCCAGCATCACTTCATGTCTCCCCACTCCGCACACAAGCAATCATTACGTTAATTCCATGCTCAATTTTCCAGATCGCAGAATTAATCAAGGAAGCCCCACCAATAGGCTTGATCTCTATTTCTGATGCAGAAAAACGATTTCAGTGTGTAGATTTATCATCAAATACTCTTGGACAGATTATGAGCTGAAGGTACAGAATATGATTTGGTCTGCGTGGTGTCGAGCAACAATATAAGCTGAAGGTACAGAATATGTTTTGGTCTGCGTGGTGTCCATACTCCATTCAAGATTTCTTCAGTTTAGATGTTCAAGAATCAACTGATCATTAATACAAGACATGCTCAACTTCGGCAGGTGCATGCTTTTACTTGGCTCAAGGCAAGTGATGTCCCGGTTCAATGATTTTTGTTCTTTAAAACATTTCTTTGGGTATAGCATGTACAAGGCTGACTATTTATCACCTGATGTGCAACCTTCTCTGGTTTCACCTTATTGTCTTATCATATTAATTCTTTCATGCAATAAAAAGCTCCCCTCTGATCATATGATAGTGATTCTTTTGCAGGTTTGGACATGTTTCCTGGTTGTAATTGGCTGCTCTATGTATGAAGAGATGACAACTCGCCACTAACTGTTTGCTCCTCCTTTATCAATATAAAAGACAAAGCTTTGCCTTGTTTCAAAAGACAACTCACCACTAGCGTGCATGTCAATAAACCAAAAGCATTATGTGATATGTTATCTTCTGAATCCATGATATTATGGATGATCTTATGAAGCCTTTCTCTTCTCAATTGTTTGATCTAGAATATTGATGCAATTGACTTCCTGCGATTAAAGCTTTTACGTTTTGATACTTTAATACGCTCTATTAATATTACTTAACATGGCTTCATGTCCTATTTTCAGGGTGCTGATAAGTAGTGCCATGCTAGGAGTGTTGATAAGTTTTGTGTTCTATACTACTATTAAAAGAGCAAACTTGTGTTGTGCTGTGTTGATACATTAAATCTCACGCGTTCATGTTTAGATCAACGAGCTCCCGAATCGGTACACAGGTTTGCCCCTATTTTTGCTTCTTTCTACATGCCACCGCCACCGTCGTTCCTTTTCCTTCTCCTTTGTCCAAGAGCGCCGCCATTCGGGAGCCCTCCCAGCAGGCCGACCGCATCTTCGGGTGAAAAATATGGTCGCGGTCTTCGCCTCGCTCGGACGGGTCGGCATCGGGCTGCTAGCTGTCGCCGACATACCGCCCGCGGCCGCCAATCCACCAGATCCACGCGCCGCCGGCCGGTGCCTGCCCGCCTCCGGTTCCCCCTCCGCTTTCTGGTGCCCGTGTGAGCGCCGTCGGCCTCCTCGCGTTGGAGCCCACTCCCTAAAGCGCGGCCCGTGGACTTCCCAGCGAGCAAGCCCTCGTCCGACCTCCCTCTCGATTTCTGTCCATGGTGGCCAGCGGAAGGATGGCAAGACACTGGATCCTGCCTGGGAGACGAGGACGAGGAATCTGAAGCAGATCGAGCTGCCGGCATCACTTCATGTCTCCCCACTCCGCACACAAGCAATCATTACGTTAATTCCATGCTCAATTTTCTAGATCGCAGAATTAATCAAGGAAGCCCCACCAATAGGCTTGATCTCTATTTCTGATGCAGAAAAACGATTTCAGTGTGTAGATTTATCATCAAATACTCTTGGACAGATTATGAGCTGAAGGTACAGAATATGATTTGGTCTGCGTGGTGTCCAGCAACACTATAAGCTGAAGGTACAGAATATGTTTTGGTCTGCGTGGTGTCCATACTCCATTCAAGATTTCTTCAGTTTAGATGTTCAAGAATCAACTGATCATTAATACAAGACATGCTCAACTTCGGCAGGTGCATGCTTTTACTTGGCTCAAGGCAAGTGATGTCCCGGTTCAATGATTTTTGTTCTTTAAAACATTTCTTTGGGTATAGCATGTACAAGGCTATGACTATTTATCACCTGATGTGCAACCTTCTCTGGTTTCACCTTATTGTCTTATCATATTAATTCTTTCATGCAATAAAAAGCTCCCCTCTGATCATATGATAGTGATTCTTTTGCAGGTTTGGACATGTTTCCTGGTTGTAATTGGCTGCTCTATGTATGAGAGATGACAACTCGCCACTAACTGTTTGCTCCTCCTTTATCAATATAAAAGACAAAGCTTTGCCTTGTTTCAAAAGACAACTCACCACTAGCGTGCATGTCAATAAACCAAAAGCATTATGTGATATGCTATCTTCTGAATCCATGATATTATGGATGATCTTATGAAGCCTTTCTCTTCTCAATTGTTTGATCTAGAATATTGATGCAATTGACTTCCTGCGATTAAAGCTTTTACGTTTTGATACTTTAATACGCTCTATTAACATTACTTAACATGGCTTCATGTCCTATTTTCAGGGTGCTGATAAGTAGTGCCATGCTAGGAGTGTTGATAAGTTTTGTGTTCTATACTACTATTAAAAGAGCAAACTTGTGTTGTGCTGTGTTGATACATTAAATCTCACGCGTTCATGTTTAGCTCAACGAGCTCCCGAATCGGTACACAGGTTTGCCCTATTTTTGCTTCTTTCTACATGCCACCGCCACCGTCGTTCCTTTTCCTTCTCCTTTGTCCAAGAGCGCCGCCATTCGGGAGCCCTCCCAGCAGGCCGACCGCATCTTCGGGTGAAAAATATGGTCGCGGTCTTCGCCTCGCTCGGACGGGTCGGCATCGGGCTGCTAGCTGTCGCCGACATACCGCCCGCGGCCGCCAATCCACCAGATCCACGCGCCGCCGGCCGGTGCCCTGCCCGCCTCCGGTTCCCCTCCGCTTTCTGGGCCCGTGTGAGCGCCGTCGGCCTCCTCGCGTTGGAGCCCACTCCCTAAAGCGCGGCCCGTGGACTTCCCAGCGAGCAAGCCCTCGTCCGACCTCCCTCTCGATTTCTGTCCATGGTGGCCAGCGGAAGGATGGCAAGACACTGGATCCTGCCTGGGAGACGAGGACGAGGAATCTGAAGCAGATCGAGCTGCCGGCATCACTTCATGTCTCCCACTCCGCACACAAGCAATCATTACGTTAATTCCATGCTCAATTTTCCAGATCGCAGAATTAATCAAGGAAGCCCCACAATAGGCTTGATCTCTATTTCTGATGCAGAAAAACGATTTCAGTGTGTAGATTTATCATCAAATACTCTTGGACAGATTATGAGCTGAAGGTACAGAATATGATTTGGTCTGCGTGGTGTCCAGCAACACTATAAGCTGAAGGTACAGAATATGTTTTGGTCCGCGTGGTGTCCATACTCCATTCAAGATTTCTTCAGTTTAGATGTTCAAGAATCAACTGATCATTAATACAAGACATGCTCAACTTCGGCAGGTGCATGCTTTTACTTGGCTCAAGGCAAGTGATGTCCCGGTTCAATGATTTTTGTTCTTTAAAACATTTCTTTGGGTATAGCATGTACAAGGCTATGACTATTTATCACCTGATGTGCAACCTTCTCTGGTTTCACCTTATTGTCTTATCATATTAATTCTTTCATGCAATAAAAAGCTCCCTCTGATCATATGATAGTGATTCTTTTGCAGGTTTGGACATGTTTCCTGGTTGTAATTGGCTGCTCTATGTATGAAGAGATGACAACTCGCCACTAACTATTTGCTCCTCCTTTATCAATATAAAGACAAAGCTTTGCCTTGTTTCAAAAGACAACTCACCACTAGCGTGCATGTCAATAAACCAAAGCATTATGTGATATGTTATCTTCTGAATCCATGATATTATGGATGATCTTATGAAGCCTTTCTCTTCTCAATTGTTTGATCTAGAATATTGATGCAATTGACTTCCTGCGATTAAAGCTTTTACGTTTTGATACTTTAATACGCTCTATTAATATTACTTAACATGGCTTCATGTCCTATTTTCAGGGTGCTGATAAGTAGTGCCATGCTAGGAGTGTTGATAAGTTTTGTGTTCTATACTACTATTAAAAGAGCAAACTTGTGTTGTGCTGTGTTGATACATTAAATCTCACGCGTTCATGTTTAGATCAACGAGCTCCCGAATCGGTACACAGGTTTGCCCCTATTTTTGCTTCTTTCTACATGCCACCGCCACCGTCGTTCCTTTTCCTTCTCCTTTGTCCAAGAGCGCCGCCATTCGGGAGCCCTCCCAGCAGGCCGACCGCATCTTCGGGTGAAAAATATGGTCGCGGTCTTCGCCTCGCTCGGACGGGTCGGCATCGGGCTGCTAGCTGTCGCCGACATACCGCCCGCGGCCGCCAATCCACCAGATCCACGCGCCGCCGGCCGGTGCCCTGCCCGCCTCCGGTTCCCCCTCCGCTTTCTGGTGCCGTGTGAGCGCCGTCGGCCTCCTCGCGTTGGAGCCCACTCCTAAAGCGCGGCCCGTGGACTTCCCAGCGAGAAAGCCCTCGTCCGACCTCCCTCTCGATTTCTGTCCATGGTGGCCAGCGGAAGGATGGCAAGACACTGGATCCTGCCTGGGAGACGAGGACGAGGAATCTGAAGCAGATCGAGCTGCCGGCATCACTTC
This sequence comes from Poa pratensis, assembly GCA_947311845.1. NCBI lineage: Eukaryota > Viridiplantae > Streptophyta > Magnoliopsida > Poales > Poaceae > Poa > Poa pratensis. Next base: position 47,750,558 of record CAMZMU010000079.1, on the reverse strand, counting down.
ATGTCTCCCCACTCCGCACACAAGCAATCATTACGTTAATTCCATGCTCAATTTTCTAGATCGCAGAATTAATCAAGGAAGCCCCACCAATAGGCTTGATCTCTATTTCTGATGCAAAAAACGATTTCAGTGTGTAGATTTATCATCAAATACTCTTGGACAGATTATGAGCTGAAGGTACAGAATATGATTTGGTCTGCGTGGTGTCCAGCAACACTATAAGCTGAAGGTACAGAATATGTTTTGGTCTGCGTGGTGTCCATACTCCATTCAAGATTTCTTCAGTTTAGATGTTCAAGAATCAACTGATCATTAATACAAGACATGCTCAACTTCGGCAGGTGCATGCTTTTACTTGGCTCAAGGCAAGTGATGTCCCGGTTCAATGATTTTTGTTCTTTAAAACATTTCTTTTGGTATGGCATGTACAAGGCTTTGACTATTTATCACCTGATGTGCAACCTTCTCTTGTTTCAGCTTATTGTCTTATCATATTAATTCTTTCATGCAATAAAAAGCTCCCCTCTGATCATATGATAGTGATTCTTTTGCAGGTTTGGACATGTTTCCTGGTTGTAATTGGCTGCTCTATGTATGAAGAGATGACAACTCGCCACTAACTGTTTGCTCCTCCTTTATCAATATAAAAGACAAAGCTTTTGCCTTGTTTCAAAAGACAACTCACCACTAGCGTGCATGTCAATAAACCAAAAGCATTATGTGATATGCTATCTTCTGAATCCATGATATTATGGATGATCTTATGAAGCCTTTCTCTTCTCAATTGTTTGATCTAGAATATTGATACAATTGACTTCCTGCGATTAAAGCTTTTACGTTTTGATAGTTTAATACGCTCTATTAACATTACTTAACATGGCTTCATGTCCTATTTTCAGGGTGCTGATAAGTAGTGCCATGCTACGAGTGTTGATAAGTTTTGTGTTTTTTAGGCATGGCAGCTCGCCAAACCTGATGCTAAGTATGTTTCTGAAAGCATTGACAAGGGCTGCTGTAAGAACAGTTGTTGTACCAAGCTTTGATACCCGTCTTCAGCCACTTTTAAAGGCCCTGAAATGATAAATGGTTTGATGCACTTGTATATGCTGAGGTCGGTTTCCATTTTAAGATGAGCTGGTTTAGCTAAGTCTGTTTTTTACCACATTCAGTTAAGTCTGTTATTTTAACATTGTGTCTGTATTATTGCCGTCTTTATCCAAGTATGATCTCCAGTTTCCCTATTCTTTAAAGTATGTTCTGTATCCAAGTTTGATCTCCAGTTTTTCTATTTTTTAAACTATGTTGTGTGGTAGGCTGAAAAGCCAAACGCAACAATATTATAGAAATTAGTGTGTTAGTAGGCCCGAAACCTGAACAGGCTATGTATACGAGCGATGACCGTAGGAATGATTTATGGGGAGTCGAGGATGCAGGCTATGATGCATGGTGCTGGGGCAGTGATGTTCACTCCTTGAAGGAGGTAAGCTTCGTGCCTTGTTGGCTCAAACACTAAACTCTAGACCATGTATGTTCTGTGTAGGAAATAAGGCATCTAGGAGTAGCATTTGTTTTCTTTTGGTAGTTGTGTTAACTCATATCATGTAAATATATGGTATTATATGTGTAGAAACGATTTTCTATTTATGTATTTGAAAGCTGTCATCTCTGCAGGTGCATATGGGTTGATCACACTTTTCAGCTAATCAGATTTTTTTGTGAATTAGCTAATCAGTTACTTAATAACCTGATTGTCTTATTTCGTTGTTTATTAATTTATTTCTATCGTCTTTATTTACTTCCCAAATTTCTTGAAGTGCTAATATAAAGCTTGTTTGGTTCACATCACTCTTCACAAAAATCCACATATTTTTCCTGCGACATAACCACACAATTTCAGTAACATATTCATGGGTTCTCTTTGGTTCTCAATTTCAGTAACATATTTTTCTTTCAATTATTCAACGTGCCCATGAAATCATATTCTATATTTTTCATATTCTACGAACCAAAGAGCCCCACAAAATTATAGTTAGCTATATGTAAATTAAATTTGTAAGGTTTAGATATTCAAATTTTGAATTCCAACTAGACGTGCATTGCACGTGCATGAGTTCTATTTTTCCACTTTTTAATGGAAGATTTTGATATGGAAACCAATGGTATATTTGATATTTATGTAAAATGGTGGTTGAACCTTTTTTACTTGAAAGAAGTTGTGGAAATATGCGTGCTACATACCAACTAATCAGCAGATCGGTAGGCATGTCTCTCATCGGTCTTGAAAATTAGCAAAATATCTCAAAAATATATTATATTTTTTATCGTTGCGTTGGCAAATATAGTCGCATATCATGATTATGAGTAATTTTGTTTGTGTCACATGAGAGCATAATTAACCGAGAAGAAAATATTGTTACGATTAAGATCGTGCGTTGCACGTGCCCACTATCTAGTAAGGAATAAATCAGCAATTACTGGGCCCCCAATGTTGCAGAGTTTATACTCTATGTCCTTGTTTAAGACGGCTAGTTAAAAATCGTTTTATTGCACTTTTTGCCATCTTCCTTTGACAGTTTTCTGCATTTCTCATGTGCACATGCCTAATGGAAAGATAAAGTGATGAATTGATCATTGTAACATAATGCAACGAACAAGGCATAACCAATTATACCTAAGAAAATTTGCAAATATATAATTGATACAATGACAAGTTTTGGTGGGAAGATGATGAAAATGGCAAATGTATGCACCGATTGCATGGTGGCGAATGTGGGTGACCAAGAATAGAGGAGGAATGGGGTTTCTCAATCTTCATGCTTTCAATCTTTCTATGCTTGCTAAGCAGGTTTAGAGGCTTCTAAATAATCCTACTACCCTATGTGCAAGGATTCTCAATGCTAAGTGCTATCAGAATGGGTGCACCTTGGATGGCACCGAAACTTTCAAGCGTCGAAATTTTTGGCTGGTTGGCAATGGATCTAGAATCAGTACTCGGGAAGACCATTGGATTCCTTCAAGTCCATCGAGGAAGGTAATAACAATGAAAGGGCAAACTATTCTCGAAATGATGAATGAACTTATTAATCCAATTGTGGAACATGGGAAGTAGATCTAGTCGCAAGTATGTTCAACCCGGTTGATGTACACTGTATTATGTGAATACCACTCGGAACGGAGATGATAGATGATTTTGCTGCATGGCAATATGGAAAAACACTCTCTCACGGTACAGTCAGCAAATTATACTGAATGGAACCAATGTGAGAATTGATGTGGAAAATGAATGTACCGAGCTAGGTTAAAATCTTTTTAGGGAAGACTTTACATGGGATCATTCCAGGTCTTACTGTGCTCTTACCCACGTACTTCAACATTAGAGCAAGTACACTACTAGAGTCAAATGTTGGCTATAAGACAATGTCATGTCATCTATAGCCATCTCTATAGCCAACATGTACAATAGTAAGATACAAAGATGAACTATTTTATTGATACATGACCCACCATCCACTCTCACAAAGTGCCTAGGAGCACGTGCTAGAGCTGGCTCTTGCATGAGAGCCCACTCCTCTTCTCTCTCCTCTTCTCTCTCCTCCAACTGAGCAAAGATATATTATTTTAATCCTTATAGCCCGCCCACGTCACTCTATTGTACTTGCTCTTAGGCCAATGTACAGTCTGTAAATAGGGACACAAAGACATTCTTCATCTCATGTTCACTAGCAAAAGGGCAAAAGAGGTGTGGAAAGCTGCTGGCGCCTAGTTGTCGGGAGAGTATTTGAGGATGATGATGATGGTGATGATGAGTACTTCCCCGGCAACGGCGCCAGAAAAAGAGCTTGATGGCGTGAATCACACGTTCGTTGGGAGACCCCAAGAGGAAGGTATGATGCAGTCCAGCAGCAAGTTTTCCCTCAGTATGAAACCAAGGTTTATCGAACCAGTAGGAGCAGCAGCGCTTCTGAAGGATGTCAATGGCGAAATATGATGCGGCGCAACACCAGGGATTCCGGCGCTGACGTGGAATCTGCACACAACACAATCAAACTACTTTGTCCCCACGAAACAGTGAGGTTGTCAATCTCACCGGCTTGCTGAAAACAAAAGATTAAACGTATGGTGTGGAAAATGATGTTTACTTGCAGAGAATGAAAAAGGAAACAGTTTGCAGTTTGTGGTTGTTTAATCAGTGTAAAAGAATTAGTTCACTAGTGGTGTCTCCATAAAAGATAACTAACATGTTGGGTGAACAAATTACAGCTGGGCAATTGACAAATAGTGAGCGCATGACAATGCATATATATGACATGATGATTACTATGATATTTAATTGGGCATTACGACATAATACATAGACCGTCATCCAACAGCGTCTATGACTAATAATCCACCGCCGGGTTGTTGACATGGGTATGCCTATCGGGTACCCTACCATGAGGGTACCTGGTGCACGTATCGACTAGGCCCAACTATCAGAGCCTACATGAAGCCCATGAAGGGAGGCCCACGAAGATGGAGTATCCTCCAAGTTTGGCGAAGCAATAGTCGGTTTAGAGTTTCCTTACTTGTAAATCGAGTCGGTTACGAACACCCGAGACCCAGCCTATTATTTAAGGACTGGGAGGGCCATCGAACCAGACAACGAACACCAGAGCCACAAACCCTAGCGAGATCGACATCTCGCCGGGATCCTTGTAACCATCATATTCACAAAGCAATAACAGACAGGCAGGACGTAGGGGTGTTACCTCCACACGAGGGCCCTGAACCTGGGTAAAATCTTTGCCCTGCTTGTCAGCCGACGATACTTCCAGCTCTACCACGTTCTCTCCCCCATATTCATAACCTAGGGACCTTAACCATGGGTCTTGATGAGTCTACCCCTCGTCAAGTGGCGCCGTCTGTGGGAAAGAATAGCGCTGGACTCGAAGTTTCGCCGGTCCCAACAGCAAACGGCAAATCGCCGATCACACCAGCAAACGGCAACTCGCCGATCTCATCTGCAAACGGCAACTCGCCGGCCATGTCAGCAAACAGCAACTCGCCGATCCAGGCGACACACGGCGACTCGCCGATCCACTCGAAAAGCGGCAGCCTGCCCGCTTCACCTGCAAAAAGCGCATCTGCTCTTCCAATGAATTTCAATCCGCACTCGCCGAGCTTCAGGAGGCGTTTTCCGGCCTTGAATCAGGTTTGAGTTTGACTGTTGGAGCATTCAATTTTTTCGTAAACAATCTTGGCACGCAGGACTCGACAGATCCGCAACAACTGGCGCTGGGTGCACTCGAGGCTCCGTCGACTGCGCTCGCCCCGTCGTCGATTCCTGAAGCCTGCTCGCCCGCAACAACCATGTCGACCGGCGAGCTCGACAGGTTCATGATGACGGAACTCCAAGGCGAGGAGCAGAATCAGCATACCACAAGCAACATCGACTTCAACCTACCACTCGACGAGAGTTTCGACTGCGGGATCTCCCTCGATGACTTCTACGAGCCCGCGATTCATAACGACAGCAACGTCGACTCGGAGATCTTCACCAACACCAACCTCGACTCAGAAATCCATAATGGCTTCGCCAACACCGAGATGAGCATAGGCGATGAGCACATCGACAACGAGATTCGCCTCGAAGATCTACTCGATGAACACACTGGCTCTGACATGAGCCTCGACGGCGACGTCGAGTCCATGACTGGAATCGACAGCACATACACCTGTCCACGGGTCACGCCCCATCAGGTCTACGTGGCCTTCTCCGCAGAATCATCCGCAGACGCAGCCGCTCGCAGGCCTGCACAATTCCCATGCACGGTAACCATGCCGGATGGGGTCACAACCTTGACAATCACGGAGGAGATGGCAGCAAAAGCAGATAAAGTCATAAAGGAGTGCACAATGATGCCACCAAATTCCACCCCAGAGGAGATGTTGACCTTCCAGTACTTCAACTGGCAGGAGTCAATTCGACTGCAAAACTACCGAGCGACGCTCGAAGAGCGCAAAAGGCAAGCCAGCCTCTCGAGTGCCCGAAGAAGGGAGCAATCCCTCGGGTCCACACAGCAACCAACCCCACGACCTAGGTCGCGGTTGGCAAGCCTTCCAGAACATGAAAGGGTAGCAATCACCCGTAACCTGTCGTTCATGACAGAGGACGCTAACGGAATCCCAGTGCCCAAAACTGCTGCGGGTGCATTATTCTCCGTAGGTGCTTACCTCAAGGCAATGCAACCTCCGGCGAATGACCCTAACGCAGCCCTGCATCGCCAACAACTCAAATCGCTAGCTCTAGCGGCACAGGCTATACAGCCAGAAGACAAAACTCCAGCAAGGAATCGCGATCGCGACATAGTCGACTCACGACACGCAGCACATCATCGCAGTGGTCGCAGCCACCACTCGGATGAAGGAAGGAGAAGCACGCGCCGGCACAGGTCCAGCAGAAGCAGATCTCGAAGATCCTATAGCAGCGATTCATACTCTGATCGCGAACCAGAGCCATGCGGAGCATTGTGCTTCACTCGACGCATCCGTGAGACGCGGATGCCCAAAGGTTCAAGTTGACAGGCGAACAACCCAAGTACAATCGCCAAGAACCTTCCGGGTGGCTAGAAGATTACAGACTCGCCGTGGCATGCCAGCGTGGCACGAACACCACGGCGATGCAGTACATACGACTCATGCTCGAAGGAACTGCCCGCGACTGGCTCAAGGCGCTCCCTCCATCATCATACGACTCGTGGGACGATTTCCGCAGAGACTTCATCAAAAACTTCGAGCCTCTATGTGAGCGCCCGAAGACATTCGAAGAATTAAGGGCATGCACTCAACGATCAGACGAGTCGTTGAGATCATACATACGGCGGTGGACCGAAATACGCAATTCGGTTGGCAAAGTGTCAGAAGACAGGGCCATGGATGCCTTCATACAAGGTCTCGCCAGGAAGGACTTCAAAGAGGCACTTGGTCGTGAAAAGCCAACCTCCCTGGCTGACCTCATCAAAGTTGCGACTGAGTGGGCAGATGGAGAGGATTCTGTACGCAGATCCCGTGCTTCCCCACCACGCGACAACTACGAAAGCGGCAGTCGAGGCCGCAGAGATTCATACAGAGAAGATCGCAGGCGCAAACGTTCCAAACGTCCTTACGACGATAACAGACCCGAGTTCATGGCGGCTGGATACACACAACCGGGAGGACCAAGATAGAAGCAATCGACGCTCGGATGATCGACGGACAGTCGAGATCGCGAGCAGCGGAGCGACAGCTACAAAAGGCAAGAATGGCGCAAACGCAGCGACGCAAAACCCGAGCGGTCATTCGAGGAAAAGATGGACGACTGGTGCAGATTCCACCTCTTCAAGGGGGACGACGGAAAACTACGCTCCAATCACACCCTAAGGAACTGCAGGGAATTCGACCAAATGGCGACTGACTACATGATACGACTCAAAGGTACGGCCCAGCACCTGCTCAGCCCACGCCTGCACCCGCACCACAGCCGAACGCTGTGCCCGCTCTCATGGCGCCACAGCCGCCACCGCAACCACCACCACAGCCTGCTCCAGGCGCAAACCTCGCAGGTGCCATACAACCCGTACTACGGGCGGAAGATGATCAATATCCACAGCCCCACGGGCAGATGTACATGATACAAAAGGGTCGCCCCTCCAACAGGCAGCAAAAGCTAATCACTCGACAGGTGAACATGGCTGTCATGGCACCTCCTGCCTGAATTTCTGAAGGGATCGGAAACCATCATAAGCTTCAGTCGAGAGGATCATCCCCCAGCTGTAGTTCGACCAGGGCACGCGGCTCTGGTACTCGACGCGCAAATAGGAGGCTACGCCATGACCAAGGTCTTCATGGATGGAGGCAGCGGCATAAACATCATCTTCGCGGACACGCTCCGCAAAATGAACAGGTCAGTCGAAAACCTCCCAAAATCTTCAAATACCTTCCACGGTATCGTTCCTGGCAAAGCAATTAGCCCAGAAGGCACCATACAACTCGACGTTACGTTCGGGGACAAAAGCCACTTCAGGACAGAGTCGATTGAGTTCGAGGTCGTCGACTGGAAATCACAATACCATGCTATTCTTGGTCGCCCGACGTTTGCTCGATTCATGGCGGTGCCACACTACGCGTACCTCACGCTGAAGATGCCAGGACCAAAGGGAGTCACTGTCCGTGGAAACTTTCAAAGGTCCGATGCTTGCGACCGCGAGTTCAGCAAAATCTCCGAGATGTTCGGGGTGGAAGAATCACTCGCCGACTGGCGATTTCCAACGACCGCACACTCCTTCCGAGCATAAGAAGTTGGCAGTCGACAGATCCTTCAATGCTACAAATGACACAAGGTCGCATCAGGTGCACCCGACCGATCCGTCCAAGACAGTCAACATATCTTCGAGCCTGCCTATCGCATAGGAAGGCGCGCTCGTCGAATTCCTCCGTGAGAACTGGGAAATATTTGCGTGGTGTCCAGCCGACATGCCAGGTATTCCCAGGGAATTCGCCGAGCACTCTCTCCAATTGTTTCCAGATGCAAAGCCAGTCAAGCAAACGATGCGTCGAATCTCCGGCCCAAAGCGAACCGCAGTCGAATCTGAAGTCGACCGGTTACTCGCAGCAGGATTCATTAGGGAAATCAAGAAATCACAATGGGTGGCCAACCCCGTACTCGTAGAGAAGAAGCATACAGACATCCTTCGGATGTGCGTGGACTTCACAGCGCTGAACAAGTGCTGTCCAAAGGATCACTTCCCGCTACCCCGAATCGACCAGATCGTCGACTCCACCGCCGGATGCGCACGACTCTCCTTTCTGGATGCTTACTCAGGTTATCACCAGATAAGGATGAAGCAAGAAGACGAAGAAAAAACGGCGTTCATAACCCCACTCGGGGTCTACTGCTACACAACTATGCCCTTTGGGCTCAAAAACGCGGGTGCAACATACCAGCGCATGATGCAGGACTGCCTCAAAAAGCAAATCGGACGCAACGTCCAGGTCTACGTGGATGACATTGTCATTACCACAAGGGAAGAACACACACTACTCGACGATTTGAGGGAGACGTTCGCAAACCTCAAACGCTTCCATATCAAGCTCAATCCTAAGAAGTGCACGTTCGGCGTTCCAGCCGGGCAGCTCTAGGGTACCTAGTCTCTGCCCGTGGAATCGAAGCAGACCCGGAGAAAATACAGGCCATCCTCACAATGCAAAGGCCTTCAAAGCTTCACGATGTGCAGAAACTAGCAGGACGAGTAGCAGCGCTCAGTCGATTCATCAGCAAACTGGGTGAAAAGGCTCTACCATTCTATCGACTGATGAAGAAGGCGGACAAGTTCGAGTGGACGCCAGAAGCTGAAGCAGCCTTCACAGATCTCAAGCGGATCCTCACAAGCCCTCCGATCCTCGTCGCACCTAAGGAACGGGAACCACTCTACCTGTATGTCTCGGCTACAAACAGGGTGGTGAGCACCGTACTGGTAGTCGAACGCATGGAGGAGGGGCACATCCAAAGCATACAACGTCCAGTCTACTACCTGAGCGAGGTTCTCTCCATATCAAAACAGCGGTACCCGCACTATCAAAAGCTGGCATACGCTGTATTCATGTCCTCAAGGAAGTTGACACACTACTTCACCGAGCACCCGATCACCGTGGTAAGTAACTCAGCAATCGGTGATATCCTCACAAACCCCAATGCAACGGGTCGAGTCGCAAAATGGCTCATCGAGCTGGCTCCAAGAGACATCAAGTACGAGCACCCGAAGGCTATCAAAGCACAAGTCCTACCCGACTTCACAACCGAGTGGATAGAGGCCCAATTACCTGGAGCACCAGACGTGTCCAATTCCTGGACCATGTACTTCGATGGGTCCAAGAAACACGAAGGCGCAGGCGCAGGCGTCATCCTCATATCACCAAAAGGGGACAAGCTACGTTATGTTTTGCAGATGGGATTCAAACTACCCTCCAATAACGAGGCTGAATACGAGGCTCTGATCCATGGCATGCGGATGGCAAAAGCACTTGGGTGCACTCGATTGATGATCTACGGCGACTCCAATCTCGTGGTGCAGCAAACAATGAAGGCCTGCGACGCAATCGCGGACAACATGATCGCTTATCGCGACCTGTACAACACACTGGAGGGCAGCTTCGAGGGCTGCGAGTTGAGGCACATAGGAAGGGAAAGTAACGAAGAAGCAGACATGCTAGCCAATCTTGGCTCAACTGGCGCACAAATTCCACCTGGTGTCTTCCTCGAGCGCATCGAACACAGATCTATCAAGGAGAAACGAGAGCCTCCTCCGTCGACTACGCCACCAAAAGCAAAGCGCCTAGCACAGAGGACCCCCCAGTCGAGGTATCTCATTGAGCCAACTTGGACTCAACCTTTTCTGGCTTACATACTCCGCGCGAGCTACCAGATGACATAACCGAGTCCCGACGCGTGACTCGAAGATCAAAAGCATACACCGTTATCAACGGCGAGTTATACAAGCGCAGCATATCAGGTATGTTCCAAAGATGCATCGCATTCGAAGATGGCCAAGCCATACTTCGAGATATTCATGCAGGTACCTGTGGGCATCACGCCAGCAGTCGATCACTCGTAGCCAAAGCCTTTCGCGCAGGGTTTTACTGGCCTACAGCACTCAAAGACGCGGAGGACATAGTCAAAAGGTGCGTCGGCTGCCAGAAATTCGCAACAAGGCCGCACGCACCCGCATCGGCGTTGAAGACTATACCGCTGGCCTGGCCTTTCGCCCAATGGGGGCTCGATATGGTTGGGCCACTCAAAAAATCATCGCATGGCGGGCATACTCACCTACTGGTGGCAGTCGACAAGTTCACAAAGTGGATCGAGGCGGTCCCCATCACAAATTCGACTGCTACTACGGCAGTCAACTTCATAAAGAGCATCATCTACCGCTTCGGTGTCCCAAACAGTATCATCACTGATAACGGCACAAACTTCACGGCTGAGGAGTTCAAAACCTTCTGCAAAGAGCAGGACATTACGCTCAACTACGCATCCGTGGCATCCACAATCCAATGGCCAAGTCGAAAAGGCCAATGGACTTGTGACGAGTGGGATCAAGAAGCGCCTCCTGGTGCCACTCAAAAGAGCTGCGGGTGCTTGGGTCGAAGAACTACCATCTGTGCTATGGAGCCTACGCACAACTCCCAACACTTCTACGCAGTTCACCCCATTCTTCATGGTCTATGGTGCAGAGGCAATTCTGCCATCAGATGTAAGGTTCAATGCGCCACGAGTTGAAGCATACAATGAAGAAGACGCGGAAGAAGCACTCGAAGACGCAGTCGACTTGCTCGATGAGGCGCGAGACACGGCCTTGGCCCGCACAGCTGTTTACCAGCAGATCTCGCAACTACCAGCCGTCGACTGCGAACCAGGTCCTTCGTCGTTGGCGACCTGGTTCTTCGACTGAAGCAAAAGAAGGTGCACAAGCTCGCTTCCCCATGGGAGGTCCCTTCATCATCACGGAGGTCCTTGGAGGCGCATATCGACTGAAGCACGCGAAGACAGGCGAACTCTCTCATAATCCTTGGAACGTTGCGCATCTGCGCCGTTTCTACGCATAAAGTGCTCACAGTCATACAATGTAATAGGCTATATGTCGGATGGCTGCAGGTTTCAGACGCGCTCTTTTCCTTACCAGGGTACCTAAGGGGACTGGAAGGTTTTTAATGAGGCGGCCTGCAGCCTAACATTCAAAAGAGGAATAAAATCAATGTTCCTTCGACTTCTTGTGGCTACTACCCGCATAATTCATACCTTAACCGCACCCGAAACCCTCGGGGGCTGTGTTATCGATCAAATGAGCTCTCGCTCTTGCAGAAACACAATGCCTTAGCCGCACCCGAATGCTCGGGGGCTGCGTAACAAGGATCCAAACAAAGAACACAAAAACTCTGCAGCCGCACTCGAATACTCGGGGGCTGCACAGTCATTGGTTCACAACCAACACATATTTCACAAACCCCGCTCGACTGACTCGGGGGCTCGACAAAAAATCAAAGTATACAAACTATACAATATACAAAGAGTCAAAAATTACACTCGGGGGCTGCCCCCTATACAAAAATTGCACTCGCAAACTATTCTAATCCTCAGGCTCGTCCTTTACGGGCAGCTCGGGACCGCAAAGCTGTTCGCGAGTGCACTCGATTAGTGTCTCCGCAGCTTGGATCGTGTCATCCAGGTCTTTTGTTCGAGAACCTCTCCGGCTGCAGGTGTCCGCAACACCAACCTTGGTTTTCGACTACGCATATACGCCATTGCAGCGTTGGCTCCAATCACAAGTCTTGAGACAGCAACTCTCGAATGGGATTTGTTTGACGGAAGATGTTCAACAAAGCACGAATCCCTTGTGGTTGTGGCCCCGAGGAAAAAGAGTCTCGTTCAGGCGAATAAACGCTGCCCGGCATAACTCCAGCAGTTCAGCACTTCGCCAGACGCGATCCTTCAGGGTGGCGAGTATGCGGGCATGGTACCTATCAAGCCAAAAGTGTTGACGCCCAGTCGTAGGGTCGTCAACCACGCTATCCAGACGCCCTTCCACGCGAATCTTTTCAGCCTGGAAGTTGTCGACAAAGCCTACAAACACGGGCGCACCAGTCAGATCAAAAGGACAAAGCTACGCAAAAAGCTTGTAAACAGAGCAAGACTCGAACTTACACTCGAGTTGCCTGTTCACAAGATCCATCTCCCCGAGCACATATTCCTCGCGTTGGGTGGCCAACGCGGGTCTCGCCCTCAATCGATTCAGCTCAGCCTGGGCGTCCTTCAGATCTTGCTCCATTCTCACAAATTTGCCTTCATATACTCCATCACCTTGGCATCATTTACCACCTGACCCTGGGATCGGGTGGTGATTGGAGCCTGCGAGGAACTAGTCGCAGTAGCAGGTTCTCGTGACTGTTCAAAGAGCATAATCACAAACACAAAGTTTGTGTCAGAAGCTAAAACATGTCATAAGCATACAACTCTTCGAGTGAAAGACATTAGCAAAAGACATTTGCATAAACAAGGTAGCACAAACAAAGCGCAGACTCGCGCAGTTCAGAAGGTATCATTACAAGGCATAAAAAACAAAGGGTACAGCTACCCTAAACCTAAGATTCGATTTCCTAAGCAGACGATTGGCAGTCTCGAGTGCCCGGCGCTCCATGGTGTTCATAAAAACTCGGCCATCGCGCGGCGGGCTCCCTACCCCCCTATCCCGGCTCCGCTCACCCCCTTCAGGAAATGGGCTTCCCATCTGGCTTCTGAGGGAACGCAGACAGTGCTGCCTCATAGTCGCAATCTATCCCATGTCCTATAAGAAGCTTGATGGTGACTCCGGATCCGCGTACCGTGTTGGCGCGAGCAAACCCCCATGGTGGACGTCCCGGGCCAAACACGTTGGCGAAGTCATCCACCGTCGACGGCACCACGCCAGTCGGAACACCACTTGGTATACATCGCCAAGTGTGTCGTCGATTTGGCGAGTGCTTCTTTCGCCTGGTTGCATAGAGCGCCTAAGCCGCCCACAGCCGTTCCAGTGAAAGATCGTCACTCGCCACGTCCGCAGAGCCGTGCGCCAACAGCTTCTGCACAATTCAAAACAGGCAAAGTCATTTTACGACACTCGACAAGTTATATCTCATATCAAAAGGAGAAAAGATTACTCACCTCCCATGACCTGCGCGATGCCGCGAGCTGGTCAGCATATTCTCGCTCGCGTGCAGCGGCTGAGTTGGTGGCGGCAGCCAGCTCTTTCTTCGACTCTTCGCGCTGCGCGGCGAGTGCGTCTTCCAGCTCCTTCTTCTCGCCTGGCCCAGCAAAATCACGTGCATTCAATACTCGACAAAATCAAGCATTGCAAAAAGAAATTCAAAACAAAAGCAAAAAGGAACTCACGACTGAGCCGCTCCAGCTCGGCGCGCATGGTGTCCCTCTCCTGCTCCACCTGGACATAAGCCTTGGCAGAATCTGCCAAGGTGTGGTAGAAGGCTGCGAGCACACGAATTCAGCAAAAATCCAAAACTCTCACAGACCTACAACTAAACGGGTCAAGCAAAAAGTACTCACTGGTTCATCCACGGCTCAGGGCCGCGACTGATGTCCGACATCTGGAGTTGCCGCCTTGGCTGTCTCAACGACAGCGTCATGGCCATTGGCTGGGCACCTCGTTTCCAGTCGGTGCAACTCGAGTGCTCCAGGGTGGAACATTCTCGACTGAGGAGTCCCAGGCTGATAGTTTTCAGCTGTGGCAACACAACAAAACAAAAGGATGGTCAGCACAAAAATGTGACAGCACAACATTTATCATACTCAAAAAACACATACCTGTGCTCCTCATCTTCTTCATCTTCGGAGTCGCCAAAAATTGGTCCCCCAAAGGCTGGGTACCACTCGACTGAAGCGGAAGAGTTGAGCTTGTTGAGCACGCACGCAAAGGAGCGGCTTGGAAAACAGGTGGTGAACCTGATTCCTCATCATCCTCCAAGCCCTGCTCCTTCGCGGGTGAACTTGCAGCAGAAGGCGCCTTCTTGGCCAGTCGACGCCGCTTCGGTGCGCGGTATCGACTTCTTGGTCAGAGGGGCCTTGTCTTCAGATTGGACTTCTTCTGCTGCTCTTCCTCGACCCTCACATGTGAAGTGTGGAGAAGGATGGGCGACTGATCCCCTTTCGGGTCCACCACCTGTGCCTGTGTTTCTTTAGTCTCGCCATTTTCAGGCAGAGGAGGAAGGGAGGCAGCAGTCGAGAGACCCTGCATAGCACACATCACAAATTGCAAAGTCAGAAACAAAAATCGCATATCACAGAACATGCGAGTGGCAAACTCTTCATTGCAAGCAGGCTACAACACATACATACCTCAAGCAAAGGGTTCTCCAACCCATATGGTGCAACAGGGCAGTCGACGTTGCAAGTGTCGCCTGTCGTCAAGTTGGTGATGTGTCGCACATGCGTCAACAGCTCACCTTGAAGCTCCTCTGGGTTCATCGGGTGATGTCACCCGCGCCTTCATACTCCCACATGGGGTGCGCTCGGGAACGAATGGGCCACACCCGCTCTTCACAAAGGTGGCGATCAAATGATGCCTGTGACCTTGTCCACATGCCTCCTTCCGAGCCAGCAAAGGGCTTGCCTCCTCCATTCTTCGACTGAGGTTGGTGACCCACGCCTTGGTCCTGGTGAAAGCAGCAGTCGAGAAAGGGGCGGCTGCATCCTGCTCGACTCGCATAAAACCTCCCCTTCCTCCAGCCTTGAGCGGAGTCGACGGTCTTCAGGCGGAAGTAGCGGGTGTCGCTCGCACCTGTATTCCACAGCCGCCACGGGTAGGTGCGACCACCTCCTCTGTTCGGCGCGCACCATGAAGATGGCTTTCCACACTCCCAGCGGGAGCGACGCCGAAGAAAGCACTCGCACAGCGTGATAAGAAACACGCGATATGCATAATCCATTTGGGGTGAGATCACGGATCTGCACCCCGTAGGCAGAAAGAAGACCACGAACGAATCGTGGAGGGGAAGCGAAAGCCCCAGGCAAAACTCCGCAAAAACAAACACGCTCGTGGCGCGTGGTTCGGGGAGTACCTCCTTGGGCGACGGCGCGCGGACGGCGAGCTGCCCCGCGGGAGGCAGATATCCCTGCTTCGCGGAACTTGACCAAATGGGCGTCCTTGATGGTGGACTTCGCCCAGTCCCCGCTGCCCTTCTTCAGCGCGGCGGATGCAGATGTACCCGCCACAAGCCTTCTTGGCCTTGGTCGCATCGGTCGCGGCGGCGCGGCAGCACCACGCTCGCACCTCCACCTTCGCCATCGCTACAGTGGAGGGAGTGTGGGGCAAAGAGCTTCGGCGCAGAACAATGGAGGGGCAGCGCGAGAAGAAGACGAGGGGCGGCGCAGGAGCAAAAGGCAAGTAAAAAACAATGCCAGCGCCGTCCCCCCTATTTACCACAGAGCGCAAAAAAACGATCGCAAGCCGTCAAAACAAATGCATACGCTCCGCGCGAAATCTGGCTACACGTGGCAGCCCCGAGAGCAACCGTCGGCGGCCACACCGTCCACTACGCACGAGAATCCAGAAATCCATCATCACACCCGTTGAAAGTCGCGCCAGAACGGTCAATCAAGTCCACGCGCGTCATCCCTGGTCAGCTCTGCAGAAACGGCCCACAAAACAGGGTCACGTCTTATCAAAGCCTCTCCAAGCACGCCACCGCTTGTCAGAGATAGCATCGCAAAATGCGTCATTGCTGACGTTGTTCTTTCTCACAACTGGCATAAAGTCACTCGATGATATCTTCGGGTGGTCTCTCGTATAAGTCTCGGTTGGGTTTTTAGCAAAGATCATAGAGGCCAGTCGAAATTCTTTCAACTGCATCATCGTACTCCCATCGAGCGTATCAAAAAATTTCTTTGACTAAAATGTGCAGGGTAAAAGAATTTGAGATTATCCTCCATTGCAAGCAATAAAGCACAATCTCGGGGCTACTCCCTCGGGAGCGCTGTCGACACCCGATAGAATTATGGCAAAAATCAGTCGACAAATCATTCGACTCAGTTCATAAGCAAAATCATCTCAAAATAATTCCCGAGTTGATCCGACGATCCTTGGATGCTGCATGCATAGTGCAAAGGTAAGACCCGCGATCAGTCGAGTTGGGCTAAGGGCGCCCCAGCAGCGTCCCTTAAGTGTTCCGTGTCAGCAGACATGATGAATCCCCGACGGACGCGTTGGGTTGATTCAAAATTATACTGCAGTTCGATTCCGTAAGATCACAACGCTGTTTCGAGTCTGTCCAGTTTGTTCCAGATTCGAGTCCGGGACTCGAGTTTGATTGAAAGCTGTATGGTTTTGCCACAAATGGTAGTTAACTGGCCCCGATCCGTCGTGTGTGCCGGGCCTGCTAAGCTAATATCTCTTGACTATCATAAGCAAAAAATTCATAGTCGATGAAACACTCGACATAGCCAACATGTGCTATTTCATAAGAATTCTAAATATAGATAGTGAAAAATATAACGTGCATGATGTATGAGTCCATGCCCGACTCTTCGAATCAGACAAGTACTCGGGGGCTACTGACATGGGTAATGCCTATCGGGTACCCTACCATGAGGGTACTGGTGCACGTATCGACTAGGCCCACTATCAGAGCCTACATGAAGCCCATGAAGGGAGGCCCACGAAGATGGAGTATCCTCCAAGTTTGGCGAAGCAATAGTCGGTTTAGAGTTTCCTTAATGTAAATCGATCGGTTACGAACACCCGAGACCCAGCCTATTATTTAAGGACTGGGAGGGCCATCGAACCGGACAACGAACAACCAGAGCCACAAACCCTAGCGAGATCGACATCTCGCCGGGATCCTTGTAACCATCATATTCACAAATCAATAACAGACAGGCAGGACGTAGGGGTGTTACCTCCACACAGGGCCCAGACCTGGGTAAAATCTTTGCCCTGCTTGTCAGCCGACGATACTTCCAGCTCTACCACGTTCTCTCCCCATATTCATAACCTAGGGACCTTAACCATGGGTCTTGATGAGCCTACCCCTCGTCATTGTCATCCGAAGTCCCCCGTTGGTATTAAGTTGCAAGCACGGATAATTGCATTAAGTAAAGTGCGTAATGTAAACAAATACATATGACCGTGGACATAACATTGTTAGGTATCCCTAGTGGCAACAACACTTCCGCAACCATAGAAGTTGTTGTCACTCTCCCAGATTACCGGAGGTATAAACCCACTATCTAGCATAAATACTCTCCTTGGAGTTACAAACATCTACTTGGCCAAAGCATCTACGAGTAACGAAAGCATGCAAGATCTTAAATAACATAGGGCATAAGATTGATAATCAACTTGACATAGTATTCAATATTCATCGGATCCCAGCAAACACAACATGTAGCATTACAATAATAATCTTGACATGTAGGGCACTCACAAGATCTAAACATGATGGCACAAATTGGAGAGACAACCATCTAGCTACTGCTATGGACCCGTAGTCCAGGATGAAACTACTCACGCATCATTCCGGAGGCAGGCATGGCGATGTAGAAGCCTCCGGTGACGATTCCCCTCTCCGGCAGGGTGCCGGAAGATGTTCTGGACCCTCCCGAGCTAGGGTTGACGGCGGCGGCGTCTCTGGAACTTTTCGTGGATATTGGCTCAGCGCTTAGGTTTTTCGCGTCGGGGGGAATAAGTAGGCGAAAGGGCGGCGGCTGACGACCCCCGAGGGCCCACACCACCCTAGGGCGCGCCAGGGGGACCCGCGCCCTATGGGCGTGTGGGGCCCTGGTGGCTCTCCTCTGCTGCTCCTTTGGTCCTTCAGGTGTGTTCTGGTAAATAGGGATCCCGTGAAGTTTCGTCCAATTCCGAGAATATTTCCAGACTAGCTTTTCAGGAAACAAAAACAGCAGAAAACAGAACTGACAATTCGGCATCTTGTTAATAGGTTAGTCCCAAAAAATGTATAAAAGTGATATAAAGTAGATGCAAAACATGTAGCAATTGGTATAAAACAAGCATGGAACATCAAAAATTATAGATACGTTTGAGACGTTTCAAAAGCTCTTGGTCTACATGAAACATTAGGATTTGTTTGCTGAGATTGATCCCTCGGGATTGATCATCATAGAAGAAATCCTCATAAGGATAGGAAAAGACCCATTGTAGAAATTTAAATATTGAATATTTCTTCATTTGGTTTGAGCTATTTAGTTGTCTCTTCTTGTGTGCCTGTTATGAATTTTAAAACATCTCGTTTCAATAGTTGCTCCCCTATCATTTTTGTAGTGATGCTCAATTCATCCTGCTACGAGAAAGGTGCTCAAATTGTGATGGCACTCGTAGATAAGCATTAGAAAAGAAGATGTGCTTTTGTACATAAGCGACACTTAGGAGAACAGTTCTCCTCCTCGATCTCCGTTGGTAGCCATGGGCCCACTCCTCTTTCCGCCGTTCTGGCGACGAGAGGAGGATAAGGGAACCCTGGTTTTTTCTGGCTCGGCCTTGTATAGTGTTTGGCTTAGTATGTTTGGTGCCAATGTTTCGAAGGTGGCGGCGATGACGAGAAGAAAAGGATTTCCAGACCCCGCCTCTCCTTGACGGGCGTGCATGTGCCGGCGTCGAGGGATCTATGGACAGGATCTATGGACAACGTCTTCCATCGTCCCTCTGGTATGGTGGCTATGTTGTGTTGTGCCCCAACTTCATGGCATCGGCCTTGGTATTTCGAGGAGGTTGGGTGGCCCATCGCTTGGTTAGTGGTCCGAGAATGAAGGTCCTAGTCTTCTTCTCTGTATAGCCGGACGGAGGGGCCGGACCTCAAACCGAGAAGATGCATGGGTACCCCCCCGTCGGCGCACCATAAGGGCAATGGCTCGCCCAGTTTGCGGCGAGCTTCTTCCGGTCTGTAAAGCCTGATGATGTGATGATGCCTCTTGGTTTGGAGACGGTGGCTTTCAGCGCCTTCACTCTGTCTGTCTCTCTACGGTGGCGAAGAACAGCTGCAGGAATTTGGTTTGGTGTACTAAAAGATCTCAAAGGACTTGACTGTATCTTGTTGTTGTGCTTGGGGTTTTCGTTGCATACACGTTGACCATTTCTCTCTCGTTTTCTCGCGATTTAACTGCCTGCGTGATTTTTAACTGTCCTCGATTTATTATGTAATGGAAACACGGCAATTTCTCAGAAAAAAATGTGTCTGGTTGGTGCTTTCAAGTTTTCATAACCACTCCAGCGAGCCTCTTGATGGCTTGGGAGAACTGGATGGCGAAGGCGCTCAACGAATCTCGGCTGACCGGCACACACTCGGAGGTGTTGCTGGGTAGGGGTGTCTGCCTACTATATTTGTAAATTGGGGAGTAAATTTGGGGCTAGATTATTTAGGTCAGTACATTTTTTTATTTTTCTTCAAAAAACTACCATTACTCACACGAGTTGTCACAAATTGTGCAAAGTCTCGGTTTAATCACAAGTATGCACAAATGAGATCCGTTTTTCTCACTTTTTGTGCATTTTGTGCATAGCTAGTACAAAATTTTAAACCAAAAGTTTATCCTAGCTATGCACAAAAAGTGATACAAATGGGTCCCGTTTTCACATCCCTAGTTAATCACATGTTAACATCAGATCATACACACCGGCAGGATAGAATAGGCCCACAAATGAGCGCGACACCGGCGACGACATGCGGCCGAGGCGCAGAACAATGAGGTAGTTTTTTTTTCGAACTACACGCGGTGGTAAGTTCATGTGTCCAAGCTATACGGAGAAGAAGGAGCACACAGTGATGGGCAATGTGAGGTTTTGCGACCGAAGGTACACACGTACTCCCTCCGTTACTAAATGTATGATGTTTTAGATGTTACACATTTGTCTAGAATTATACACAAATGAGTGAACATACACAAAAAAGTGTCTAGATACATTTTGTAATGTGTATGTGGACAAAGTCTAAACATCTTATATTTGGGAGCGGAGGGAGTAGCATGGACGGGACGATGAGCCATATGTTGCCACCTCTCGACTCCAACGTGTGGTGCGCATGAGAGGTGCTCGACAAAATGACATAGAGAGATAGTGCCAAGTCATCACTAACATTTGGCCTATTTTGTCAGATCTGTTGTTAACATATGTTTAGACAACTAGTCTGAGTAGCGCTAGTTTTTTGAAAACAAAATCCGAAAGTTGTATACCGACTGGAACGTGGATTGGCGCGCAGCGTTAATTCTAGACCATCAGTTTCCATGGTCAGATGGCCTGAATTTATCGTTGTCTGAGCCGTCATGTAAAGGCGTACGTTATCAAGGTTTTCCTAAAGAAACAGAAAATTTCGACCAACGCAGATTTTCCACAACTAGGATCTCCCTGCCTATTTTGACCGTTGATTTGTATTCAACGAACGATATTATTCCTACTAATTGATGTGTTAATAAAAAAAATATGTTAATTTTTTGTCGATGCATGTACATAAATTTATGTTAATACATGAATCTACAAAATAAATTATATAAATCCAGAAATTATTTTTAACCTATTTATATTTGAAGATTTATTAATAATTTGTGGATGAATCGTAAAGCATTTGGACGTATCAAGTAAGCGGGATCCTCTTAGTTATGGAGTTGCATTTTTCAATATCGACCTAGCTTGAATTCCATGACTGGATCTTTTCTTATGATTTGAATTTTTTTTCCTACGGTTTCCACGCATGCAGTCACGGAGTTTATGTATATGCCCTCGTAACCTCGTTCCACATCCAGAGAATTTCCGCCCAAGATTGACAACATAGAAAATATTAAAAACGATATGCATCTACCAACCAATTAATTAACTCCAGTTATAACTTAATCGACTAACAAAATCTGACTGCATTGTACTACTACTATTCTCCTAAAAACATAGAGTAATGTGAAGCAATTATGCAACTAGCCGACGTAGTCGAGTTCGACGGAGCCCAGCCACAGCGTCCCGTTCCTCTGGGCCACTTCGCTGAGCGTCACGCCCTTGGCCGCCGTGAGCTCCTCCACCTGCACCCCGTTGCCGTCGAGCCGGACACCCACAAGTGCTTCACCGAGCCGTGGTCCTCCCCCGGCCGCTCCTTCTCCTGGTTGAGGGCCACCCAGTAGCCCCCCTGCCCGTCGCGCCTCACGTTGTCCGTGGTACCCCGGCAGATCAGCGAGCAGCTCGTACTGGCCAGCCTTTGGCCCCTGGAGATAGTATCTGTGTGCCTGGCACGGCACGGTGTGCGCCACCACCACGGAGGTCCTGTCGTAGCTCACCGCGACGCCGTTGGGGTATGGCAGGCCGTCCTGAGCACGTGACCTGCTTCGTCCTGGCGTCGTACTTGAGCAGCCTCCCCGTCGCGTCCGCGTTCATCATTATCTCAGTATTGAACCTGCAGACAGAACATCAATGGCGATTAGTTTCAGCTTTTGCCGATCGATCGAGTAGTAAAATTAGTCTGAGGTTTGTCTGTGTGATATGCATCATATTTATACCTTTTTACATGCCATTTTCTGAATTTCTTATATTGTTTCATTGCTAAAATGGACTGAAAGTAATTGTCAAATGCAGGAATAATACCTAAATGAACATATTTAATTCTTGCTTTTATTTACTGCAGATTGGTGCGACAAGGCACATATTCTTCCAATATGAATCATTTGGACAAGCTCTTGTGTACAACATAATCAGAGGGTCTTGGACATGAAGAAATAAAAAGAACAAAGGGCTCAACTGAGAAGAAGAAGGATCTTCTTGTGGAGAAGAAGAGAAGTGGAGGACACTTTGCAAAAGTCCAGATTAGATCGAGGAGATAAGGAGCAGCAGCATCCATCGCAGACTCAGGCCTGGCATTTCCATCCAAATCCCTAGCTTCTCCACCCACCGGCCGCCGCCGCGGCCAGGCCAGGCGTGGCGGCGCCCACCGCGACCTCACAAGCCACCACCACAAGCTACTACACCACCACGAGCCATGTCCTCCGTTCGCCTGCTGCTGAATCTCCGACGCGTCGCCGCTGCTGCTCCTCTTCCTCAACCTTCCCTGCTGCTACTCCTCACCAAGGACGCCGACGACCTGCTGCTGCTCTCTCAGACCCCAAGTGCTGCTCTTCCTCAATCTCCACTGCTGCTCTTCAACGACAAGAAGCCTCTCCATCCAGCACCAGCTCGTGCTGCTCCTCAACACCAAGCAAGCTGATCTGTGTGGTTAAATCCCAGCGATCCTCTCTCTCTTTCTCCTTTGCTGAATAAAACATGTGCTTGATTCTGTACTAGTTCTGCTATCAGTGAACTCGTGTTGTGTGAGGACTTGATTTGTTCAGTGTTGTGACCTGTGTTAATTCTGTACTGTGTTGTTGATCTATAAGTACTAGTTCTGTTACTTGTGTACGTGCTTGCTGCTTGCTGGTACGTGTGTGTTTGTGCTTGTTAAACTGCTACTCGAGTGTACACATATATGTTCAGTTTAAGTCTTTGTGCTTTTGTGATTTATCTATCTCTGTCCCATAAACCTGCTTCTTCCCAATCTTTGTTGTATGCTAGTGCTTGTGTGTCTTTAATTATTTGTTGCTCTGTTTAGTATTAATTTCTTAAGTGAAAATAAACCAAAAGATCCTCTGCTAGTTTAGATTTAAATTCTTGCAAGTCCATCATTATTTTGTGATCTAGCTTTAGCGAAGTTCAGTGTAGATCGCCTAGTCCCTGTGGAAAGAACGATTAACCCCCCTATATTTCTGCAGTGATCATTTGGCGCCGTGCCGGGACTAGCGTCAAACAATTGAGTTAGGCTATAGACTAGGTTTTTGTTTGCCTTTTGTGAATATTATTAACCTAACCTTGTTCTAGTTATTTTCTGTGTTCCTTTGTTTCTTCTTCCTTTTGTGCAGATTGAGTGGAACAATTTTCACCTTGACATGGCGTACTATTCGATTATCATGGACAGTGAATGGTAGCACTAGTACTATGGAAAATCTTCAAGAACAAGTGAGTAAGTTATCTCAAACTTTGCATGATTTAGCAAGGCAGCGAGGTATAGTTTTAGATGATGGGCCTATGCATTATGATCCTTATTCCAATGGTTTATTCTCCTGCTGCCCCCATATGTCACATTTGTGGTATCATGGCCATACACCGGCTGATTGTCAGCATGGTGGTTATTCTCCCACTCCAGATTGTTTTGGTATGAACTTTGCTCATGAGCATGGTTCATACCACTACAATTCTTCTCCTGGATGGCCTGAAAACCCAAGTATGACATATAGGAACAGCAGCCCACCTATCTCATCATTTTCTCCAAGTTACCAATGCAGGAATTTAGGTGTGGGGAGAAGAAAGTACAATCAACATCAATTCTATGCAGCTCCTGCTTATGCCCCCGAGTTTCATCAAGAACATCATCAGTTTAGAGTGCTCAGCCCACTCCTCTAGAAGAGCAGTCATCCTGGCTGAATGAAAGGTTTCCACAAACAACACTTCTCAGCCTGTACACCAACCTCAAGAGCTTGTACCAATGGAGTTAAATGGTCCTCCTGAAGTGCAAGATACCACAAGTGATTATGATGATACAGATTAAGCTCAGTTTGTTGTGCCTTGAGTACACTTGGACTGCTGAAGATCATCCTTTGAGGCCAGTCCTAATTCAAGAAATGAAGAAATTAAGGATGGGACAGATCTGATAGAGGAGCTGAAGAAGATTGAGAAAAACATGAGCTTAGCAACATTGTCTCATTGCAGCTCGAGCTAGAGCTGAGTGCTCCGGAGATTCTTCTGATACATGTGAGGTCCCAATACCTTCATATACAGATGAGCCAGCTATTGATAGTTCTGAGGAGAGAGATCTCAGATTTCGCTCTAGAGGATGAAGAAGTTGCTGCAATGAAGATGAAGAGAAAGAAGAGATTCAAGTGGACAAGGATGATGCCATACAAGAGCATGACGAAACAGGTTATCTAACCCTCTTGATGACATGTTTCCTTTGAACCTTCTGCCATACCTTGCACTACATGATACCATTGCTAAAAGAAGAAATGAAAAATGACTTGCTGAATTTTGATCATAAAAATCTTGATTGTGACATTGTGTATGATGCCTATGATGACACAAATAATTCAAATGCTAAAATTCTGCCTAAGGATGCATGCTTTAATATTGCTCACACCACATACATCCGATGCCATTCATTATCACCATGTGCTTTATTGCTATACCTACGTTATCGGTTATTCAATTGATGATCTAGTGGGTGTGAACCCTATCACTTGTGCAAATTTTTCTTTGTATGGGAGTAATTTCAGGATTTCTGCATGTGCACTACTCATTGAGGTCATACATGGTGCGAGTCGACATTCCATGGGATCCTGGTGATTCATGGCATGGTGTTGAGGAGAATGGTTGGACTGGAGCATGGAGAAGAGTGAGAAGAGTGAAGAGAGCATGAAGAATAGGAGAAGTGTGCAGAAGGTTGTGAGCTACAACATATGCCCGGTGAGCTGTTTCTTACCCCAACTATTTGTCACTACTTGTGTAAATTCTAAGTGTGGGGGAGATTCAATTGATGCATGTTCCTAAATCTGTTGCATTATTCAATTGTTGAAATGGATTTCATGCAAGAAAGTTTAAAGAAATAAAGCTTGAGTCCAATTGCTTTGGAATTTTCTGCCATATTAGCTTGAATCTTTCCTTGGATCATTTCTGGTGTTTAGTTTGTTTCTTTCAAGGACAATGAAGAGATCAACTTGTTCATTTTTTAATTCTCCTTCTCTAGTTGTGCAAAACCCCTGGAAGGCTTGGATTCTGGTTGAGAAATTAAAACTGTTTGTCCAGCTAAATCCTGAATCACGTTTTGTTTGCACTAGCATTCCATGATCTCGGGATCTGTGGAATGTGACGCACTAACTTAGTTTTAATCACTCCCACTCTAACTAAAATTATGTTGTTGTTATACTAACCTTGCTGCATTAGCATTACATGATCCCTGGATCGGTGTATTGTGACGCACTAACCTTCTTAACTTAAGCGATCTTGTTGGCATTAGCAAACCATGATCTCTGGATCGGTGGTTTGT
The DNA here is from genome assembly GCA_947311845.1 of Poa pratensis. Classification (NCBI taxonomy): domain Eukaryota; kingdom Viridiplantae; phylum Streptophyta; class Magnoliopsida; order Poales; family Poaceae; genus Poa; species Poa pratensis. The sequence goes on along the minus strand of CAMZMU010000079.1, from coordinate 47,724,944 downwards.
GAAGCACTAATTGTCTAAATGAAGTGTTATTTAAAATTCCCAGCCATGCATTAGCATGTCATGATCTCGGGATCGGTGGCATGTGAAGCATCTTTGGCTGAAAGCTTTTTCAGTATTAACAAGTTTGTTTTGTGTTCTAACTAGTGGGAGTGAGTTTCTTTGACCAGTGGCTAAGTTTTTAATTGACTAAATAGTTTTAATTGCTCAATCTCGACTCCAAGTTGTTTCATTGGCTTTGCACAATCAGAAAAAGAGAGTTTTGTAATGAATGTTCATCATCTTCTTGTTCTTGCACTAAATGCACTAAAAATACATGTACTGATCCATGGCTAAATTCTTGTTTATATTTCTGAAAATTACACCAGTCATTGCATTCTTGTCTTTGCTTGAGGACAAGCAAAAATCTAAGTGTGGGGGAATTTGATATGATCATATTTATAACCTTTTTACATGCCATTTTCTGAATTTCTTATAT